>OX465116.1:13689490-13730717 GCA_949987565.1 Luidia sarsii
AGGGTCCACCAAATACAACCCCCCCACACTTTTTTTTTTCGCGTCCCTCGGTAAAGAAAAAAAAAGGAACAAGAAAATATTGAGTGGCTTGGCGGCGAGACTGGCACATGTATCCCGCGTGACTTCGGGAGCGTGCCACCAAATCGACCGTGAAAGAAAAATCATAATAATATTAATACCTAGGTCGTTAAGACAGGGGCTCGGAATTGTCCTAGGATTCAGATTTTTTTGGTTTAGGAGGGAGGGACGGATTGTGGTCAATTATTGATACACCATCAGACAGTGGTGCACTTGTGTGCTCGGTGTAGGCACAAGAGTAATCCGATTTCCCTGAGAGGGAAAATCCGGGTTTCTATCCGACCCAGTCAACATTGATATATTCGTCTGCTGATGTCGTAAGGTTTTGTAAGATGCGTTCCGATGCATTCCGGGTTCCTATCCGACCCAGTCCGCACTTCGGCTCTACCCTGTAAAGTGTAATCAACATTGACGTATTCGTCTGCTGGTGTCGTAAGGTTTTGTGAGATGCGTTCCGATGCATTCCGGGTTCCTATCCGACCCAGTCCGCACTTCGGCTCTACTCTGTTAAGTGTAATCAACATTGATGTATTCGTCTGCTGGTGTCGTAAGGTTTTGTAAGATGCGTTCCGATGTATTCCGGGTTCCCATCCGACCCAGTGCGCACTTCGGCTCCACCCTCAAGTGGTTGTACAAATTGGCACATTCGTCTATACTGTTTTTTTTAAAGCACCATGTCGTCTGTGAAAATAAAATCACGCCACTTTCTGCCAAAGCAAAGACCTCAATCTTTCCGAAGTGGATTTGGGAGTAAAAAAAAAAAAAAAAAAAAATAAGCGGAGAAGGGACGAGACTCTGTCAGCGCCGTGCGTCCCGGGAACTGGTGAGGGTAATTCGGGCGGCAATTTGTGGCGCGATGACAGGCGCCCAGGTTTATGATACCGGCCCGAACCGGGGCCGCATAATCCACCTCCATAACCATTTGAATCAGTCTCTCTCTGTCTCTCTCATTCTCTGCCTCTGTCTCTGCCTCTGTCTCTGCCTCTGCCTCTGCCTCTGCCTCTGCCTCTGCCTCTGCCTCTGCCTCTGCCTCTGTCTCTGCCTCTACCTCTGCCTCTGCCTCTGCCTCTCTATGTCTCTCCCATTATCTGCCTCTGTCTCTGCCTCTGCCTCTGCCTCTTCCTGATTCTCTGCCTCTGCCCTTGCCTCGGCCTCTGTCTCTGCCTCTGCCTCTGCCTCTTCCTGATTCTCTGCCTCTGCCCTTGCCTCGGCCTCTGCCTCTGCCTCTGCCAATACCCATGCCCTTGTCTTTGCCTCTGCACTTGTCTTTGCCTATGCCTCTGCCTCTCTGCCTCTCTGCATCTGTCTCTGTCTCTGTATCTGCCTCTGCCTCTGCCTCTGCCTCTGCCTCTGCCTCTGCCTCTGCCTCTGCCTCTGCCTCTCTCTACCTAGCCTCTGCCCTTGCCTCTGCCCTTGCCTCTGCCTCTGCCTCTGTCTCTGCCTCTGCCTCTGCCTCTTCCTGATTCTCTGCCTCTGCCCTTGCCTCGGCCTCTGCCTCTGCCTCTGCCAATACCCATGCCCTTGTCTTTGCCTCTGCACTTGTCTTTGCCTATGGCTCTGCCTCTCTGCCTCTCTGCATCTGTCTCTGTCTCTGTATCTGCCTCTGCCTCTCTCTGCCAAGCCCTTGCCCTTGCCTCTGCCTCTGCCTCTGCCTCTGCCTCTGCCTCTGCCTCTGTCTCTGCCTCTGCCTCTGCCTCTGCCTCTGCCTCTGCCTCTGCCCATCTGCCTCTGCCTCTGCCTCTGCCTCTGCCTCGGCCTCTGCCTCTACCTCTACCTCTGCCTAGCCTCTGCCCCTTACCCTGCCTCTGCCTCTGCCTCTGCCAATACCCATGCCCTTGACTTTGCCGCAAGCCCTGTCTATACCTCTGCCTCTGACTCTGCCTCTCTCCTGCCTCTGCCTCTTTCTGCCTCTGTCACTCTTTCTCTCATTCACTCGATCTCTCCGTCTCTCTGTACCTCCCTAATTCGTCCTCCTCCGCTGACGATGTCACACGATCGGGTCCTGAAATCCGACCCAGGGACAGACTAATTCACTGCGGCCAGGTGCACTGTGACCAATACGACCCCGGTGACAGAATTCCCAATTAATTAAAAACCAATTGGCGCTTGGTAGGGAAACCCAATCCTCTCCCATCAATACAGTTTTCATCTTAGATCAAATCTTGCGACGCTCCATTTCATCCATTTCCTCTTCTTCTTTTCTTCTCTTTGCTTTTTACTAACTCTGATGCAGAAGAGTATGAACGTCCCTCCCTAACAATTATGAGATTTTTCTGTCCATTAAATTCGTGAAAAGAGGGAGTGTTTCGGGTTTAGTGAACGTGAATCGTATCCCGACTTCCCGAGACTGGCTTAGGCTCAGGCTCTGGCATATCAACGGGAAACCTTTGGCTTCGGTTTTGGAGAAGATACGTCGTTTTGAGAGAAAAAACCCGCCAGCCCAACCCCCCCCCCTCCCAGTAAGATTTATCTTCAACAAAGTAAACCAACCTGGGTCTGTAAGCTTTCAGAGGACAGAGAACGAAGCTGATGTCGGGGCCTCGTTCGGCTTTCGCCGGGGCAAGACCCCTGGAATCTACCGTGGCTAGTTGGATGTCGACAATGCATGACTTATCAGTAGTCCCTGGTACCAATAGTATGCGTGCGCACGTGCATTAACGAACGTCCTTGTCCGGTCAACGGTCCCAGACAGACAGACAGACAGACACACACACAGACACACAGACACACAGACACACAGACACACAGACACACAGACACACAGACACACAAACAGGCAGGCAGGCAGGCAGGCAGACACACAGACACACAGACACACAGACACACAGACACACAGACAGACAGACAAACAGGCAGGCAGGCAGGCAGACAGACAGACAGACAGACAGGCGGGCAGGCAGGTAGGCAGGCAGGCAGACAGGCAGACAGACACACAGACACACAGACACACAGACACACAGACACACAAACAGACGAACACACATACTCAATGTTTGTATCCTTGCGGAAACATGGCTTTGTTCTCGTGCACTATTCAACCGAGTGAGAAACAATGTTTGTAAAAATGCTGCCATTTCAACCACATTCACTTTCCTGCATTCAACTCTAATCGTAACCATAACCCTAACCGTAGTGCCCTAAGCCTAACCTACGCTGGTTTACAAAACACGTGCTTGTATAGTCCCCACACGATTTACGGGGTACCAGCATGGCTCAAAGACGGTGGTTAAGCGTCATATGTCGGTCCTGTTATATAGCTCACCACAAGGCACGAGATTCGCCCCACCCCGACACACCCACACCCACAGACAGACAGACAGACAGACAAATACATTCAGACACAGAGACTGACACACACAGACACAGAGACAAAGTTAGGCTTAAAAAAAAAACATCTCAGACAGTCTTCTCCAAAGAAGATTATTCACCCGTCAATTATCCCGACAGTTCTCCGACAGATATTGAGACAGTGTTTGCCGAAATTGAATGCAATTTCTTCCGCGTCTGAGCTGCACGCGGGTAGGTCGCCTTAAGACGTACGGCAGGGCCATGAATAATGTCGACGCGTCAAGGAACGGACCTACGAGTACGAAGGCGGTTGGGAACTTGGGACTGTCCAGACGACCCGGCGGCCGAATGCACGCGCGAGACTTTATGTAAGAGGCAGCGGGTGTCTCTCCCTTCGCATACGGCGAAAACTAGGGTCACCTTTTTCTTGGAGTCAGAGTGACCGCTTTTGCATCGTCCTCTTGACTCGAGACTGCGACTCTCGAACCTGCAGCGGAATGGCCCTCTCTCTATCTATCCCGCCAGTGCACTCGCCGATCAAGTCCAGGCCCGGAAAGTGTATTCCCACACTTGTTCAGGACTGCAGAGAGTGTTGTTTAGGGATTTTTATTTCCTGGACGGAAGCCATGTATGGGAGTCATTGCATTCATTGCCAGGGTTTAGATTTAGTGCCATAGGGCCTATTTCCCCTCCTCTTCTTCCTCCTCCTTCTCCTCCTTCTCCTCCTTCTTCTCCTCCTCCTCCCCTCCCTCCCTCCTCCTCCTCCCCATCCTCCTTATCATCATCATCCTCATCTTCCCCTCCTCCCCTCCTTCTCCTCCTCCTCCTCCTCCACCACCACCTCATCCTCCTCCTCCTCCTCCATCTCCTCATCGTCCACCACCACCACCACCACCACCTCCTCCACCTCCTCCTCCTCCGCCACCACCACCACCACCACCTCCTCCTCCTCCTCCTCCACCTCCTCCTCCTCCTCCTCCACCTCCTCCTCCTCCGCCGCCACCACCACCACCTCCTCCTCCTCCTCCTCCTCCTCCTCATCCTCCTCCATCTCCTCCTCCTCCTCCTCCTCCTCCTCCTCCTCCTCCTCCTCCTCCACCTCCACCTCCTCCTCCTTCTCCTCCTCCTCCTTCTCATTCTCCTCCTCCCCCTCCGAGGCTAAAATGAGTACATTACCAAACACACTCACGGCACACGTATAGGCATCGATACAAGATTTGCAGGATAAAACGGGGAGGGGTGACAGCTCGTCCAATTACGAGACCCCTATCCCCTTCTCCTTCTGCCTCTGCCTCTGCCTCTGCCTCTGCCTCTGCCTCTGCCTCTGCCTCTGCCTCTGCCTCTGCCTCTGCCTCTGCCTATGCCTCTGCCTCTGCCTCTGCCTCTGCCTCTGCCTCTGCCTCTGACTCTGCCTCTGCCTCTGCCTCTGCCTCTGCCTCTGCCTCTGCCTCTGCCTCTGACTCTGCCTCTGCCTCTGCCTCTGCCTCTGCCTCTGCCTCTGCCTCTGCCTCTGCCTCTGCCTCTGACTCTGCCTCTGCCTCTGCCTCTGCCTCTGCCTCTGCCTCTGCCTCTGCCTCTGCCTCTGCCTCTGCCTCTGTCTCTCCCTCTCCCTCTCCCTCTCCCTCTCCCTCTCCCTCTCCCTCTCCCTCTCCCTCTCCCTCTCCCTCTCCCTCTCCCTCTCCCTCTCCCTTTCCCCCGCCGTCCTCCACCCACAGCTGCCCCAGGGTCTGACCCCCTGTAATTATACCGCCACCGATTTGTCGATAACCAATGCGAACGCTGCCGTCGGGCATAGCAAGTACAGCAAGTGCAACTCTCGCCACGAACCGATCCCCAATAAAAAAATTAACACCCCCCCCCCAAAAAAAAAAAAAAAATAACAAATGCTCAAGATTTTCGCATCAACAACAAAAATCATCGGTGGCACTTTCAAAACCTCCATGATTCGACTACCCACGGAGCTGTATAGCTCCAATGACAGTCGTAGAAACGCCAACATAAAGAAGGCACGATATAGCATGCAGTAGCCGGGAGCACGTTGATCGAACGAACGAGGCAGCGACATCTGACGGGCACACGAGCATTCACGATGCAACCTATCCTACGAAGCTGCGGACGTCTGTCGGGGACCCCCTGCAGCGTGTAACCCCCCCCCCCCCCCCCACTCCGGGAACCTCCAAAAGGGCCCCCAAAATCACCTCCGATCAAACCATGATCAAACGAACTCGGTACCGCTTGAAACCCGTTTTAAATGAACAGGACTAGGCCTGCAACGCACAAAGTACTGAATGGTTCATGCGAGACAAATAATTGGCCAATTCATCGGATGCAGTACATGCAACCTTGAGCAGGCGATCCCGGGAAGACGGATTGTCGCTTTTTTTTTTCGTCTTCTTTTTTTTTTTTGGGGGGGGTAAACAAGAAGAGTAGATAGCGAGCCGTTATATTACGAGCGAGCCTTAGCGGTGTACGAGATCCCAGCGCGGAGCCTGTTGGTTGACAATGGCGTCCTATCGATTGGCGGGTCGTTGTTAAAGTCGAGGTGAGCTGACATTCTCTCCCCCCCCCCTTTTCCCCGGAGGGGAGATGGGAGTGGGGGAGGGGAGGAGGGGGAGGGGGACACAGACTGCTGACGGCAGGCCCGTTGCCGCTTCGCTCCGACTCTCACCGGTAAGCCCGGCTCGGCCCTCAAGCCACCCCCCTCCTCCTCCTCCCCCCTTCCTCCTCCCCTCCTCCTCCTCCTCCTCCCTCTCCTCCTCCCTCCTCTCCCCCTCCGGATCAGGGAAACGGATCGATACCCGAGTGTGTAGGCCCTACCTGTAAAGCAAGTCCTTCGCAGGAAAGCACACACACACACACATAGTACATGCATAGCTGCACGCTTGTTCGTTGAAGGGGGTGGGGGTGTATTTCCGACGGCGCTGTACTACAGGCCTCGCGAGAGCCAGCCACGAAGTCATGTCTCTTTGATAATACAGCACTCGACCGGCCCGCGTATACTTACCTGCGCGCACACCAATCGATATCGCGGACAGCACACGGCGCTCTTGCACGTTATCGTGGAAAACCTCTGCAGTGCGGGATCGTGTGTGTGTGTGTGTGGTGTGTGAGAGTGGGTTTTTTTCCCGCCGACCGTCCGTTTCAGCTTCGCTCAAGTGAACGCTGACAGGAATGTAAACGTCCGCTACTATATTTCCCCCTCCGAACTCCGCCGTGGTGACTTAACAGGATTACCCCCAGCGTCTTGTAAGTTGATATACTCCTCTTCTACATCTCTTGTCTCTCTCTCTCAACCTCTCTCTCCATCACTTTCATCTCGCCACCTCTCTCTCTCTCTCCCTCGATCTCTGTCTCTCTCCCTTTCTGTCCCCTCTCTCGCTGCCTCTCTCTCCACCCCATCTCTCTCTCCCCCTCTATCTCCCTCCCTCCCTCTCTCTCTCTCTCCGCTCAATCTATCTTCCCCTTTCTCTCTTTCTGCCTCTCTCTCTCTCTCTCTTTCCTCTCCACCCCTTTCTCTCTCTTCCTCTCCCCCCTCTCCATCACTCTTTCCTCTTCCTCTCTCTCTCTTTTCTCTCTCTCTCTTCCTCCTCGTCTTTTGTCCATCTCGCTACGGCACACATTCTGCATTTGTCTTCAATCTGCAATATCGGGCTGTTTATCTAATGGTCGATTTCGATTATCGGTATAGAGCGTGCGACGCTACGGGAGGGGGACGCGTTACTCATCGTACAGTACATCGCAGGTCTCGCTACAACGCGATGTCGCCCCCCAAAAAAAACCAAAATATGACTCTCCCCTATCCGCGAGTTACGCAGCAGGGCGCGTTCATAGAGGGAAAGGTTGCTTCGGGTTGGTTTGGGTTTTTTTAATTCGATAATTTTTGGTGAGGACGGCAGGGGGATCTGGAGGGCAGATGATCTACAGATTCCGCTGTGAAATGGCAAGCGGGGAACGGTAACACTTTCGGGATGCTTGTGTCACTATAGCAATCCTGGATGACTGACGGCGGTCTGTCCTTCCCAGTGCACGTGCCCTGTAACCACGCAAAGCACACAAAGTAGCTCTGCTCATCATGGAATACTTAAAGGGCGGGGAAATATCTGCCATACGTGCCAGCCACGCAGTATACCACACGGCGACAGCCGGTACGGGGAGATTGTATACAAGCTTTCGCAGCGGCGGTAACTACATTACCAGAGGCAGTAACTGCTGCGAAGACTTATGCCATATTATGCCCTCGTTCCCAAGTTGTTCCCGTCAAGACCCTCTCCCCCCGATCGCTTCGCTCCTCCATCGCTGTGCGTCCCTACTGCCCACAGCATCCTCCTCTTCCTCCTGGCGTACGAAGAGCCAAGACCTTGCTTGGACTATGACAGGAGCTTTCTACCAGTAGCTGTTGCTGCCTTGAATAGGCTTCCCCGTCGACAATTATCGGGCAGCCTTCTGCGAAGGGTGCTCAGCGATTCAAGGAGGCAGTATATCATTTTTTTGTTACAGTACAGAACAGTTTAGGTCCTCATTTTGAAGCTTTAGGCTTCATATGAGTCAGGACTCCTAGGAGCCTGGTGATACCAGTCTTCGACTGTGTTTCTCTTTTAATCTGCTCAATAGAAAGATCACCCAGTAGTCTTGAGATACCTATCCAGGGATCTCTATAGTATGGGACTCTAGGGATAAAAAAATAAACTAAGTTAGGGCAGTCTTAGTCCGCTCCGTTTTCTAGCACAGTTTTCTTTAAACCCAAGCACATTTTCTAGGTTTTTTTCTCTTGACGTTGTATCAATGTTGCTGTGCGTGCTATCGTCTGTGCGTGCTGTACGTCTGTACATTCGGGACATTATTTGATTTCCCCACCGGCGCCGTTTGACAAGTTTGACCGTAGCTGTTGGATTTGGACACGGCTATTCCAGCACATCTTCCTTCGTAGATATAGTATACGTTTATCTATCCCCTCTCTCTATCCCCTCTCTCCCTCTCCCTCCCCTCTCTCTCTCGTCCTCCCCTCTCTCTCTCCCCTCTCTCTATCCATCGCTCCGCCTCTCTTCCTCTCTCTCAACCTATATTCCCTCTCTCAATCCTCACCTTTCTCTTCCCTCTCTCTCTCTCCAACCCTCCCTCCTTCTCTCTAAACCTCTCTCCCCTCTCCCTCTCTCTCCCCTCTCCCTCTCTCTCCCCTCTCCCTCTCTCTCCCCTCTCTCCCATCTCCCCTCTCTCTCCCCTCTCTCTCTCTCCATCGCTCCGCCTCTCTTCCTCTCTCTCAACCTATATCCCCTCTCTTAATCCCCACCTTTCTCTCCCCTCTCTCTCTCTCCATCCCTCCGTCCTTCTCTCTAAACCTCTCTCCCCTCTCGCTCCCTCTCCCCTCTCCCTCTCTCTCCCCTCTCCCCTCTCTCTCCTCCTCTCTCTCCCCTCTCTCTATCCCACCCCCCTCTCGCTCTCTCCCCTCTCTCTCCCTCAATCAGATCGCTGTATATGCTCAGTGCTTTGCCCGATTGCCTGCTGAATAATTACAGAATACGGGCAGGCTCGGACGGGATTCGAGCCCGCCACTCCTGCTTTCTAGCTGCGGACGTATGAACCACTGGACCACCGAGCTGGTCGAGGTCGCGTGGCGATCGCGAATTTTGGAATGGCCTGTCCGTGTTTCGTTTCAGCAGGCAATCGGGCAACGCACTGAACTCACGCACAGTGCCTATTGCGTCGATCGAGCAGGGCAAACCCTCATTGAATTACATCGTCTTTCATCAACAGTACAATCCGAGCAAACCCACTTTTAGCGGTCCTGTGTCCTGTACATTTCTCTCCGACTGTTATTGTCCGGGAGACGAAGCATAGAATGGGAGGAGATCTTTTAGCTTCGGTCTGATTCTCAATGCGAGGATTCGGGAGCTCAACGAAGCAAGATTAGATGCGAGAGCATCTCAATGAAATCGCCAACCCCCCCCCCCCTCGTCTGAGTAGTTCCAACAATAATCACACGGTATTGCACTCCGGCAGAATGCACAGTATAATTCTATTCCTCGACCCCCCTTGTAAACTGGAGATGTTTGCACACCGTCCCTATTTTTTATCCTAATCCCACGCCGTCCTTCAAGAAAGCTGCCAACGACAATGCCGGGGATTCGAGGAGGATTGGAGAGGGGGGATTTAGGATTTGGGATTTGGGGAGGATTTGGAGGATGACACCCTCTTGCAGTGTCTCGTTCATCGCTCGGTCTTTTACGAGCCGGATAAGTCTGTGCCGTGAACCAGTTGTTGTCAAGGCGATGGCTTCTGCGCACAATACTCGCTCGTCTCGCTCGTCTCGGGTCGCGTGATCGAATTTCGTTCGGATGGGGTCGGAGCCGGGTGGGAAGACCGGAACAAAATTACGCCCGAGGTTTAGGGGAATTAAATGTTCTCATTCTGGGTGTCGGACCAGAGCAAGGGGACAGGACGGGGGCGGGATCTAGGAAGACTTGGATTCGATTTGCAGTTGTTGCTGTTGCTGCTTCTGCTGCTGTTGCTGTTGCTGTTGCTGTTGCTGTTGCTGCTTCTGCTGCTGTTGCTGTTGCTGTTGCTGTTGTTGCTGTTGCTGTTGCTGTTGCTGTTGCTGCTTCTGCTGCTGTTGCTGTTGCTGGTGCTGTTGCTGCTTCTGCTGCTGTTGCTGTTGCTGTTGCTGTTGCTGTTGCTGCTTCTGCTGCTGTTGCTGTTGCTGTTGCTGTTGTTGCTGTTGCTGTTGCTGCTTCTGCTGCTGTTGCTGTTGCTGCTGTTGCTGTTGCTGTTGCTGTTGCTGCTTCTGCTGCTGTTGCTGTTGCCTTTGCTGTTGTTGCTGCTGTTGCTGTTGTTGCTGCTGTTGCTGTTGCTGTTGCTGTTGTTGTTGCTGTTGCTGTTGCTGTTGCTGTTGTTGTTGCTGTTGCTGTTACTGTTGTTGCTGCTGTTGCTGTTGCTGTTGCTGTTGCTGTTGCTGCTGCTGTTGCTGTTGCTGTTTCTGCTGCTGTTTCTGCTGCTGATGCTGTTTCTGCTGCTGTTGCTGTTGCTGCTGATGTTGCTATTGATGTTGCTGTTGCTGTTGCTGTTGCTGTTGCTGTTGCTGTTCAAATGGAGGGGCAATGAGTAGGGAAGGGATCAAAGGAGGAAAGCTTGTAGACAGACCAGTGAGAGATCAAAGGGAAGGGCAAGCAGTAGGGAAGGGATCAATGGAGGAAAGCTGGTAGACAGACCAGGGAAAGATCAAAGGGAAGGGCAAGCAGTAGGGAAGGGATCAAAGGAGGAAAGCTTGTAGACAGACCAGGGAGAGATCAAAGGGAAGGGCAAGCAGTAGGGAAGGGATCAATGGAGGAAAGCTGGTAGACAGACCAGGGAGAGATCAAAGGGAAGAGCAAGCAGTAGGGAAGGGATCAAAGGAGGAAAGCTGGTAGACAGACCAGGGTGAAATCAGGGGGAAGGGCAAGCAGTAGGGAAGGGATCAAAGGAGGAAAGCTGGTAGACAGACCAGGGTGAAATCAGGGGGAAGGCCAAGCAGTAGGGAAGGGATCAAAGGAGGAAAGCTTGTAGACAGACCAGAGAGTGAGATCAAAGGAAAGGCCAAGCAGTAGGGAAGGGATCAAAGGAGGAAAGCTTGTAGACAGACCAGGGTGAAATCAGGGGGAAGGCCAAGCAGTAGGGAAGGGATCAAAGGAGGAAAGCTTGTAGACAGACCAGGGTGAAATCAGGGGGAAGGGCAAGCAGTAGGGAAGGGATGAAAGGAGGAAAGCTGGTAGACAGACCAGGGAGAGATCAAAGGAAAGGCCAAGCAGTAGGGAAGGGATCAAAGGAGGAAAGCTTGTAGACAGACCAGGGTGAAATCAGGGGGAAGGGCAAGCAGTAGGGAAGGGATGAAAGGAGGAAAGCTGGTAGACAGACCAGGGAGAGATCAAAGGAAAGGACAAGCAGTAGGGCAGGGATCAAATGAGGAAAGGTGGTAGACAGACCAGGGAGAGATCAAAGGGAAGGGCAAGCAGTAGGGAAGGGATCAAAGGAGGAAAGCTGGTTGACAGACCAGGGTGAAATCAAAGAGAAAGGCATACAGTAGGAAGGGGATCCGAGGAGGAAAGATCAAAGGGGAAAGATCATAGAGAGAAGAATCATTTGTTCCCCAGACGTATAAGGATAAAGCATGCATGGTCATTGTTCCCACAATCCTGGAAGAATAGAGACCGTAGTCCAAGGACTCTCCCTCCACAACATATCGCGGCTAATAGACGGACAGCGTCACGGCATACCGGTCACCTAACACTTCCCCACATTTAATGACTCTAGCACACGGATATAGTATATCAATTCAAGGGGAGCGGTGATGCTTTCTGGTTTATGGACAGCAGAGAGGGCTGCGAGGAGGCACTTGAGTGCGGTGGAGAAAACGGGGGAAAAAAAACCCAGACCCACTCGATTCACCCATCTGCGCCGACATTTTTATTACGGGCTCGCCTTAATAAATCACCGACGACGAGAAAGGAGAGAGAGAGAGAAGAGAAGAGAGAAGTAAAAATCCGGCAATTCCCTTCGAGTGCTGCCCAAGTGACGGCGGCTAATTGGGCGCCATTGTGCCACTAATTGCGACTCAATTAAAGTTACATAACGGCCGGGGTATCACGTGAGACGACAGCGCCACATCCGACCGAAAGAAAAGAGAGAGAGAGAGAGAGAGAGAGAGAGAGAGAGAGAGAGAGCGTCGAAGCCCCACATATTCAATTACAGTACGCGTTTCTCTATAGTTCCCGCGGCTGAAATTATTCTTTAATAAGCTTTTCTGTTTATATAATTTGAAGCACCACTTTCTTGGGTTTTTTTTTTATTTGTTTAGTGTTTCAGGCCCTGGCAGTGTATTTGTTTTTCCCTGGCATCGATTTTTTTTTGATATTTTATTTATTTATTTATTTATTAGATTTTGTTTCCCTCCTTATTTTACTCATTGATCGGGCCGGCCCGTGATGCCGGCACTTTCGCTTGCAGTGTCGCTTTCTCGAACCCATGGCTCCGGCTCGTAGATCGATCGCTGAAAGTCAGCACGCTGTTATTAAGGGGACGGTGCGTTGTTGGGGGTTGGAGCGTGGAGGAGTAAGAACGCAATGACTTCGAACGGGCCAACACAAAAACAAAAAGTAACATCGCAAGATACCGCGGTCGTAAAACAGCAGGTTTCTAACCCAAAACAAACCCCGCAAATCTCTTCGACTACACGGCAGGATTCTTAGCGGATCTTTGAGCTTTTCTGCGTCCATTCGTGTTTCCATTTTTGCTCCTCAAAATTTGATCACTTTGACTTTGAGAAAGGTCCTGCTAGGATCGAAATCGTCAGACCCTCTAACTTTTTTTGAGATTTACGTGTTGCGGGTCATTTTCGTCAACGAGCAGTTTGTAACAGTTTGTTTTTTTGGAATTTACTTCAAATTTTATCAGTGGCTCGTGACGTCACTGCGGCGGTCTCGACATCATGATGGTGATGATGATGAATCAGTGAACTATTTTTCCCGAAAGAAAGTATACGATCGTGCGCATGCGTGTTACTGTTGCATCCGGGAATGTCGCATGGCGCATGGGCAGACGGCCGGCAGCTTCAGTTTGCGGTTGTTTAGGGTCCGTGTCTAGACTGTCGACAGGCTAGTGGCAGCCCTACTTGAAATAGGTCGACACGCTGCGACTGGCACACCACGGCGTGGTGATCGGTCGACACATTTCGACGGTCGACACATTTTTCGACCAACAACGTTGAATTTTGTTGGCATATCAAAAAAAAATGTGCTTCAAAACACGAAATGGTATTCGCTGACTTGGCTGTCGACGCATAAGTCAGATCGACACTCTTGGGAGAAAGGTGTCGACACACGGCAGCTCACGCTGCGTTTTGTCGACAGTGTAGACCGCAACACTTACAAGTTACACAGGAGCTGAACAGAAAAAAAACAAATCTGGGAAAAATCTGTGGAAAAATATTCTCATCGGTTCACGCGATGCCGACCGAACTGTTTGGTCGAACTGCGACAGGGTCATTAAACGCTGATAGTCCACAATTCTCTCTCTCCCTCTCTGCGTTCCTTTATCCGAGAGGTATTTATCAAGCAATACATTAATCTTTCACTACCTTGACCCCGGGCGTCAGTATTTTATCTCATTGTGTTCCCAACCTTACAAAAACCTAGGTCCCTTTGTTACGCGCCAAGTTTGATGAGCGGGAACTTCCCCTCTCTCTCTCTCACTCTCGCTCTTTCTCCCCCTCTTCCCTCTCTCCCCTCTCTCTATCTCTATCTCTCTCTCCCTCCCTCCCACCCTCTTCATCTCTCTCCCTCTCCCTCCCTTTCCCTCTCTCTCCATTTCTATCCCTCTCTCTCCTCATCTCTATCTCCCTACCCCTACCCCTCCCTCTTCCTTTCTCTCCCTCTCTCCAATCCTTCTCTCTCCCTCTCTCTATCTCACTCTCTCTCCCGCTCTCCCCCTCTCTCTCCCTCTCTCCTCTCCCTCCCTATCCCCTCTCTCTCCCTCCCTCTCCATCTCTCTCCCCCTCTCCCCCTCTCTCTCTCCCTCTCTTCTCTCCCTCCCTATCCCCTCTCTCTCCCTCCCTCTCTCCTCTCCCTCCCTCCCCCCTCTCTCTCTCTCCCTCCCTCTCCATCTCTCTCCCTCCCTCTCCATCTCTCTCCCCCTCTCCCCCTCTCCCCCTCTCTCTCTCCCTCTCTCTCCCTCCCCCTCCAACTCTCTCTCCCCCCACCTCTCTCTCCCCCCTCTCTCTCTCCCCTCTCTCTCTCTCACTCTCTCCTCGCAAACATTGCTATCATATTCATATTTTCAGTGGGGATTTGTTTAGTACCCCCCCACCCCCTCCCTTGTGGAGGATCGTGGCATGTACAAAAGGCTGATTGATGTCGACGTTCAAAGCAAACACGGGCCCTCAAGGCAATTCGGGAAAGGGCAAAGCAGGGCATCGTGAGGGTGGGGGTGGGGAAGGCTGGGCTCGTTGACCGGTGAAATTCTACGGGTATACACCAAGCGACCCCCGGATGGCATTGAAGCGAGTAAAAAGGTATGCGCGCAGTTTCCAACGTTGACACGTTTCCAGTATCAACTCTACGTGGTCTTCGCATAATAATAATTTTTAAAAAATACCGGTTCTAAACCATGTTGCAAACTGCCGACTGACTCAAGTGGCCCGAAAGAGAATCTCGACAATTTAGTGGGCCTGACGTTTTCGATCTTCTGCGGGACTTTCCTCGAAAGGCAGCGAATGACCAGAGACCCTGACGGCTACGACAGGTAGGAGAAGGGGATTGGGGGAGATCAATGGGAAAACATCGGGCACATAGTGGGTTAAGGGTATCACCGCGCGCTTTACCGGTATCTCTTGCCCCCGCGATTGTGTCTCTCTCTCTATCACTTCTCTCTGTCACTCCTCTCTCTCTCTCCCTCCCCCTCTCCCTCCTCTCTCTCTCCCTTTCTCTCTCCCTCCTCTCTCCCTCCCTCTGTCTCTCTCTCTCCTTATCTTTCCCTCTCTCTCTCTCTCTCTCCTTTCTCCCCACCTCTCTCTCTCCTTCACTCTCAACCTCTCTCCCTCTCTCTCCTCCCTCTACTGCCCTCTCTCTCGGCTATCTATCCCCTCTCTCTATCCCCTCTCTCCCTCTCCCTCACCTCTCTCTCGTCCTCCTCTCTCTCTCCCCTCTCTCTCTCCATCGCTCCGCCTCTCTTCCTCTCTCTCAACCTATATCCCCTCTCTCTATCCCCACGTTTCTCTCCTCTTTCTCTCTATCTCTCCATCCCTCCATTCTTCTCTCTCAACCTCTCTCCCCTCTCCCTCTCTCTCTCCCTCTCCCTCTCTCTCCCCTCTCCCCTCTCTCTCCCCCTCTCTCTCCCCTCTGTCTATCCCACCTCTCTCCCCCCCCTCTCGCTCTCTCCCCTCTCTCTCTCCCCTCTCCCTCTCTCTCCCCTCTCCCCTCTCTCTCCCCCTCTCTCTCCCCTCTGTCTATCCCACCTCTCTCCCCCCCTCTCGCTCTCTCCCCTCTCTCTCTCCCCTCTCCCTCTCTCTCCCATCTCCCCTCTCTCTCCCCTCTGTCTATCCCACCTCTCCCCCCATCTCGCTCTCTCCCCTCTCTCTCTCTCCATCCCTCCCTCCTCCTCCTCTCTCTCTCCTCACTGTCTCTCTCCACCCCTCCCTTCCCTTCCCTCTCCATCTCTCTCCCCCTCTCTCTCTCTCCATCCCTCCCTCCCCATCTCTCTCTCCCCGCGCTCCCTCCTCCTCCTCTCTCTCTCCTCACTGTCTCTCTCCATCCCTCCCTCCCATCCCTCTCCATCTCTCTCCCCCTCTATCTCTCCACCCCTCCCTCCCCCTCTCTCTCTCTCTCCCCTCGCTCTCTCTTCCTCCTCTCGCCGTACCGGGTCCAGATTTGATTAACGGCTCGCGACTGTGTCCGTGGCGACGAGCCGGAGCGGCCCACGGCACAGTCTAATCTCGCCGGGGATCGCGCGGTCACGCGGGATCCGAAGAAAGCGAGAGAAGGGGGGTTGGTGGAACGGGGGCACGGGGATATGGACGTGGTGTGTGTGTGGGCACGGGTGGAAGGGATGGAGTGTGCAAGGACATAGCATAGGACTATAATATATTTCTGTATCTGGCTCTGCCTCTGCCTCTGCCTCTGCCTCTGCCTCTGTCTCTGGCTCTGCCTCTGCCTCTGCCTCTGCCTCTGTCTCTGCCTCTGCCTTTCTGTATCTGGCTCTGCCTCTGCCTCTGCATCTGCCTCTGCCTCTGCCTCTGTCTCTGCCTCTGCCTTTCTGTATCTGGCTCTGCCTCTGCCTCTGGCTCTGGCTCTACCTCTACCTCTGCCTCTGCCTCTGCCTCTGCCTCTGCCTCTGCCTTTCTGTATCTGCCTCTGCCTCTGCCTCTGCCTCTGCCTCTGCCTCTGCCCCTGTCTCTGCCTATGCCTCTGTCCCTGCCCCTGTCTCTGCCTCTGCCTCTGCCTCTGCCTCTGCCTCTGCCTCTTCCTCTGCCCTTGTTTCTGCATCTACATCTGCCTCTGCCTGTGCCTCTGCCTCTGCCTCTGCCTCTGTCTCTGCCTCTGTCTCTGTCTCTGCCTCTGTCTCTGCCTCTGCCTCTGTCTCTGCCTCTGTCCCTGTCTCTTCCCCTGCCCCTGTTTCTGCCTCTGCCTATGCACCTGCCCCTACCCTGCCACCGCCTCTGTCTCTGCCTCTGCCTCTGCCTCTGCCTCTGCCTCTGCCTCTGCCTCTGCCTCTGCCTCTGCCTCTGCCTCTGCCTCTGCCTCTGCTTTGATGCTAATGGCATTGGGGCTGTCGACGTGTTTGCTGTTGCTTCTGTATTCCTTTAAAATGACAATTAGGCCTACCCGATCTCTTTCGAGATCGCTTTGATTAGGTAGAAGCGTGCGTTAGATAGTGGTGGTATCATAAGAAAATGTCAAGGCCAAACGCTTGCACATCTAGCAACCAGCTGACCTGGTCAATGCATACAATTCCCGTGTCAAAATACATCAGTTCATGACGGACATATCGCATCAGAGATATCCCCCCCCCCCCAACCCGTCCCTCCTGGCCGTCCTGCTCCCCGACGTCTCCAGCGCATACCCAACGAAGACCAGAGTATAGACGGGTGAAAGACGATTCCAGCGGTGAAAGGTCGGGTGCCCTGACTACTCCCCTCTCCTCCCCCAGTGATCAACGGTGGCGTCTCGAACCGCAACACGCTCGTTAGACGGGTGCCTGTAGGAGTCTTGGGTGACGTATGTGGATACGGTGCACCGTCGGCTGACATCGAGCCTTATAGTAACTCGTGTACCACTGATGCAATCATTGACGAAACACAACATCCCTATATAGTGCGTGTGACGATGACGTGCCGTAATGCACGCATGCGCAGTCGACACCGCATTGACCTTCACTTCGATATGCAGTCAGCCTGAAGCACTTCTGCCGTCGAAGGTCGGCCCGATAATTGATTCCAATCAAAAACGGGATGGGAGGGACTAAGGAAAAAAACCAGAGATCTAATTTGGGGACGAGGAATTTACCTGGTCGACTCGAATTCGGATATCGCCTCTCGAACGATGTCAACGGACAAGGCTCCCTTTTTCGTGAGTGACGCGTTGCAGATGGCTTGGGGCGGTGGGAAAGGTGCACCCGCAGACTGGCGTGATGCGTGCATATAGGCCCTTCTCCAAAACCCGGCTTAGGCTTCGGCTCCGGCTTCGTCTCTGTCATCCGAAAGTTCTTGGTTGAAGTTGAAGCTTTGGAATCCTTTTTTTCAAAATGCAGTATTAACCTTCGCAAATGATGCCAAAGGCTTCCTGTTTTCATGTCCTGTATTCGAAATGGATGAAAGAACTAGATACTTAAGCCGGAGCCTGAGCCTAAGCCGGGTTTTGGAAAAGGGCCATAGTTACGTGCGAACCTAGCTGGTGCCCCGCCCGCCGGCCACCCAAAAAAAACCAAGCATCGTCCGATGTCGAAGTTTGCCGCGGGGCACCAGTGCCGGAGCTTCAGTGCGCGCGCGCAGGCGCCACGCAAAATGTCAACTCGATTAGCGGGCGCTTGATTCCGGGTTCAAGTTCGGCATTCTCCGAGGCAACGGAGTCTCTAGCATTTCACAGACCCCCCAAAATAAACTGTAGCGACTTGCGACCCCGTTGCAGATAGGCACCCAATCTATCTAAACAGAAAATAAATAAACTTGCCCCCCCCCCCACAAACAAACTACCATTCATTCCTCCCATACACCTCGACGTTCTCCTGCCTAAACTACCCGACGATTAAACAACCTCCAAACATTCCTCTCCCAATTTACGTTCATGTTTTGCATTCTGTGGTTTTTTTCTTTTATATATATCTGATCTTGAGGGCCTTGGCGAGTCGTGAATAATGTACGCGTGTGATTTATACACGCGTGCGACCGACACGCGGACACAAACTGTAATTCACTTGGCGAGTGTTCTGCAGGACGGTTATGGGGTGGGTTTTTGGTTTTTTTATCTCGAAAGCCTGCAGGTTACAGGCTGATTCTACACCGGGGTATTTCCAGCGCATGTCAGCGCTGCTTCCGGGCACAAAGATGGCGTCCGTGAAGCGCCCTCAAGAGGCCCTACAGGGGAAAGCCTCTCTTGCCTTTGGATCTTTGTTATCTGAGTCGTAATGTGAATGTCGCGCTGTTGATAATGGAACCTCTGTGTCTGAAATTGAGATGCTCTTTCGTGTTTATAGATTGACGCATTAGCTGTATTGTTTCTGTCCTCTCCCTCTACCCCTTCCTCTCCCCCTCCCTCTCCCTGTCTCCCTCTCCCTCTCCCTCTCCCTCTCCCTCTCCCTCTCCCTCTCCCTCTCCCTCTCCCTCTCCCTCTCCCTCTCCCTCTCCCTCTCCCTCTCCCTCTCCCTCTCCCTCTCCCTCTCCCTCTCCCTCTCCCTCTCCCTCTCCCTCTCCCTCTCCCTCTCCCTCTCCCTCTCCCTCTCCCTCTCCCTCTCCCTCTCCCTCTCCCTCTCCCTCTCCCTCTCCCTCTCCCTCTCCCTCTCCCTCTCCCTCTCCCTCTCCCTCTCCCTCTCCCTCTCCCTCTCCCTCTCCCTCTCCCTCTCCCTCTCCCTCTCCCTCTCCCTCTCCCTCTCCCTCTCCCTCTCCCTCTCCCTCTCCCTCTCCCTCTCCCTCTCCCTCTCCCTCTCCCTCTCCCTCTCCCTCTCCCTCTCCCTCTCCCTCTCCCTCTCCCTCTCCCTCTCCCTCTCCCTCTCCCTCTCCCTCTCCCTCTCCCTCTCCCTCTCCCTCTCCCTCTCCCTCTCCCTCTCCCTCTCCCTCTCCCTCTCCCTCTCCCTCTCCCTCTCCCTCTCCCTCTCCCTCTCCCTCTCCCTCTCCCTCTCCCTCTCCCTCTCCCTCTCCCTCTCCCTCTCCCTCTCCCTCTCCCTCTCCCTCTCCCTCTCCCTCTCCCTCTCCCTCTCCCTCTCCCTCTCCCTCTCCCTCTCCCTCTCCCTCTCCCTCTCCCTCTCCCTCTCCCTCTCCCTCTCCCTCTCCCTCTCCCTCTCCCTCTCCCTCTCCCTCTCCCTCTCCCTCTCCCTCTCCCTCTCCCTCTCCCTCTCCCTCTCCCTCTCCCTCTCCCTCTCCCTCTCCCTCTCCCTCTCCCTCTCCCTCTCCCTCTCCCTCTCCCTCTCCCTCTCCCCTCCCTCTTCCTCTCCCTCTCTCTCTCCCACGCATGTCACTCTCATCGTCTCCGCGTCTCTCTTCTCTCGCAGTTATGTTAAGCTGCACATCGCGTAGCTGACGATGACGTCACGACTGAGCACCGTCCTCTTGGTGTGCTGGTGGACGTTGGCGGCGTGCCAGGAGTCCACGCCGGTCCAAGGGCCGACGGAGACCATCTCGACCGGCCGCATCCTGGGCAAGCGGCTGGACGTGCTGGGCAAGAGCGTGGACGCCTTCCTTGGCGTGCCCTACGGCGAGGCTCCCATGGGCGAGCTCCGCTTCCGCAGCCCCGTGACCAAGGCCCCCTGGCAGGGCACGTACAACGCCACCACGCACGGCTACGGCTGCTTCCAGGTGCCCGACGAGAGCTTCCCGGGCTTCGAGGGCTCCGAGATGTGGAACCCCAACGTCATGCTCAGCGAGGACTGCCTGAACCTGAACGTGTGGGCGCCGCACCCGAGACCGGCCGGCGGCGCCGGTGGCGGCGCCCTGCCCGTCATGGTCTGGATCTACGGCGGCTCCTACATCTCGGGCGTGGACTCGCTGGACGTGTACGACGGCAAGACGCTGGCGGCCGAGGAGGGCGTCATCGTGGTCTCCATGAACTACCGCACGGGGGCGCTCGGCTTCCTGGCCATGGACGACGAGTCGGCCCCGGGCAACCAGGGGCTCCGCGACCAGGCCCTGGCCCTGCAGTGGGTCCAGGACAACGCCGCGGTCTTCGGCGGCGACCCGGAGCGGGTGACGCTGTTCGGCGAGAGCGCCGGGGCGGCCAGCATCGCCATGCACATGATCTCGCCGGAGAGCATGCACCTCTTCAAGCGGGCCGCCCTGGAGAGCGCCGCCATCGCCGTGCCCTGGGGCTACTACACGGTGGAGGAGGGCACCCGGCGCGGCATGCTTCTGGCCGCCGCGCTGAGGTGCGACACGAACGCCGACGGCGCTCCGCTCTCCCCCGCCCGGGTGGTGGAGTGCCTGCGCGGCCGGAGAGTGGTCGACATCCTGGCCGACCAGTGGGTGACCTCGGACTATCTGGACTTCCCCTTCGTGCCGGCGCTGGACGGCACCTTCCTGACGGAGCGGCCCGAGTCGGCGCAGCGGCGGGGAGCCGTCAAGGAGTGCGAGCTCCTGATTGGCAGCAACACCAACGAGGGCAGCTTCTTCCTCATCTACGAGGTGCCCGGCTTCTCCAAGGACTCGCCCAGCCTGCTTGACCGGGACGGCTTCACGGCGGCGCTCAAGTACGGCTTCCCGCGGGCCAACTCCTTCGGGCTGAGCGCGCTGGACTACCAGTACACGCCCTGGCTCAGCCCCGACGACTCGGCCCTCCTCCGGGACGCCATCGACAAGGCCACCGGGGACTACAACTTCGTCTGCCCCACCTACGAGATGGCGCTGGCTTACGCCCGCGCCGGCCAGCCCGTCTACTACTACCGCTTCACCGACCGGGCCTCCAACAACCCGTGGCCGGCCTGGATGGGCGTGCTGCACGCCGACGAGATCGCCTACCTCTTCGGTCTGCCGCTCCACCCGGAGAATGGCTTCAATGACGAGGAGAAGGAGCTCAGCCGTCTGATGATGCGCTACTGGGCCAACTTCGCCAAGACCGGGTGAGGTCCTTCTCCGCGCGCGCACACGAGCCGGCCCCGTCATCTCTTTCTAACCGGCATTGAAACCCACAATATTAACCACACATGGTTTTTCCTGTGGGAGGATAAGGGCCATACACCACGACATACCACAGCGTGGTTTAAACCACAATTAACCACACATGGTTTTTCCTGCGGGAGGATAAGGGCCATACACCACGACATACCACAGCGTGGTTTAAACCACAATTAACCACACATGGTTTTTCCTGTGGGAGGATAAGGGCCATACACCACGACATACCACAGCGTGGTTTAAACCACAATTAACCACACATGTTTTTTTCCTGTGGGAGGATGAGGGCCATACACCACGACATACCACAGCGTGGTTTAAACCACAATTAACCACACATGTTTTTTCCTGTGGGAGGATAAGGGCCATACACCACGACATACCACAGCGTGGTTTAAACCACAATTAACCACACATGGTTTTTCCTGTGGGAGGATGAGGGCCATACACCACGACATACCACAGTGTGGTTTAAACCAGAATTAACCACACATGGTTTTTCCTGTGGGAGGATGAGGGCCATACACCACGACATACCACAGCGTGGTTTAAACCACAATTAACCACACATGGTTTTTCCTGCGGGATGGATAAGGGCCATACACCACGACATACCACAGCGTGTTTTTTGTGGTATCCTGTGGTATGTGAGGCTGCACCCCTGAGGGCAACGCTTCGTCCGAAATCTATATGGGCCACGGCTTGTAAGTACGCACGAGTCTATGGAAGTCGTCAACAAGCGGCTGCATCAGCCAGTTCCATAGTGTTGCGTGTTGCTTCTAGCCTCAGCCTACAGATTCAGGCGGCGACCAGGCGTCAATTTCATAGCGCTGTCTAAGCACCACACTTTCAGACTATTTAAAATTCAACACAAGAGGGCGTCCGGGTAGAAAATAGGAAGCCTAAGCTTACGCCGTTTTATACGAAATTAAGGCTTAGGCTCGGGTTTAGACTTCAGTCACATTTCTCTAAATACAAGATATAACGTCACAGGCAGACGTACGTATACAAGAGTTTTGCCTCAGTTTCTTGGTAAAAACTCTGTAATTAACAAGCAAAAAAACCTACAAATTCGGCGACAGACCGCATCCCGGATTCTCGGGTTTTGTCAGACGGAGACGAAGCCTGAGCCCGTGAAGCCTGATGTCTGGCTTCGCCTAGAAAAAACAAACTGCACGATCACCAAAATTACCACACGGAGTAACAACCTGGGAAAAAAACAACTAACGCAGGTCTATCAACAAATGGTTATTTCTTTCCCCCTGTCTCTCCCTCTCTCTCTCTCTCTGTCCCTCTGTCGTCCAGAAATCCCAACGGGAACTCCGATGGCGACTGGCCCGTGTACACGGTGGAGTCGCAGGAGTACTTCACGCTGAACAAGTCCATCGTGGACGGCCACCTGACGATTGGGCGCGGGCCCTTCGCCCAAACGTGCGCCTTCTGGCGCGAGTACTTCCCGACCCTGATCACGCAGACAGGTAAGACTGCACGTTGAGGGCGCGCTCGTTTAGCTCCCCCCCCCCCCCGGGTGCGATTTTTTTTTTCCGTACCACCTTATTCGCTATGGGCCCATATGTTTGTGCACAAACAATTTACGGGGTGGGGGCAAAGGGGGAGGGGATGGCTATACCAGTTGAAGTTAAAGCTAGGGATAGGCTTTCTGCACAGCCAATAAAGGCTTTCTGCTAGCTCAGCCAATACAACGTACGTGAACAATCTGAGGGACCTGAGACTCAATTCTTCATACTTTGTGCACAAACATATGGGCCCATAGCGAATATGTGGTACGGACAAAAATCGCAAACCGGGTAGACCCATGTTATCCCATGCAGACTGGTCCTACTTCCGGCGTTTGGTTAGTGGGGGGGTAATGACGTCAAAGCCAATTGTGGTTAAACGGGTTAGACCCGGAGAAGGTAATCGAACGCAGCAAGATTATTATGATTCCGTGTGCTGAATGTGGTAGTTAACCTGGGTTAACCTTTGGCTGCGTGCGTGTAGTTAGCACTGTATGCTCGGAACGTTTTTTCCTGACTACCAGCTTGTTAGTAGAAAATAACAAGCAACGCCAGCGACCTTTAATGGGATTCGGACCCGGCACCAGGAAACGCACATGCTTCGTCACCCACTATAAATCTAAGGCTGCGTCCGAATCCTTTGGCTACGGCTTCAAAGTACACACGAGTCTACGGAAGTCGTCAACGAGCGGCTGCAGCCAGTTCCCATAGAGTTGCGCGTTACCTCCAGCCGCAGCCAATATGATATTCGGACGCGGCCATACCTAACAAAGCTGATCTGGCGAGAAGCACGAAAAAAAAAAGGTTTCTAATCCCACCCCGAGAGGGCGCTGTGACCCCCTCCTCTCCTCCCCTCTCCGTCAAGCAGGAGATGACAAGTCGTTAAATCGAATTGGTTGATAAATCAACGCGAGAAGAGGGTCATTGGGAGGAGTCGGCTCGCATCCGGCAAGTCACGATCTTTTTTTTTTGGTCGAGCGAAGCTCTTGCCGCCGAGCCAGCCTAATCGAAACCGCGACGCCAGAAGAGCAAACGGTCTCGCGTTCAATTTCACCATTAATGGTTCGTGGTCGGATGGGTTTGGTTTTTGTTGATGGCTTTTTTTTTTCTTCTTCTTCAGGCGACATCAGCGAGGCAGAACGGGTCTGGAAGCAGCAGTTCAGCGACTGGAGCACCAAGTACATGGTCAACTGGAAGGCCGAGTTCGACAGCTACGTCAACGGCAAGCAGTGCGAGTAGGGCCCGGTCTGACGTCATCGGAGGAGGGCGCCCTTTCCCCTCCCGTGTGGATCAAGGCCCTTTTCCAAGACCCGGCTTGGACTCAGGCTCCGGCTTTGTCTCCATTTCTTTCATCCATTTTCAAGTGCAAGGGTTGAAAATGGAAGACATTTGGCTTTGGGTTTGAATGTTATTCTGCGTTTTGAAAAAAAAAGGAATGCGAAGTTTCGACTTCAACAAAGAACTCCAACCTGTTTTTTCAGCTTTTGGATAACAGAGACGAAGCCGGAGCCGAAGCCTAAGCCGGGGTTTGGAAAAGGGCCCAAGACGCGACGCGCATGCCCGGACACGATCACGTGACGGGGGCGGGGGGAGGGGAGGGGAGGGGAGGGGAGAGCCCCGACGTTTCGTCACCGATTTACCACTAGTAATGGCGGCGTGATGACGTCCGTAATCACCTAGCATGGAAGTACACAGCATTCACATATTTTGACCCCATTATGGTGTTTTATTTCCCCATTATTTTTTGTCATTCGTAATTTGTAGATGCTTAGTGGGTTTTGTTCATATTTCTTTTTAAATTTCTGGATCTTTCAGTAAAACGCCAAAGCGTGTGTTATCGTGCTTTTGTTTTGTTTCCTTAGCCTATGAAGCGTGCATTCTGTGCGTGTTAAATGGGCATTCTATGATCATGAATTGAGTTTTGTATGACGTGGAATGAATTCCATGCACACTGATTGTGCATTCAATGACATAAAGTGTGCATTCTATGCAGTGGAATGTTCATTCTATGACATGAAGTGGGCATTCTGTGACACTTGTTTTCATCCTGACATGAAGTGTGAATTCTATGACGTGGAATGTGCATTCTATGACATGAGGTGTGCATTCTGTGACACCTAATTCCATCCTGACATGAAGTGTGAATTCTATGACGTGGAATGTGCATTCTATGACATGAGGTGTGCATTCTGTGACACCTGTTTCCATCCCGACATGAAGTGTCCATTCTATGACGTGGAATGTGCATTCTATGACATGAGGTGTGCATTCTGTGACACCTGTTTTCATCCTGACATGAAGTGTGCATTCTATGACGTGGAATGTGCATTCTTTGACAAATGGTGCATTCTATGGCATAAGTGTACATTCTACGAAATAAGTGTACGTTGTATGACATGAAGTGTGCATTCTATGTTCGTAAAGTGTTCAATCTATGCATGTGGAGATGACGTTTCTATGCGCATGAAGTTTCCATTTTGTAGCCAATGCAGCATTCTGCGCACTTATTCTGCCGGCATTATATCCTCATGAAGTATGCGGTCTATGCACAAAACGCATACAAACTGCACTACACATACTCAGCGTTTCGTGCACAAAGATTGTGCAGTTTATACCTAGCCCAGTTTCAGAGCTGATTTCAAAATTCAACTTCGTAATTTTTGAGACTTTCGTTGTAAAAAAAAAAAAGAATAGTTACAGTTATTTTTTAATTGTTCTTAATCGTCGATGTAAGATGGCGTATTCCTGACCATTTGTGGCGTAAATAGAAGGTGCCGTGCCACCTGTTAATGTTAGAAAGCCCCCTCTCTACCTCATACTTTCATTTCGATTGTAGATTCGAAACTTTCCCTATCTTCGTCACTGCCCCTTTCTGTCTCGTAAAAAAAAGGCAACCCAGTACATGTACAAACAATCACTATCAGATTCACGAGCGGACACTGTAGAATATGAAAGGACATTAGCTTTGCTTCACGTCTGGAGACGAACAGCGTTGAAAAGAGTGTAATAAAGATTGTCACCGGATAGATATTTGTACAAGATGTAACGCAATATGATAATACATGTACATTATACCTATAGTACTCTATTGTCGACACATACACCTTAATACCTTCACCCTTTGATAATGGAAATGCAATACGATATTATATATATACACCAGTTCGTATAATGATTATCGATATTCATAGGTACGCTAATATCTTACGATGATACGAGTTATTCGTGGCTCTCTTTCTAAAGAGATCGGTTGGGCGTTTTTCTGATGTAAAATGATGACTGGTGATACCGTGAATAACCAGCGTGGTTGTTGTTTTTTCTAAATCTGTAAATTTGAAATGGAACACCCTTTACACCTACTCTTTGTGATCATAAGAAAAAAAAAGTATAATGGAAATTTAGACCATTGAGGGTATAGGTACATTACATAATTATAACCAATTATATCTTATAATTATAAAGCATGTTCTAAAGGCATGTGTATCCAATTTCTATTGTACCAACACATTTTGGTGATTGATTCCGTGGATCGAGTGATTATTTTAATTGTATAGTGAATTTTAGACCTGGATGTACCTAGCATTGAACGGAAAGGACTTTTATACCGAAACACCTTTTACTCCGAGAACTTATATATCGAATCAGCATATTTCTGTTTTTGTACATAATTATTACGGTATTTGCGTTTTTTTTATACTAACAATTTTTCCCATTTTATCGTGTAATGTTTGGAAGCTATTTCTAACTTGAGGGGGAATAAGGGTTTTTTTCCAGCACAAATTTAGCGCTGGCTGTGGTGATGGCGGTGGTGGTGGTGATGATGGTGGTGGTGGTGGTTGAAATAAAAATTGCATTATGTACCCCATTTACAACCATTTTACTTTGGCTTTCATTGCATTTTGGGGTCGCCGTGATTCGTTGACGAATCTAGTCGATAACGCTTCCTGCGGGGCTTGCCTTGGCGTTAACTGCCTATAGAGGGCGGTAGTCATCGTTCGCGGACGACCCAGGGTACAGCGCACGGCCCTTTTTTGTCTAATTAACTGATATAATATAGACTAAATGAAGCTTTAGACAACCTTTAGATTCACTGTTCAAATTCGTGTGTAATTTGGAACATATCTGCCTTCAAATGTGGCCCTATTTGGCTGCAGAAGTGGAGGGGCTCATCCCAAAATCATTGCAGAATTTCGGCTTGGATAGCTACACATTTGGGGGTTGTTTTTTTCAGGGGGTAATTAGCCAAAAATCTAATCGGCTAAGCGCACAAAAATGACTAAAATTTTCAGTGTACAAGAACTGAGTACAGTATACAGCTACAAGAACCAGGGCATGGAATAATTGGCTTTGAAAGTGAGTGCTTTAGGTACCGAGTTCTATGGGAGCTCGACTTTAGTGTTCTGCAACTGTCGTGCGATGGATGTAGCGCCCTCAAGAGGCAGATATCCTCTCCAATTACGCCGAGCGAGGCGTTTGAAGCGCAGGGAGGGGGTAACACACGCAAATCGACGCCGGTATGGCAGTTCGGTGGCGTTTCCATACGGCGCCCGAAGCAAAGACAAGCGTCTGGTGTGCCATCAACAATTTGACTCTGCGCATGCGCCGGTGCAGTCCTTATTAAGCGGAGGGGTATGGGTTAGTGACGTCATAGAGCGAGGCTATGTGGGATCTGATAGACTCATAACGAACGTAATGTGACTGACGGGGACGGAGGAAGCGGTTATTTTTTGCTCTTTCTCTGTGGAGCGTGAGGGTTGACACAACGATGGCCTTGGTATGCTAAATATGGACGACCTATACCCAACGACCCCTCCCCCTCCCGCCTCCCATTCACCGAACAGCCGCTGTCTTCTGGCGCTGTCAGTTGACTGGGTGGGCGTTCGGGAGATGAAGCGCAAGCCCGACGGCCGTTTGCGGTGGAGATGAGATGGGAACGCAAGAAGGGGGCGCCCTTTCGAAAAGATGACCGGGTGGGCTGAAAGGAAGACTAAAAGCGACTTCCATGCTGTGCCTGGATTCACCGGCTGCGGCTTCGAATTGCGCGCGAGTCTACGGGGAAGCCGCCAGCCACAGGCTGTGCTCGGGCCTATGAGAAGCCGCTTGCTATAGCGGATGCGGCCACTTCCCGGCATATCCCCCGTGCGTGAACTCGGCCGGTGTCCTGCCAAAAAGTGTCCCTGCCAAATACTGTCCGCTCATTAGCATACTGATCGCTGATTGGTTAGCGTTAGGACTAGGATTAGGGTCGTTAGGGTTAGGGTTTGGATTAGAATTAGGATTGGGATTAGGATTAGGGTTAGGATTAGGGTTGTTTGGGTTAGGGTTAGCGTTACGGTTACAGTTAGGGTCCAACGGTACCAAAGTGCCCAACGTTGCGTGTGTTAGGCCAGCAACCATACACAATGCGTGTGTAGTGCGCAACCATACCCCAACCACGGTGGTTGAATGTCATACGTATTGGACCAATCAGCGATCAGTATGCTAATGAGTGGACACTATTTGGCAGGGGACACTATTTGGCATGACACCGGACACTGCGTGCGGCTTCAGACTGTGCGTGAGTCTATGGAAGCCGCCAGTGAGTACGGCTTCAGCTTACACTCGACTCTATGCAATTCTGCGGCTATGCGGCTGTAGTTAGTCCGTGGATTTTTGTGCGACGTGGCTTACGAATACATACACGGCATGTTTCGCCCTCTTATCCGTCCATTCATTCGAAAAAAAAAAACTTTGCGCCAATTGAGGGCGCTGTTCGACAACCGATTGCAATGGGAAATTTAGTAAACACTGTCCATTATGAAAGACATGAACACCTCTAAAACGCAGTGAACTGAATTAGCAGTTTTGGAATGTCGGCCACATAATGAGTTTATAGCAAGCAGAACGGTATATCTGCGTAGGTTCCGTTTGTGGTTTCTGCCGTGCTCCCCAAAAAACTCTTCACGGAACAGCCGTCGGGTGACGGCAACCCGAGCACCCGCTGGTTACAGAGCAGATGCTCCATGCGGGCGGAGAGCTAGCCGCGCAACGTGTCATTCAGTGACTGAGCGAAACGAAGGCTGGGACCTCTTACTATCTAACCGCGTTGTATTACCGTATACCGTACTCGCGGTACTCTGCCGCACGCAAGACGCACTGCCGGCCTCGCACTCGGCGACCCCAGACCGCCTACGATATACCCCGGTGCTGCACACAACGCTCCACGGGCAGCGAGCGAGCGAGCGAGGGGCGGCGAGTTCACCGGGGGGCCCAGCGCGCCCGGACGGCCCGAAAGTGACCCCGAGGCACGCTTCCCAAAAAAAAAAAAAAAAAAAAAAAACCTCCGCGTCACACACACCGCAAAAAAAAAAGAGACTCGCGAGCGAGGGAACACACCGTCGACAACCTTTTTTTTTTGTTTTGGCTTTCACCGTCAAGGAGGTGGAGAAGGAGACGGAGGAGGAGGATAGAGACAGAGGAGGAGGAGTTGAACGGACTCTGAGCTTCACCGATGAGCTGGTTTCTAATCCGGTTCGCCGAGCGCTGCCCAGGCGGTGCATTTGTGACACGTCGCATCGCCGAGCCGAAGCAGCGAGGCTAGGTCCACCGCCCGGGCGGGGAAGAGGGAGGACACGCCGGCATAATCCATCGTCAGCAGGGGAGAAGAAAGAAAGAAGGAGAGAAAGAGGGTGGGGGGAAAGGAACACCACCCCGAACTCAGCCAGCGAATCCAAATTGAGCCTGCTAATTCGTCCAGGTCTCGCCTCGTTAGGATTCTTCTTCTTTTTTTCTCTCCTCCACTCTCCGTCTCTCTCTCGTGCATACTCTCTGCGTGCCGCCTCTGAAGAACGGACGGGCGTTCCGTGAGAAACCTTAGCTTTATCGGGCCGCGGCGGCGTCTGTCGGTGGGGACCGACGCAGCGATCCACGGTACCATAACCTGCCTGCAGTCTCGCTACAGCGTCCGAGGACCTTCCTCTCGAGGAACAAGACAACAATCGTCAAAATCGCCTCGTCTGCAGACAACCTCTGAAAAAAGATACAACGAGTAGGTGAGTACGTTGATATATCTTCTTCTTTTTTTGGCGTTTTGTTGTTGTTGAAGCATCTCCCTCTTTAGCCTTGTTGTCATGGAAACAGCCGAAGAAACTTGATGTCTTTGTCTGGTGTCATGGAAACACACGGCTCCAAAATCAGGCCTCAATGACCTCGAATCCGATGTTCCTCGTCTGCTGGAGTTTTTGTTTTTCTCGTCAAGCGCCTTCCCAAAATTCCATCTAAATCTTGTAACGGGGCATTGACATGGTCAGTTGGTCAGTGTATACGGAAGGGCAGTGGTAAATGACTTCCTTTAGAATGAGTGGCGTTTTCATTGCATTCTGTAAAACAAAGCATTTTCTGCGGCGTCGGCGAATAATCTAGCCAATTCAGTTCCACAACCTGCGATGCGCCGCCGCAGGAGGGCGCCCTTTCGCCAATTAATTTACAAACCAGGTCACGACGCAACGGACTTTAATTATCCCGTTCCTCAACCGCAACAACCCCCCCCCCCTCCCTCACCGTGCCCACTCTTCCCCCAAGTGGTGAACGAGAAAAAGTAGTCACAGAATTCTGTCCATGAAATAAAAAAAAAATTAAAAAATGACGATTAAAAAGGGTAATGCCACTCACGGGGAACAATTTGCCGTGGATGACGTCAGAGATATATAACTCACGAGTTATGCGAGTTACCAATAAAAACCAATCATTATAGCTTCAACCTCAACTTCTTAATCTGAACCCCCCCCCCCCCAAAAAAAAAAAAAATCAATATATTTGATTTTGCTCGTATTGGATACGGAGTAGACGGTTTTTAATTTCGTGGTGGTAATTTTTTTTGTGACTGCATGCATATCTTCTGCTTATGAAGAAATTGCCATGACATCCTATGGGGTATATCTCAGTGGTACGTCCACGCTTGATCGAGAGTTCGGGAGAACGACGAATGAAGCTGACGTTTCAATAGACCGTGTAACTCTCGCGGTGAAAAAGGTCACCGTACACTTCCCGGGCACCTCCGCGCCGCCTGCTATAGGAGATAACACGTGCCCAATTTTGAATGCATTATTACATAATGAAGAAAGTCTCTTTCCAACTAAAAACCCAGATTTATGGATTAAGTATAATAAAAATGAGCAAAAAAAATCCAAAACATGAGAATACGGCAAAGAAAACAAATAAATAGAACCCGACATTCATCTTCCGGTTGTAAGTACAGTATTGCGAATACGGCCCGACTGTGGTACGCGACGTGACCATTACTACTTGTTTCGCGCCGAAGTTGGTGTGGTTCGCATTCGGGCCAGAAAAGCGCCTTGTACTGTACTGTACATGTGGATACCGTACATGAAAACAAAATATTACAAAATCAAAACACAAACATGAAAACGTGCAAAATCACGTACTTTAGACATTGTATTTTAATATTTTATTCCTAAAAGACTATTCCAATAGTTTAAACTGCTTCAATCGGCGCGATACAAAATATTTTAACAAAAACGTTCGACGCTCCACGCTTTACCTCCTATTCGAGGAGCCCGCGGAAGTTAGGAATCTCGCGGTAACACGTACATTCTCGAGGCCAACTAACACGGTCTATCCTAGAAGGAGCTTTCTCAAAGGCAGAAGGTCCTGCTGGGATCGAAACGTCAGGCCCTCTAAGTTTTTCTAATCGCCTTTTGGTCATTTTAGTCAGTATTTATAGCAGTTTGAAGAAAAAAAATACTTTAAGAATGACAAAAGAGAGGAAAAACATGTTTTATTAATGTGGACGATAATCAGAATTCTCGGTTTGCTCCGTCAAGTTTGGGGATGTGGCAGAACGACCCCCTCCCCCCCTCTTCTCCCCCTCCCCCTCACCTCTCCCTCCCCCTCCCTCCCATCTTCCCTCTCTGTCAATGTACGGAGATGCCTATATTTATGAATCTACCGCAAATGGATTGGATTAGCGGGAACGCGCGAATAAGCCCCCCTTGTGCGCAACACTGCTGGCCGGGCCGGACCCCTGATTAAAATGGGCGGCCCGTAACGAGATTCCCGCTAGTTTAATTTAATTCCGCCGGAAGACGGTGCCCCCTCCCCCTCCCCCCAATAAAAAAAAAATGAAAGAAGGTGGCCAAAAATATATGATATGATGGAATGGAACTGGTAAGCTAGCTGTCTCTTTCTGTATCTCTGTCTGCCTCTCTGCCTCTCTGCCTCTCTGCCTCTCTGCCTCTCTGCCTCTCTGCCTCTCTGCCTCTCTGCCTCTCTGTCTCTCTGTCTCTCTGTTTCTCTGTCTCTCTGCCTCTCTGCCTCTCTGTCTCTCTGTTTCTCTGTCTCTCTGCCTCTCTGCCTCTCTGCCTCTCTGCCTCTCTGCCTCTCTGTCTCTCTGCCTCTCTCCCTCTCTCCATCTCTGTCTCTCTGTCTCTCTGCCTCTCTGCCGCTCTCCCTCTCTCCCTCTCTCCCTCTCTCCCTCTCTCCCTCTCTCCCTCTCTCCCTCTCTCCCTCTCTCCCTCTCTCCCTCTCTCCCTCTCTCCCTCTCTCCCTCTCTCCCTCTCTCCCTCTCTCCCTCTCTCCCTCTCTCCCTCTCTCCCTCTCTCCCTCTCTCCCTCTCTCCCTCTCTCCCTCTCTCCCTCTCTCCCTCTCTCCCTCTCTCCCTCTCTCCCTCTCTCCCTCTCTCCCTCTCTCCCTCTCTCCCTCTCTCCCTCTCTCCCTCTCTCCCTCTCTCCCTCTCTCCCTCTCTCCCTCTCTCCCTCTCTCCCTCTCTCCCTCTCTCCCTCTCTCCCTCTCTCCCTCTCTCCCTCTCTCCCTCTCTCCCTCTCTCCCTCTCTCCCTCTCTCCCTCTCTCCCTCTCTCCCTCTCTCCCTCTCTCCCTCTCTCTCTCTCCCTCTCTCCCTCTCTCCCCTTCTCCCCCTCTCCCTTTTAGAGAGACAGACAGAGAGAGAGGGAGTGTGAGAGGAAGAGCGAGGAGAGATATACACACAGACGATATAGATGCATTGGGTTTGCTCACTATTTATCTCTTCCTGACTCCGAGTGGTTTGAGGAAAGATAGAGTCGATGGTTAGCTTCCGTCCAAACAGTACCATATCGTTATTTCATCACACGATATCACGCAGCCCCAACACGCCGATAACAGTGAACAACGGTCATGTGCTACGCTTATGCAACAAACGGGAAAAGACGATAGGTAGCCCCAACACTATACCCTAAGATTTGGAAACTATCCGGCCGGGTCAAGTACTTGCATCTATAGTTCAGCGACCCCGACCGATGGATGAGAATGTCCAGTTCGGCATAGCTGCATCGCAATTTCCTCACCGAAGCTTATGATGACGAGTTCATTTCTGAAACGCAATCCTGGTCACACTCTGTAATCTGTATCGGGGGGTTCACCAGGATTCGTCGATATATATTTGTTCAGTTTGCTTTCGAATAGCATACCCTTTGTAGCATACCTATATGACTGAAGATTGCAAACTGAAAAGTGTGGGGGAAGTGTGTCGAGGAAGAGAGAGAAGAGAGATAGATCAGAGAGAGAATAAGAGAGAGGTGGAGAGACAGAGCAAGAGAGAGGGAGAGAGGGAGACAGACAGACAGGGAGAGGGAGAGAGAATGTGATGAGAAAGAGAGAGGAAAGAGGTGGACAGACGGAGAGAGTGAGGGAGAGAAATAGGTCGAGGGAGGGAAAGAGAGAGAGGGGAGAGGGAGAGAGAGAGGAGTTTGAGGGAGAATTAGAGTTAGGTGGAGAAACAGACAGAGATAAAGAGGAAGAAAGAGAGAGGGAGAAGGGAAGAGAGAGAGTGGAGAGAGGGGAAAGAGGTGAACAGAGGGAGAGAGTGGGGGAGAGAAATAGGACGAGGGTAAGAGAGGGGAGAGGGAGAGACAGGAGGGAGACATAAAAAGGTCGAGGGAGAGAGAAATAAGACAGAGACAGGGATAGAAAGAGAGAGAGGACGTTTAGTTACCATCACAAAAGCCCGGGTCCATTATTAAAACGGAGCTGAATCCATACTCCCAAAGCCACCCGTCAATTTTCGTCTCTCCCAATGATTCTAATTCTACCCGGGGAGAAAAGTCGAAGCCGCGAATATGGGAGGACGCATCGGTCACTTTCAGAGGGCAGGCGCGCGCCCCTTACAGACAAATTTTGTTGCCAATAAAGTCCCGGCTGTCCTGTCAACCTCCTCCTCTCCTGTGTCTCTCCCTCTCCCTCCTCCCTCCTCCCTCCTCCCTCCTTCCTTCCTCCCCTCTTCCTTTCCTCCCTCATTGATCCTGTCAACGCCGCCCCACGCTTGCCTGATGCGGGCCGTTTTTGTTTTTATAATTTAATCATACAAGGGGCCCCGGAATTGCCGACAGTTACGTGGTATGGATTAGGAAGACGAGCCCATCCAGGCCCGGGACCTAGCGCGTTCCGGCCGACGGCTGTTTCACGTCGGCATTTTGCCGCATTTTCCTTTTTCTCCGATTCCTTAATCCGGTGATTTAGTCTCGTAGGTTTGCATTTTGCATCTTCTTATGAAACGCTGGCATATTTCACCTCACTTAAGTACGGATGGACTTTTTGACTACAGTAATCACCTGATTTTAACAGCAAGATATCGTTTAAATACCTATAAATCTACAACAAATACCAATATAATTATTTATCAATGATTCCCAAAAAATACAAATAACTCTTCCAAAATACCAATAAATCTACAACAAATACCAATATATTTACCGATGACACCAAAATATTATCAAGAACTCTACCAAAATACCAATAAATCTGCAACAAATACCAATATATTTACAAATGATACCCAAATATTACCAATAACTCTACCAAAATATCGATAAATCTACCAAAATACAAATAAATCTACAACAAATACCAATACCAATTTACCAATAATACCCAAATATCTATCAATGATAGCAATAAAGGTACCAAAAAATAAAAACATTTACTAAAAATACGCTGTCTACCAATAATATTATTTATACGGTTACATTACAGACATATCTAACAAGAATGGCAATAAAGTCTATCCGAAAATACCAAATAATCCACCCGAATAAATAAGAATAAATCAACCAATAACACCGATTTTTCTACAATTTCAATAACACCACTAAATCTACAAATAATATCAATATATCTACAATTTCAATAATACCAATAGATCCATAATGATACCCAAATGAATGTGCTTTTTTTTTTTATAAAGCTATTCCGAGGAGCGCTCTCGATCCATTTATCTCGCTCGCTGTACCACCCAAAAAACGCCAGACTCGGCTGCGTGAACTGCGGAGATCGACGCTTCGAACAGTCGTCGGCTCCGCCAAGATGCTCGAGCCGAGATGGAGGCAGAGGAGGCTGAAGGAGAGTTGTGTGAGTTGAAACGAAAACGAACCCCCAAAAAAGTCTGACTTCCACGGACACACTGCAAAACAAAAAAGGTGCCCGAGCTGGGAGTGGAGTGGAGATCGATGTCTGAGGGTTGTCTGCGAGGCACGGACGGTATCGAGTCACTCGCCGCGGCTCGGGCACCGCGTGTGCCTCGCTCTGCCTCGCACTTGCCCTCTCGCTCTCGTCCTCGCCTCGCCTCGCCTTGCCTCGCCTTGCCTCGCCTCGCCTCCAGTTAGTTCCCGCGGTCCCCGGTAGGACGTGGCCTTCCCCTACTCCCACTCTCCCCACGCCTTGCCGCGTCCCTTCCAAGTCGATACCCGAAACTCTCTCCGGCCCTCGAACCTTCCTTCAAACTTGCCTCGGCTATACGGGCTATGGCTGAATCCAAGACTTCCCTCTTGCCCTGCCCTGCTCTGCCCTGCCCTGCCCTGCCCTGCCCTGCCCTGCCCTGCCCTGCCCTGCCCTGCCCTGCCCTGCCCTGCTCTGCCCTGTCCTGCCCTACCCTGCCCTGCCCTGCCCTGCCCTGCCCTGCCCTTCCCTACCCTGCCTTGCCATGCCCTGACCTACCCTTCCCTGCCCTGCCCTGCTCTGCCCTGCCCTGCCCTGCCCTGCCCTGCCCTGCCCTGCCCTGCTCTGCCCTGTCCTGCCCTGCCCTGCTCTATCCTGCCCTGCCCTGCCCTGCCCTACCCTGCTCTACCCTACCCTGCCCTGCCCTGCCCTGCTCTATCCTGCCCTGCCCTGCCCTGCCCTGCTCTGCCCTGCTCTCCCCTGCCCTCCCCTCTCCTGCCCTGCCCTGCCCTGCCCTGCCCTGCCCTGCTCTCCCCTGCTCTCCCCTGCTCTCCCCTGCCCTCCCCTCTCCTGCCCTGCCCTGCCCTGCCCTACCCTGCTCTCCCCTGCCCTCCCCTCTCCTGCCCTGCCCTGCTCTATCCTGCCCTGCCCTGCCCTGCCCTACCCTGCTCTACCCTGCCCTGCCCTGCCCTGCTCTATCCTGCCCTGCTCTGCCCTGCCCTGCCCTGCCCTCCCCTGCTCTCCCCTGCCCTGCCCTGCCCTGCCCTGCTCTCCCCTGCCCTCCCCTCTCCTGCCCTGCCCTGCCCTGCCCTGCCCTGCCCTGCCCTGCCCTGCCCTGCCCTCTCCTTCCCTGCCCTGCCCTGCCCTGCTCTCTCCTGCCCTCCCCTCTCCTCCCCTACCCTCTCGTGCCATTAACGTGATTGAGAAGCCCATCAAACACTTTGCATATTCCAAACAGTAACACCCTCGTAATTGAACGCGTTCGGCCGACTCCCCCCCCCCCTTTTTTTGCACACCTTATCCCCAGCAGCCTAATCGAAACGACGGCCGGTGTGCCGGGTTACCACCTTTCGCGCGGGCACCAGCCAACGGGATCGATCGATGTGTTATTCTGCGCATTTCCATGCGCGAGTACCAGCGAACGGCTAATCGCTGTGAAAGTACACAGTTTGCTGACGTCTACCAAGGACGCCGCCTATCGCGAAGAAGAAGAAAAACACTGATTCAATGCTCGTTCAATGCTCAGGAAAGCGCGTACTTTATCTCTCCACACCTCCCTCTCCTCTCCCTCTCTATCTCCCCTCTCTCTCCCTCCTTCTCAGCTCCCCAACCTTTCTCCTCTCCCTCCTCTCCATCTCTCTCCTCTACCTCTCTCTCTCCTCTACCTACCTCTCTTTCTCCATTTACCTCTAACTCCCTCCACCTCTCTCCCTTCACCTCTCTCTCCTCCACCTCTCTCTCCCTCCACCTCTCTCTCCCTCCGCCCCTCTCCCCTCCTGTCTCTTTCTCTCACTCCACTGTCGCTCATTCCACCTCTCTCTACCTCCACCTGCCACTAACTCCCTCCACCTCTCTCTCCCTCCACCCCTCTCTCTCTCTCTTCCATCTATCTCCTCCTCCCCCTCTCCCTCCCTCTTTCTCTCTCTTTTCATCACTCTCTCTCCCCCTCAGTCTTTATCTGTCTGTCTCTTCTTTCTCCCTCTCCTGTCTCTCTGTCTCTCTGTCTCTCTGTCTCTCTGTCTCTGTGTCTCTCTGTCTCTGTGTCTCTCTGTCTCTCTGTCTCTCCGTCTCTCTGTATCTCTGTCTCTCTGTCTCTCTGTCTCTCTCTCCTTTTCACTCCACCTCACTCCATCTCTCTCTCTCTCCATCTCTCTCTCTCTCTATTTTTTAGACAATCTAATAATTCAATCACTGGGTTACGTGTTTGCCGGCAAATGACGCTCTTCTTGCGCCAAGTGTGAACAGCGCAGTTCTTGTGGTCTTTCCGGTTCATTTGCTCTCAGCAGCGATTTGCCCCCCCCCCCAAAAAAAAGAAAAAAATAATAATAATAATAAATAAATAAATAAAAATACATAACTGGAGTAACGAAAATGTTTGTAGGCACACCGCACGCGCACGGGATACCGATACGAAGAGGCGTGGGAATTGATATGCAGATGGTGTAGGGTCGGGGTTTTTGTTATTTTACGGGCTCTACATGCTTTCGATTTTGCAAGCTAACCTTCTCAACCAACCCCCCCCCCCTTCAGGGGATGGGGTATGAGGCAGGAGTTCGTATTATGTTGCACCCAAGTTCAATCCGTCGAGGCGTGCCACAATCACACTCGCGAATTGACACACTGGGCATGATGGCACCGGCAAGGTTTAGCACCACGTAGGCCTCAGTCACCGAGCAAACCCCCAAGGTGGGAAAGACCTTTTCTCACCCGAACCACATCTTAAACAGTTTGTAGTATGTGTGAGCTGTTTTGCCTGTTCCCCTTCCCCTTCCCCTTCCCCTTCCCCTTCCCCTTCCCCTTCCCCTTCCCCTTCCCCTTCCCCTTCCCCTTCCCCTTCTCCTTCTCCTTCTCCTTCTCCTTCTCCTTCCCCTTCCCCTTCCCCTTCCCCTTCCCCTTCCCCTTCCCCTTCCCCTTCCCCTTCCCCTTCCCCTTCCCCTTCCCCTTCCCCTTCCCCTTCCCCTTCCCCTTCCCCTTCCCCTTCCCCTTCTCCTTCTCCTTCTCCTTCTCCTTCTCCTTCTCCTTCTCCTTCCCCTTCCCCTTCCCCTTCCCCTTCCCCTTCCCCTTCTCCTTCCCCTTCCCCTTCCCCTTCCCCTTCACATTCCCCTTCCCCTTCCCCTTCCCCTTCCCCTTCCCCTTCCCCTTCCCCTTCCCCTTCCCCTTCCCCTTCCCCTTCCCCTTCCCCTTCCCCTTCCCCTTCCCCTTCCTCTTCCCATTCCCCTTCCTCTTCCTCTTCCTCTTCCTCTTCCTCGTCAGGAAACAGAGTCACAAAGATAAAGAGACAGAGACACTGGAACCGAGGGATTCTCTGAGAGAAACAGATAGACAGAAAGACAGACAGAGACACAGAAAGACAGACAAAGACACAGAAAGACAGACAGAGACACAGAGACACATACGGAGATACAGAGAGGGAGAAGCAGGGACATTGAAAGACAGAGAGACAAGGGTACAGAGAAAGAGACACAGAGACCGAAAGACAGGGATAGACACAGAGACAGAGATACAGAAACAAAGATGCAGAGATACAGAAAGACAGACAGAGAGAGAGAGAGACAGACAGACAGATAGACAGATAGACACGGAGACGAGGACAGTCAGAAGAGACAGGCCGCGGCACGTCCATGGGAACGAGCCAGCGGGCCGACCCAATCCAATTGCTGGCATGAAAGCGCCATCTGATCCGCTCCAGGCCCGGTAAATATACAGTACCCCGACCGCACACACACACACGCGCGCGCGCACAAACCGTGGTTGGAGATGACGGTGGTCGCGGCAGACACGCGAGCAAGCGATGGGATTAAAACCGGGCCAGACTTCTCGGAAAAACGAAATTACAGTTCAGAAGGGCGGGGGAGGGAATGGGCTGGCTTGTCTCTGGGCTCATCTAATAACTCGGTCAAACCAACTAACCCCGAAATGGAGACAAGCTAGGGAAGCCGATAGACGGTCTTTCTAATACCATTTTCTGCCTTCCATCTTCGTCGCAGTCGGATCGAAAATGTAATCCACTTCCAGCATCGACTCTCCCTAGTTCTTCTTCTTCTTCTTCTTCTTCTTCTTCTTCTTCTTCTTCTTCTTCTTCTACTTCTTCTTCTTCTTCTTCTTCTTCTTCTTCTCGTATCTTCTTCATTGAATGTTTTCTATATCATTTAATGTTACACCTATTTCGTTTTATGTTATCCCACATCTATTTCATTTTATGTTATTCCTATAACACTGAAAGTGTTTCCCTATATCATTGAATGTTTTCTCTTTCATTGAATGTTATCCCTATCATTTTTTTGAAATTTGAATCGTTATTTTTTCACATCATTGAATGTGACTCTTATCATATTTACCCTATCATCTATTGTCATTACCATCAATTAATGATATGTTTATCATTGAAAGCATTTGTTTCATCAAAGTCTTTCAAATGTTGCTTTCCCTTTCATTGAATATTTTCGTTTACATTTAGTAATATACCGTGGTTTTTGTGTTTCCAATTGTATGATTGTTTTTCCCCTTTATTATTTTATATTATTTGTTCTTGTATATATTTGTCAACTGTATTTTTGGTTTCATTTGGATAATAAAGTTTTCCTTGGAAAAGTCTTCTTCTTCTTCTTCTTCTTTTTCGTTTTTATTTTGTACTGCATGGCTGGCAATGCGTGACCCTGAAAGGAGATTATTCTTTGAAAATGACGACTGGTTTTTGAGTCTATAGCGGTTTCGCAGTTGACTATGTATTAGGGAAAGCCACCATCTAAGGGCTGGATGGTAAGAAGGCTGGTACGACAAAACCAGAGGTCTCGGTTCAAATCCCGGTCCAGTCCAAGTTTTCTTTGCCATTTTTCAGTTTGTTCAAACGTTCCAGTCACAGCTGGTGATTCACTCATTGACTGGTCATTCAATTTTGAACAAGGATCTAAACATTGATATTACGGTTAACTCAGTTACATTCAAGTATGTGTAATGTCATATCCTGATCGTTGTTCAGCCCATATTAAGATACGTCGCATTCTGCTTCATTCAATGAGAATAACGTCACTACTCTTATGACATCATTCTCCTGCACAAAACGGATATACTCACACCCTCAAGGAATATGCCCCCCCCCCCCCCACACACACACACCACGACCTATCACAACCCACACCAACCCTCCTCAGCCAACCCACCCCATGAAACCCATCCTCACTGCCCCGTATTATCACACTCCCCCATGCACTCTCACACACCCGTACACGCGTATACTTGTGGGGTATTCCCTTTGTTCTTGTGTACTAAAAAAAACACTCTCAGAAAAGCCTAATTCAAATCGCTCCCTTTCGAACCAGAATCACTTTCCTAGGCTGAAATTTCTAGCGAACGTCCCTTATATGAAATACTTCTCTTTGCGACGAATAAACATACCTCGGAAATTCCTCTTTTTTGAGTTAATTCCAAATAACCAGTTTCGTGAAAACCTTATGGGGTACCAAAAATGTACCCCACAAGGAGCGGTCCCATTGTTAAGAGTACCTACCCATTGTTCCGGTACCCCACAACCATTTGGTTTCGTTGAGTTGGATGACGAAAGATAATAGGTGTGGCTACACGTTCCAAAGAGTCGCATTCCAATAAGAGCGCTATTGGCCACACTACATTCCCTTGCATTGTTATCCAATCAGGCGTGCTAGTATAAGGCCAGATACGGCCCTATCCCATGCTATAATAAAATCTTGAATACAAAATTATATGTGTCCTCTTGAGTCATTCAACAAATTGAAACTGTTTTTCGTGCGTATGAGCGAAGCGAAGGAGCACGAAACACCATAAACACACGCACACCCAAATGCTAAGGTCCTGACTGCGGGCCTGAGCTTTGAGTCCTGTAAGTCAGGTCACCTATAGTGGGTATCAAACAATCGTCAAACATGGCGGCCCCACGTCGAGATGCCGCCGTTGTGAAGCAACCCATGATCGCTGCACTAGTTCTGTTCGATCGAGGCTTTTCCGTCTCGAAATCCATGCAGAGCAATCCGCAGTGTTACCCCGAGACCAATGCCGGATTCCCCCCGCCATAAGTCACGGGATGGCATCGCGCAAATCGGTCAATTAACGCAGTTACGAAAACAACAA
>OX465116.1:13730917-13765047 GCA_949987565.1 Luidia sarsii
TGTTCCCACACCCCTCCGTATTAATATTTACCGGCAGAGAGACGAGGGGAGGGAGAGGGTATAGGGAGAGACATGAGACGAAATCTGGGATGTCGGTCGCAGTGAACCCTATCTCTTGGCACCTTTGTTTTGGTCGGCTGGGACTTTTGGCTACACAGTCTTCCCACCAATGGTACGGTCTGTCTCCACAACCCCTCCGTGTAGCCTAGCCTTGCTGGCAGAGAGACGAGGGGGGAGGGAGAGTTGAGAAGATCGGGGAAAGAGAGACGAATTCCCGGCGAGGGTAGGAGGTCACGGGGGGAGGATCACGTACGTCATTGGCACGATGGGTGGACGGGGCTGTTCGTCTTGGCCGAGAACGCGAATACCTCTTTCCCTCGTGACCTTTCCGAGGCGACTGGGGAGGCAGGGAGGGAGGAAGAGAGAATGGGAGGGAGAGAGCGGGGAGAGAGGGGGAGGGGAGGGAAAAAACGAGGGGAGAGAGAGAGAGAGAGAGAGAAAGAGAGAGAGAGAAAGAGAGAGAGAGAGAGAGAGAGAGAGAGGAGAGGGAGGGAAGGGGAGGGAGAAAACGAGGGGGGAGAGAGACAGAGAGAGGAGAGAGGAGGAAAGAGGTGGTAGAGAGAGGGGGAGAGAAAGAGAAGAGAGAGGGGAAAAGGGGAGAGAGATGGAGGGAGAGGGTGGAGAGGAGAGATATAGGGAGAAAGGGGGAAAGTGAGGGGAGATAAGCACAGAGAGGGGAAAGAGGAAGGGGTAGAGAGGGGAGAGAGAAGGGGAAGAGAGAGGGGAGAGAGAGGAGAGAGGGAGGGGAGAGAGGGGAGAGAGGGGAGAGAGAGAAGGAGAGAAGGAGAGAGGCGAGAGAGGCGAGAGAGGGGAGAGGGGGGAGACAGGGGAGAGAGGGGAGAGAGGGTAGAGAGGGAGGGAGGGGAGAGAGGGGAGAGAGGGGAGAGAGAGAGGGAGAGAGGGGAGAGGGGAGAGAGGGGAGAGAGATTGGGAGAAAAAGGGGGAGGGAGAAAGTCAGGGGATATAGACACATAGAGGGGAGAGAAAGGGGAGAGAGGGAGGGAGGGACAGAGAGTGGGAGGGGCAGGGAGCAGGGAGAGGGGTGTGTTGATCGGCTGGGCTTCAACCACGACGTCACGGCGGGCCCACGCTGGCACGACGAGGCCAAGGTTATCGGAGAACGTCGTCGTCTAGGGGTGCCAGCGAGAGGGCCGAAGGGAGATGACGGGGATGAAGGAGGAGAAGGGAGGGGAAGATGTCATTCGTCGGCGGAAGCTCGGCGTCACTGTCACCGCTGACAGGTCGGGGGGGGGCGAGAGGCGGGAGGGGGGAGGGTGGCGTCCGGCGTCTCCCCGCCCGCCCGCAAACTGGGATGGGGGTACCCGATAGCTGCCGGGGTTCTCGGGGTTTAGGGGGAGTGAGTGGCGGACGGGGAATGGGGAGGAAAGGCGGGAGGAACCGAGGTCGATAGCAGATTGGGAATGTCGAGCGGGTGGGCTTGTTGACTCGAAGTGGAAATGAAGGATTGAAGAGGGAGGGAGGGAGAGAGAGGGGAGAGGGAAAGAGAGAGGGTGAGGGAGAGCATCGCTCCCAACCAAAGGGAGAGGGAAGGGGAGGGAGGGAGAGAGAGAGGGAGAGAGAGGGGGTGAGGGAGAGGAGAGAGAGGGGGAAGAGAGAGGGTGAAATGGGAGAGGGAGAGGGAGGGAGGGATGGAGAGAGAGGGGGGAGATGGAAAGAGGGAGAGAGAGGGGAGGGAGAGAGAGGGGGAGAGAGGAGAGACTGAGTGAGATAGAGAGGGAGAGAAGGGGTGAGAGAGAGTGAGTGAGAGGAGAGAGGGGAGAGAGGGGGGCAGAGAGAAGGGGTGAGAGAGAGTGAGTGAGAGGAGAGAGGGGAGAGAGAGGGGAGAGAGAGCGAAGGGGAGAGAGACAGACAGAGGTACGGGGCAGACAGGAAGGGAGATGGAAAGCGGTAGACATAAATTGACAGAGACGGGAGAAAGAGGGGATGTAGTTACACAGAAAGTGAGAGATGGGGAGAGAGGAGAGAGGATAAGAGAGGATGAGAGAGAAGGAGAGAAGTGGAGAGAGGTGGAGAGAGCGAACGGAGAGAGCGAGAGACAGACACAGCAAAACGGAGAGACGGGCGAGGAGAGAGAGAAAGATGGGGTGAGGAGAGACAGAGAGAGAGAAGAACACGGACAAAGGTAAACGGAAGATGGGAGACGAGGGAGCGAAGAGGGAGAGAGGAGACAGGAAGGCAGACTAAAGTAAAAAAGGGCGGAAAAATGGGGTAGAAAGGGAGAGGAGAGAGAAATTGAGAGCGGAGAGAAACAGACGACAGATAGCAAACGACCTTTCTCCGGGACTGGGATTCTGGGAGCGGGGCGTTCTCTCGAGGGGGACGGGGGGACGAGGTCGAAAAGTTACGGGCTGCCGTCGCGCGTCACTCGGGTCAGAAGGGAGATGGCAGCTCTGCTCGCCAACGATCATTATCAGAGGCCCTAGTTACGGGTTAACTGTGGGGGGGAGGCAATCTCAGAGGGGAGGCTATAGGGGGGCGAAACGAGGTCAGTGGCTTGGGATGCTCCTGGGTTTCGGTCGTGGGGGGGAGGAAGGAGACAAACGTAAGACCTCGCGTGACCTTTACAGGCTAAGGTTGTTGGGATCGCTGGGGACTGGGGGTCGATAAGCTGGGCGCCTTCACTGGGTGCCGAGAGAGAAACGAGATAGAGAGGGGGTTGGGAGCGAGGGGAGATAGAGGAGAAAGAGAGGGGAGGGAGAGAGAGGGAAGAGTTGGAGAGAGAGTGGTGGGCAGAGAGGGAGAGAGAGAGAGGGGTGGAGAGAGAGGGGGGAAGAGGTGGAGAGAGAGAGAGTGGTGGGCAGAGAGGGAGAGAGAGTGAGGGGTGGAGAGAGAGAGAGATGGGGGAAGAGGTGGAGAGAGAGAGAGGGGGAGATGTGGAGAGAGAGTGGTGGGCAGACAGGAAGGGAGAGAGGGGTGGAGAGAGAGAGGGGGAGAGGTGGGGAGAGAGAGAGTGGTGGACAGAGAGGGAGAGAGAGAGAGATGTGGAGAGAGAGGGGGAAAGATCAGAGGGAGATAGAGGGGGTGGGAAGAGAGGGGAGAGAGTGGGTGGGGAGAGAGTGGAGAGAGAGGAAAGAGGGTTTAGAGAGAGAGGGGCAGGGAGAGAGGAAGAGAGGGAGGAGAGAGAGTGAGAGGTGGTGAGAGAGAAAGAGGGTGAGAGGGGTGAGGGAGAGTCAGAGGGTGAGAGGGGAGAGAGACAGAGAGAGGGGAGGTCGAGAGAGAGGGTGAGATGGAGAGACAGGGGAGAGAGACAGAGATATGGGGTCAGAGAGGGAGAGAGAGAGAGGGGGAGAGGGGGAAGATATAGAGAGCAGGGGAGGGAGACAGACAGACATGGGTAGAAAAGAGAGAGACAGAGAGACAGGGTATTGAGAGGGAGAGACAGCAACCCCGCGCTGAAAAACAACCCGCTGTTGCGCTAGGTTCGGTCAGCTCGGTTGCTTGGCCGGCGCTGGTTAAATCGATTTCAGGTCGCCCGGCGGCCTGTCAACTAGGTTAAATTGGAAAACAACTCCCTTTTGGGAGGCGATGGAGCAAGGCTGGAGTAGCTATACTGGCTACGACGAGAGACGGTGACAGACGGAAAGGGTTCAACTCGACGCGCTCGACCTTTCGCATCGTTTAGGTGGGGGGAGACTGCGGCAGCAAGTGTTTCACGTGTAGTCAACCGGTTAAGTGCTTGTCACTGTATGAGACTGTTCCGTGGATAGAATCGCAATGAACACGCAATAAGCTAAACGGTGCGTGCTCTTCCGGGTGCAGAACACTAAATAGAGCTCCCATTGAACACTGTACAAAAAACACTCACTTTCAAAGCCAATTATCCCATGCCCAAAAGTCTCTCAGTTCTTGTAGCTATACTTGAAATTGTAGTTTGGACCTTCATCTCTCAGATTCTTTTCAATTTTAGTGCTCTTAGCCGATAAGATTTTTTGCTAATTACCCCCAGAAAAAAACACCCCCAAAATGTGTGGCCGTCCAAGCCGAATTTCTGCAAGGATTTTGGGGTGGACCCCTCCACTTCCACAGCCAAATAGGGCCACATTTAAAGCCAGGTATCGTCCAAATTACATACCAAATTGAAGAGTGAACCCACAGGTTGTCTTAAGCTTCACTTGTGCTACAATGTATCAGTTAATTAGCCTCCAAAGACCCCTTATTAAAAAAAAGTTGTGGCTACACACTTTATGATAATCAGCTCGGCGGAGCCATCTTGGATGGATTTTGTGTGCTGCACCCTTCCTACTCAAAAAAAACAAACAGCGCCCCCAGCGGCCACGGATTGCGGTCTGTGACGTCAAAATAATGAGAGGGAGGCAGCCCATACTGGTGATGATCGTTCACCGCTTGATGAGCATTCTGTTCTCGTTACTGGGGCCTTTTCCCAAAACGCAGTGGCTGTTGTTACGGCAGTCGTCCGTGTGGTTCCCTGACTTCACAGTATTCGTCAGGATGTTTAGCTCTTTGAACCAGACTATCAGCTAATAGACTGGTTCAACCAGCCTGCAATGCTGACGAAATACAATCAAGTCAGGGAACCACACGGACGACTGCCGTAACAACAGCCACTGCGTTTTTCCAAAACTCCGGGTTAGACTCCGACTCCAGCATCGCATCTGTTACCCGAAAAGCTGAAAACACAGATTGGGGATTTTGGATCGGGGCAAGTTAAGCTTGAAGCCGGTTGACAGTGGGTGGTTTTGGGGTTTGTTTTTTTACATTTTTGATGAGCTTGATCTTCAAAACCCAAGCCAAAGCCCTCCCGTTTTCCTATCTTTTAAAAATGGAGGAATGAAATGGAGACAAAGCCGGACCATGAACCTAAGCCGGGTTTTTTTGGTGGACTTGGTAGACCCTAAAGGCGGCCAAGTAAAATGCCGTACGTCAATGTGTTCATGACTGCTTAGCATAAATTAACTTCCGGACCCATTGACCTCCCGAAGTCGAGAGATTAACTCATGAATATTCAGTTGTGACGTACGGCATTTTACTTGGCCGCCTGTAGGGTCCACCTTTTTTTTTGGGGGGGGGGGACCGTTGTTCCGCCAACAAAGAGGGCGTCGTGATGACGTCACTTGGCAACGTCCGTTGCTTGAAAGGTCAACGCACTACGAGTACGCTTTTCAAGAAGGGGGGATGCATTTCAGGAGTGTCACGTGAACTCATCGACGTCATCATTTTGTGTGCACCTCTGCGTTCCAGGAATCCGAACAAGGCCAAGGTCGATGACCCGGCCGAGACGGTCACCTGGCCTGCCTTCACCGTAGAGGGCCAGCAGTTCCTGACGCTGGACGAGGGCCTGGCCGAGGGAGACGCGACCGTCGGGCGCGGACCGCGGGCCAAGCAGTGCGCCCTCTGGAGGGAGTACCTGCCCACGCTGGTCACGCAGACAGGTAGGCAGCTAAGCCCCTCCCCCATGCATAATGCAATGATTTCATAATGGATGCTTATCGTTATTCATGCGATTCAGAATGGATGCACATCATTATGTATACATTATTACTATACATGCATGTGCATGTTATTATGCATGCATTTGATAACTCATACATCTCATTATGCATACATCTCATTATGCATACACCTCATTATACATGCATCTCATTATGCATGCATCTCATTATGCATACATCTTATTATGCATACATCTCATTATGCATACATCTCATTATGCATATATCTCATTATGCATACATCTCATTATGCATACATCTCATAATGCATACATCTCATTATGCATACATCTCATTATGCATACATCTCATTATGCATACATCTCATTATGCATGCATCTCATTATGCATGCATCTCATTATGCATACATCTCATTATACATGCATCTCATTATGCATACATCTCATTGTGCATACATCTCACTATGCATACATTTCATTATGCATACATCTCATTATGCATACATCTCATTATGCATACATCTCATTATGCATACATCTCATTATGCATGCATCTCATTATACATGCATCTCATTATGCATACATCTCATTATACATGCATCTCATTATGCATACATATCATTATGCATACATCTCATTATGCATGCATCTCATTATGCATACATCTCATTATGCATGCATCTCATTATGTATGCATCTCATAATGGTACTACATACAAAGTACAGTACAAAATAATGTACAATGTAGAGTATAATTCATTTGCATGCACAAAGTAACCGTATCAATCATTATGTGCATAATATGTGACCCGGCACAGCATAATGAAGAATAACCCCCACTTTTGAGATTTTGAGATTTTCTAATGATGTGAAAGAGTATACCATTAGCTTTCAAATGATATCAAAACTATTTCCGTGTGAACTTTGTTGTAAATAGTACAAGGGGACTTCGCTCGTTCATTCGGCACCAGACACAATATAGCAGCACCTGTCTAACTCCTCGAAAGCGGCCATTCAAAAAGGCAGGAACTTTACATTTTCATGAAAACAGTACACAAACACTCCCCCGAAATCCTCGTTTTTTCAACATTTAGAGACGGATTTCGGAAAATTCCTTTGGACATAATATCCTCCAATACATTAACTTTCCGAAAATACAAAAATTTTATCGAATTGAGAAGATACTTTGACTTCAGGCGTTGTTTACTCGAAAAGTGTTTTGGTGGGATATTCCTCATGTCGCTGTGCCGGGTCACATATCCAGTAAATATTGGCGTATTATCGCGCACAGAAGCAACCTACGTCACTTGCGTTTCGCAGAAATCGTCACCAACTACTCTTCTCAAAAGAGTCACCCCAATCGAAAAAACTAAATTAGAAGAAAAAATCCCCATGGCTAGAGACCATATCTGAAGTGCCACGATATTTATTTATCTGGGCGGTGGGTATTTTTTCTTTTTTAATCCGACGCGGAATCTCGCCTTCCGGAAACGAACTGATTGGTTTGGGGTAGAGGCGAGGAGGTGGTGGTGGTGGTGGTGGGGGGGGGGGTTGATGGGACCACACGAGGTCTCGTCCCGATTACTGGCTTCGCCTCTTACCCGTCGGGCTAATAGGGATGACAGTTTCACCAGGGCGAACAAAATCCAGCGGGCCCCGCGACCCGACCCGGCCCGCGCGCGGGACGACGCCAGACTAGTTTGAGTTGGACAACATTATCGCAGGCGCCCACTGATATTCGACACGCTCGGAGCAAAGTGGCCGGAAACTGTTATAACGGCCTCCACGGTGTCCGAGATAACGGGGCGATAAAGTAGTCCAGGGCAGTAATGCGGTCAGGAGCGGTCAGTTCGTTGTGATGGGAAGGCAGTCGGTGGGTCGCTTTGTCTGCTGTTTTCCAGACAGTTGCTTGTTATTTTGGCACGGGTGATCGAACCTGAGCCAGGGATTCGTAAATGTGTCTCTATATCTTCCTGGATTTGTGTCTGCATTTCGATATAATTATCCTCGTAACGCTCTCTTCATGTATGCATATCCCTCTTTCTCTCTGTCTATCCCTCTCTCCATCTCTCTTTGTCTGTCTGTCTGTCTCTCTCTCTCTCCCTATCCCTCCCTCTCTCCCCCTCTTTCTCCCTCTCTCTCCCACTCAACCCCTTTATCTCTCTCCCGCTCTTTCCGCTCTTCATTCCTCTCTTGCTCCAACTCTACCCCTCTCTCTCCCCTCGACCCCTCTATCTCTTCGTCATTTCTCTCTACCATCTCTCTCCCTCCCTCCCTCCCTCTCTCTCACTTTCTCTCACACTATCTCCCTCTCCCTCTCGCTATATACATTTATATCTATCCATCTATCTATCTGCCATAATTATTTCTCTCCACCTCCCTCTCTCTAACTCTCTCTCTCTCTCTATCTCTCTCTCCCTCTTTCTCACTCTCTCTATCTCTCTCTCTCTCACTCTCCCTCTTTCTCACTCTCTCTATCTCTCTCTCTCTCTCTCTCCCTCTCTCCCTCTCTCTCCCTCTCTCTCTCTCCCTCCCTCTCCCTCTCTCTTTCTCTCTCTTTCTCTCTCTCTATATCTCTCTTCCCTTCCCCAGGCGACATCAGCGAAGCAGAGAGAAAGTGGAAGCAGCAGTTCAGCGACTGGAGCACCAAGTACATGGTCAACTGGAAGGCCGAGTTCGACAGCTACGTCAACGGCAAGCAGTGTGATGGAGACGACAAGAACCACTGATCGATCCCCATTCGATGATAACAAAAAACCAAAACTAAATAAACTTAACATCTACCCTCCTGTAAGTGACCCAGTGTGTTACGGCCGAATACGGCACTGGAGAATGTGCCCGTGGGCCCACTGTCTTGGGCTACATTTGCGCGCGATTCCGCCAGTGCCGGAAGTCTGTGAATCGATACTATCAACACGTACAATCCGATTCAGAAAATTAATCTTGGAATCTTTGACGTCTTGGAATCATTTCAAGACAGCCTGCGCGTGACGTTCAAAGATCGGCGAATGATTTTATCAGTGTATCATCACACGGGTCACGTTCTCTGACGAAATCATCAATAAATATGCGATTTAAACAATCAATCCGGTCATTCGATTAAAGTTTAAATCTCTGAAACCCGGGGGGGGGGATTTGTGATGATATAAAACGATTTGAAGGTTGGAATGGCGCAAGCACAATGTGGGAAGCTTGCGGTGTAAGTCATCACTTTCGAGAAGAATGAGCCGCACTTTTCAGGGAACAAGATGACCCGACATGGGCTCTCCCCCCCCCCCCAAAAAAAAACGGCTTAGGCCCGGGCTCCGGCTTTGTCTCCATTTTATTTCATCCATTTTAAAGTAGAAGCCATGGAAATGGCAGGCCCTTGGCTTCGTTTTTGAATGTTACACTGGGTTTTGAAGAAATGAAGCCTTATGCTCGGGTTTAGGCTTCGGTCTTAATATTTCTCTTACCCGTTATAATGTCATAGGCATCTAGAAATAAAATCGTTTGGCCCCCGTTTCTTGGTGAATACTCTATACTTATCAAGCCAGCAAACCTATAATTTTGGCAAGAAACCACAACACTGAATTGTCAGGTTTTGTCAGACGGAGACGAAGCCTGAGCCCGAGCCTGATCCGTGGATTCGTAACGGGCCTATGTGTAAAAATAAAAAGGGGGAAAAACAAAAATGTATACATAATATAATGTACAACACCTTTTTTGTAAATTTTTGTACAAAACGAGAACATAGTATTATATATTATGACGGTCGATTGAGAGTACGAACGTAAGACCCAGAGTTCACAAACGTCGGAAAAAGACTCAGTCTGGTTTGGAATAGTGTATGAAAAAAGCAATAAGATTTTGAAACAAATGGGTGGGGATATTCTTTTTTTTTTTTTTCATTTAATTAAAAAAAAATGTACATATATCGACGAGTGAGGGCGTGCTTTTGGAGTGTCAAACCGGATTGTTGCATCGAGGTCTCGGAGTGAGTGGGCGGTCCTGATGGAGATCACGTGACCTGCCTGGGGGCGGGACTCTGCATAAATGAATTAATTACGTAGGTGGCTAATACTTCCCCTCTCGGCCTTTTTTTGGGGGGGGGGATTTACAGAAGTCAGCGGTGACATCATGGTGACAAACTGTCAGGGTAGTTATCTGCAAAGTGGACATTGAGGTCACGATTTTTTAGACTTCGTAATGTCAGGGGTCGGGGTCAGACCCGAATGACGGGTCAAACACGACCCAGATTGACGTTAGTGGGTCGAAGCTTTAGACGCTGGGTGGTTGGGCTTAGCCTAATTGCTGCCCGGTTTGACCCGGGATCGTAGGGGGGGTCATATTCGACCCGTTTCGAACGTCAGGGCTGACCCAGATTGCAGGTCATAAAAAATGATTGACGAAGGTGACGCATCGGGTGTGACCCTATGAGGGGATCAGAGCGGGCCAAGTCGGCACGGTAGAGTGGACCCACTAGAGGGGTCAGCATCGACCCGGTTGAGTGAGAACTGACACGGCAGAAACAACTCGACTCGAGTCAGACATGTGTCGTGGCCAGGTAAAGGGGGTCGAGCACTTGGCCAAATGACCGTTACAGGACTGACCCAGTTAAGAAACAAGATGGACGAGGGGGAGAGTACGACTCGACCCAGTGCAGGAGTCAGCACTGACCCGGTTTGCAAAAACCGGTCGTGACTTTAACGCGTGAGGTCTGGGCCGGGTACCAGCGTCCATAAGAGCACGACTACCATCGACGCCAGATGACCGACTCCCCCGGAATACAGCTGACCCCCCAATGGGTCCCCTCTGACCCACTTGCGGGTCAGGAGTCAACAACCTCCGACCCCAATATCTGTGTCAGGTGTAAAGGACAACGACCGTTGACTATGTTGACCGACATCCATCCCATTTCGACCTCAAGTATTAATTACGAACAAGTTTTCGATTAAAAAAAAAAAGATTTTATGTAAACTACAACTAACTCCGACATCTGGATGAAGTACTGCGCTGAAGTGTGTGGTGAATGACTCATGCATGATATTTCAAAGTCAAAATCAATCCCTTAGATGAGAGCTCCCAACACCAAAATAAAGTGACGTGCGTTTGATCAGTTCATGATTAGATAATACACGAATGAGACGCGCTACATTTTTTCTGACTTTTTGTACAGCGCCCTCTCGTGTTTCAGCAAATTCAAATCAGATAATTTATTATTGGTTTGATTTGGCACAAAACCGATTATCGAATCTACTCGTGAAAATCCCCAGAAAGAGATAATTTCCCCTAATATTGTAGGTTATAGTATTTATAGACAAAAAGTTCTGACGAAATGGGTTGCTGGCGTTTTGGGGGGATATTCCTCGATTAAGGAAAATCGAAACCTAAAAAAAATAAAAAAATAAGTGAGACTAGTTCTATTTAATAGATTTTAGCAAGGTTAACTATGACTTCGTAGTTCAGAAAATAAGTTTAACTGCTGGTTTTTTTTACACTCAACAAAAGATGTAGTCAGATTTTTTTAAATCCTGAGAACAATTTCTGATTCGATATGTCAATGTATGTATACGACACTGTAAAAATAGAGGTTGTGATAAACATTCTATATTCTTACAAGCTGATGTGATATCTATAATTAGTTTAATATTATATTATATTTAATGTTATTATATAAATCTAGTGAAAAGGAGAAAAAAGATGGCTTAGACTACATGGGATGCGTGGTGAGCTGCATTTCGGGTGCGCTGATGAATAAGGGCTATTTGAGGTATAGTACAGTTTGCTAATATTGATTTTGATTAAAAACAAAGACAGCGAGCTAAGGTGCTTACAAGGGGAGACGAGAAATTTCTAAAAAGCAATGAAAGTAGATCAACCAATCTGGCAAGTTTTTGAAGAAGAGAGAGGATGAATATGGACTCATAATTTGCATCGACGAATCAAGCAAAAAGGGATAGAAAATAATAATTGTAGCGATCCAATTTAAAGTGGAAATTACAAGTTTGTGGTGTAGTGGTAACATTTTTCTACCGATGATAATTATGTATAAAACAATATTTATTACCGTGTTGGTATTGGACTATTGAGCAATAAGTGGTTGAAGATTTGAACCAAACACCTCTAAGTGATGACATCATAGTTTCCGTCCCATCCGTTCGCCAGTCCCCATAGCAACAGTTGCCTAGTGATAGGAAATCTTCCCCCATCGATAGTTGACCCAGTGTACCAACAGGCTGCGATATGATACTGTCCAGCCGTTTGCTTACATTGAGAAATCAATAATAATAAAAAAGAGAGAAGAAAGAGGAAAAACACTGCAGAATCTTCCGGACTGTTCATTGATTTTGAAGTGACCGTGTAACAAGTACTAACAACTCTAAAAAAAAAAAAAAATTGTGACCTACTTAAAGAGCGCACTCTTACATACATACGAGAAATCGCCATTCAAAGGCAGAATTAATTTTATGTTTGATATCTAGCCAAAGTCGAGTCGGTGGATTTTTCAAGCGCAGTATTCATAGTGATCGAATTAAAAAAATTAATATAATAAATTGCTTTTACAGTATATGATAATAATTATTAATACACGTACAATGTACTGTGTACATGTAATCATGATAAACTACGTACAGTACATGTACATGTACATGTACATGTACATGTATTGTACACTTTTACATATACATGTGTACAGTACATGTACATGTGTACAGTGCATGTACATTTGTACGTACATGTACATGTGTAATGGGTATGTACATGTACATGTGTATGTACATGTACATGTACATGTACAGTACTGTACGTGTACAAAATACATGTACGTGCACGTGTACATGTACATGTACATTGTACACGTATGTACATGTACATGTGTACAATGTACATGTACATTGTACACGTATGTACATGTACATGTGTACAAGAAATCCCAGCCTCTTGGTGGCGCCCTTTCAGTTACCGGCCGGGATAAATTTCAGTTAGTGTTTTGTCGTCGGCTACAGTTTCTGAACGGATTCACACTAAAACCGCGCCGAACACTGCAACGAGACAGCAGAACTGCCTCCCAAAAAACGTCAGGACAATCAAAAGTAAGTCAGATCACGCCTGTAGGCGTCTCTGCATGTGACAAGCGTAAAGACCTTGCTCCGGAATTGCACGATTTCCACGCAGTTCTTTTGTCTTGATAAGTTGAAGTTCTAGCCCGAACAGGGCCCAGTGGTTAGTGGCATTACCACTGCCACACACTGTGTAATGATACAGTTTTGACTATTGTATTACTATTACTATTAGTATTACACCTTGGCCGTTTTGGTTTGGTTTGTCTTTGTATGCCCAATACTACTACTAGAACTACCCTATTATTATATTTATAATTTCCACTCAGTCAGCGTGAGGTAGCAGAATGCCATTCTGCTTGTTCTGGCACCTGGTTGGTCACTTTGGCTGTTCCATATGCTACATGCTACTCTGGCTGGACTGGAGTGAAAGATTACTTTGGGCGTGAATGACCAAGACTTGGTCAATGAAAATATCATTTTACAGCTAAACCAATAAATGATTTGACTTGTCTCTTTAGTTTAGTCTTTGCTTGAATATAATTATTGTCAACAATAATTCCTTGCAACTGAATCGGAAGAAAAATTAACTCAATCAATCATGTAAAAACATTTTAAAAATTGGACATTATCATTAGAAATCCATTAACAATCCATGATCAAACTAATCACTCGGTTTCTAGTTGTGATGAGTGAGCCTGTCAAAATTCAACAACCCCGACTGATAGAATTACAAATACTAAAGACAAAAACTGGTTTGGTATTTTTTCTTCAAAAAAAGGATCATCCATGCTTCAGTTACCGTGGCAACGTCATTCTTTTACCGCAAACAGGTGATACTTTACTTTATTAATACTAGGCCTACTGTGCATCCTACTCCTCCTAGTCCCCATTGAGACGTTCCAAGGATGTCTGCCTATGGAGTCTGGACTGCGCTGGTGGGCGTGCGTATTCTACTGTGTCTGTGGCCAATGAGTGGCTACATTCACCCTGACGAGTTTTTCCAGAACACCGAACCGTTGGCAGGTTTGTATTGAGACTATGTGGGATAGGCCTATTTTTTTTTTCATTAATTTCTTTATGCAAAGTCACCCCAAAACAAGGCTAGCAAGCCACTCAAGGTTAGGGGCTAAGGAAAGGAGATAGAGAGGGACTCAGGAAGGCTGGAGACAGGAATTGACATTCCCAGATTCCCCAAAACAAGGCTGAAAAGCCACTCAAGGTTAGGGGCTAAGGAAAGAAGGAGATAGAGAGGGACTCAGGAAGGCTGGAGATAGGAATTGACATTCCCCTTAAAAATCTCAAAATTTAGTGGGCCTGACGTTGCGATCCTAGGAGGACCTTTCTCAAAGGCAAACGATCTCAAAGCCTACAATCTTCCCCACTCTTAAAAAGGGCGAAGATCGTAGGCTGGAGGGAAAACATAACCCAGGAAGGGAATTCCAGAGAGAGGCTGAACGAGGGAGGAAGCCTCCTACTTGAATCTGTAGGAAGCAAACATGGTTATCGTTGCAACAATAACATGGGGGGGGTCAAAAAAATATGCTAGACCATGGACCGAGTCTAGATAATAGATAAACAGTGATGCATTATCAATTTACAAAAAAAAAAAATTGGGGAAGGCTGCCTTCTAGGGGCGTGATAGCTCAGATATACCCAGTGGTCTCGGGTTCAAGTCCTGGTCCAGTCAAAATTTTCTTCGCCGTTTTTTTTTTTTTCAAAATCGTTTAGACCAGTTCCTAGACAGTTTTTCCTTCATTTGTTTGAACCTTTGAATCATAAATTTGAGACACCCCCCCCCAAAAAAGAGTTCTTTTGCCCCGTTCTTTTTCCATCCGGATAAGATTAAGAATCTTATTTTGGCTCTTTTGTCTCGCAAGGTGACATCCTGGGCGTGGAAGCGTTCCGGCCCTGGGAGTTCAACGCCAGCCGGCCCCTGCGGAGCGTCCTCCTCCCCCACCTGACGACGGGCGCGGCGCTGACGGCCCTGCGGGCGGTCGCGGGGCCCCGGCCGAGCCCCCGCGCCCTCCTGGCCCTTCCCCGCCTGGCCATGGGCCTGCTCTCCCTGCTGGCCCTGGACCTGCCCGTCTACAAGATCTGCCGGCTGCTGGGCTGGGACGCCGGCGTCCGTCTGCTCATCCTGGCCAGCTCCTACGCCGCGCTGGTCGTCCAGACGCGCACCTTCTCCAACGCCTACGAGGCGGCCGCCTTCGCCCTGCTCCTCTGGGCCGTGGTGGACTCGCGGCTGGATCAGTTCCGCCCGGGCCGGGCCAGCCCTTCAGGCAAGGAGGAGGAGGAGGAGGAGGGAAAAAGGGAGGAGGAGGAAGTGAAGGAGAAGGAGGAGAAGGATAAGAAGGAGGAGAAGGGGAAGAAGGAGGAGGAGAAGAAGGATGCGGGGAAGGAGGATGAGAAAGAGGAGGGAAAGAAGGAGAAGAATAAGAAGGAGGAGGAAAAAGAGGGAAAGGAGAAGGAGAAGAAGGAGAAGGGGAAGAAGACAGAGAAGAAGGGGAAGGAGAAGAAGGAAGAGGAATTCAGCAGTGGGACAGCATCGCGTCCCAGCCGCGCCTTCTGGATCGGCGTCTTGGTGGTGGCGGGCACCTTCAACCGCATCACCTTCCCCTGCTTCTGCCTGATCCCGCTGGTCTTCTGGGCCACGGGCTCGGCCAGCCAGTTTGGCGGCCGCGCCGCCCGCGAGCTCCTCGCCAACTCCCTGGCCCTCCTGCCCGGCGCCCTGGCCGCGCTGCTGGCCCACCTGGCCGTCGACTCCCTCTACTACGGCAGCCTGGACCCGTCCGTCCTGGCCGAGCCGGGGCGTCTCCTCTCGGGCCTCGTCGGCGGCGACGACTTCCTCCGCCGGAACCTGACCCTGGCCCCGCTCAACTCCTTGCTGTACCACCTCGACGTGGACAACATCGCCCAGCACGGGCTGCACCCGCGGGTCACCCACCTCCTGGTCAACCTGCCCATGCTCTTCCTGCCCCTGGTGGTCTGCTTCGGCGCCGAGCTCCTGTCGCTGGCTTGGGGGCGAGGGCGGGGGCGGCAGGAGGAGCCGACGGCCTCCACGGGCTTGGCCGGCTCCAGCTCCCGCGCTTTCCTGGCCCTGTGCACCGTCACGCCCGTCTTCCTCCTGTCGCTGGTGCCCCACCAGGAGCCGCGCTTCCTCCTCCCGCTCCTCGTGCCGCTGGTGCTGCTGTACGCCGAGTACGTCGTGGCCGGCCCCTCGCTGCCCAACGCCCCCTGGATCCTCTGGAACGTCCTCGGCTGCCTCATGTTCGGCTTCGTCCACCAGGCGGGCGTGGTCCCGGCCGTCATGCACACTCACACCCTGGTCTCGCAGGCCGCCCGGCCCCCGATCCAGTACCACTTCGTCTTCTACCACACGTACATGCCGCCGCGCCACCTGGCCGCCTACGATCAATCCGCCGGAGAGGGCGAAGACGACCGCCTCCCAAACACCGCGGCCTTCCACGACCTGATGGGGGCCGGCAGCCTGACGCTGAGCCGCACGGTGTCCGCCCTGCTCAGCCCCGGCCTCACCCCGGCCGCCTCGCCCTACCGCAAGGAGGTCTACGTCCTGGCCCCGGCCTCGCAGGACCCGGCCTTCTGCCGGCTGGGCGTCAAGCAGAACTACCGGCTGGTCCGGACGTTCTTCCCCCACGTCAGTGCTGAGGACCTGCCCGAGTTTCTGCCCGGTCACGGCTGCGCGGCCGAGCCCGAGCGGAGCTACCGGCTCAAGGGGCCCCTGCAGGCCTGGCGGGCCATGCTGTCCCTCAACATGTACAGGGCCGAGGTGGCCAGCATTGGTCTGCCGCCTGGCAGTGCCTAGGCCTGGGGGTGGACTTCCACAAAGCCTCACCATGTACTTTTGAGCTCGTCTTGCAAAGGGACAACAACAAAAACAAGGCGCCCTATCCTCAAATCCCTCTGATGGGTCTCCTATACCCTAGGACAACTAGGCCCCCCTTCCACTAGTCTCCCCCTCGGTAACAGTTGTTCTCTCCCCTAGCAGTCCACACTTATGACACACATGAGTGAGCACACACACAGTACACCCACAACTAGGATCCTGTGCAGCATCCCTTGTTCCCGCCTTTACAGTTCCCGCCTTCACCCTTCACTGAGCTAATCCCCTCACCAGGATCCCTCTCCACACTACATAAGCCCCACTCCCATTTGGAATCCAGCAGACTAGCAGAGTACACTGTTCGAAACGTCGAGTTCCTCCGGTTCTTTTCAGAACCACACTTACTCACAAAAGAGAATTTACATGGTGTCACCGCAAACCTAATTATCCGACAAAAACATCACGGCCATTTCCCCAAACATCCACTAGACAAACATCACAAAAACAACTTTTATAAAAAGTTGGTATTGATGATTATGTATATATAATTTGTTATGAAAATGACTTCTTCTAAAGATTTTGTTGTAAGCTTCATTCTAGATAAAAACAATGGGTTTAGGGGTTTAGAGATATTTAACATATGGAATAGTCTTCAAACGAAACAGGTTTATTTGTATAGTTGTGTTTGTCCTTCAAACTTTGTCAATAAACATTTTTTTTTTATTTGTACGCCAAATTTGGATAAATTGTGTCATTTTGAAAGCTTGATTCAAAACGTTAATCGTGTTATGAGGAACGACATCCCTTGACAAAAAAATTGACAGAAATGTCGGTAAAAGAAGTGACGCTCAGGTGGATAAATCCATTCGAGAAGCAATCTGGATATAAACGACAATGCCACAAAAAAAACTGTTTTTATGGCTTTCCTTTTCAAATTCAAGCTTCCTTTGTACAAGGTCCTTGGTGTAGTTCAACTGATGGTTCTGCAGCTGGTAACCATGCTCCCCTGCAAATACAAAAGAGATAATAGCGCTGGGTACCGGGGTGCCGCTCCAGCACTGGACCTGTGTTGCATCACTCTGTTCTGTTACTATGGCAATGCATACATGGCAACCGATCCATGGCGAGACACATCCTTGGCAACTCATCCATGGCATCGCGGCTGCAGCGTCAAATCCGTGATGATGCATCCACAGCAGCATATCCATGGCAACGTATGGGAGGAAACCACTTCCTGGCAACCAACCATGGCAACACAACCATGGCAACACAACCATGGCAATGTATGCGAGGCAACCACTTCATGGCAACCAACCATGGCAACACAACCATGGCAATGTATGTGAGGCAACCACTTCATGGCAACCAACCATGGCAACACATCCCCCACATGTACATCTGTTTCATAAGAAAGCAAAGTCAAAACAATTTTGTTCAGGATTTTTTTTTGGGGGGGGGATTTTCCGTCTTCTTGTCTATCAGCTCCACAGCTGTTCCATGTTTTCCAGCACTGCCCGGCCGTCGCTCTTGTGTCGCATGAAGAACCCTTGCACGGCGGCCACGCTGATCGGCCGCTCAAAGGCCGCCGCCCGCCGGGCAAACTCGTCGGCGGCCGAGGTGTCCAGCTCCGGGTAGAAGCGGTGGAACATTTGGCGGAGCTGGTGGGCGGTGGCGTGGCCGATGTGCACCTTGTAGTCCACGCGGCCCGGCCTGATCAGAGCCGGGTCCAGCCTAGGAGGGAGGGAGGGAGGGAGAGATGAAGGCAGACAGGCTTAAGTGTATCTATAGAGACACTCCCAATGTTTCCCATGGGATCTGGGGGCCAGTTGCTACAAAATCCCATGGAATGTCTGATACCATCACAAACAGCCTGATGAGTTATGTAATTTCTCAAATTTGGAATGTCCCATTCAGAAACGGCTTGGGTTATGACCACCAGGATTGCAGCCTTAGGCTTACTGCTAAGACCAAGCCCTGCTGGCCAGTACTGGCCAGTGCTGGCCAGTGGTAGCCGGAGCTAGCCAGTGGTGGCCAGTGGTAGCCGGAGCTAGCCAGTGGTGACCAGTGGTAGCCGGAGCTAGCCAGCGGTGGCCAGTGGTAGATGGAGCTAGCCAGTGGTGGCCAGTGGTGGCCAGTGGTAGCCGGAGCTAGCCAGTGGTGACCAGTGGTAGCCGGAGCTAGCCAGTGGTGGCCAGTGGTAGCTGGAGCTAGACAGTGGTGGCCAGTGGTAGCCGGAGCTAGCCAGTGGTGGCCAGTGGTAGCTGGAGCTAGACAGTGGTGGCCAGTGGTAGCCGGAGCTAGCCAGTGGTGGCCAGTGGTAGCCGGAGCTAGCCAGTGGTGGCCAGTAGTGGCCAGTGATAGCCAGTGGTAACCGGAGCTAGCCAGTGTTGGATGGTGCTGGCCAGTGGTGGCCAGTGGCAGCCACTGCAAGCTGGAAGTAGCCAGTGGTGGACAGTGCTAGCCGGTGGCCTACCTGTCTATGTAGTTGGTGGTCATGAAGACAATCCGGGCCTCAGTTGACGCTACTCCATCCAGCGTGTTCAGGAGCCCACTCAGTGTCACCCTGCCCATGCCCTGGTATTTGGCTGCCGAAAAACCACACAAATCAAAAAAGAGTTGAAACGACACAACAACATAAAAACGAACACGATCTTTCTTGCAAGGCATACGTTAATACCAACACGCTTACCATCAGAACTATCCACCTCATAACCCTCCCTAAATAGTCAACTAATCTTTGCCGGGCTTGGAGCAGTCGTACGCAAAACCAGAGGTGTCGGGACTGTCGGGTTCAAATCACGGATCCGATCCAAGCTCTCTTCGTAAATTTTTCAATTTGCCTTTGAGAAAAGGTCCTCCTAGGATCGAAACGTCAGGACTTCTAACTTTTCAGATCGATGTAGTGCAGGTCAGTTTTAGTCAGTGAGCAGTTTGCAACAGTTTTTATTTTTAGTAATCTAAAATTTAGTGGGCCTGACGTTTCGATCCTAGCAGGACCTTTCTCAAAGGCCTTTCTCACTCTGCCTTTGAGAAAGGTCCTGCTAGGATCGAAACGTCAGGCCCACTAAATTTTAGATTTACATTTTGGTAATTTTAGTCAGTAAGCAGTTTGCAACATTTTTGTATATCACCTTAAGTTTTTCTTTTTATTTACTTAATTTTTAAATGTGTTCCAAAGTTCCCAGTCAGTTTTTTTCCTTTCATTGCTCGACTATTATCGTTATCGATATTAGTATCTAGGGATCCCGGCCTCCAAGACCTAGTCCGCCTACCGTCGTCGCTGTCCTCGCGACTGACGAAGGCGGCGTCGATGTCCTCCAGGAGGATGATGCTCTGCTGAGGCGCCACGTTCATCAGGTGGTTGAGCCGGTCGTCCGACAGGCTGCGCTCACTCAGGTTCATCATGCAGATGCTGTACTGGAGTTCACCCGCGAGGGCCATGCTGCCAGGAGGGGGGGGGGGGGGAAAGAAAAAAAAAGGGAAAAAGAAATTGTCATTCAACGCGGGGTTGCCATCTTGGATGCATAGTTTGCATGCCCCGGTGCTCTGCCTGGTGACTTGCGATTCGAGGAGGCTCTGGCCTACACGACATGCAAAGCTCAGTGCTTTGTCCCGGGATACGGTCCGAAGACCGACTTGCATTCTTCTGATGTGAAGAGCAGGGTTGCGGTGACACCGTGTTAAGAGAACCTCTTTTGGGAGTGAGTGTGCTCAGTCCGCCGCCAGAAGGAAGGATTCTTCAGCTTCTCCTGATGGTTATCATGAGCGGGGGGGGGGGGGGGATATACTTACATGAAACTGCTTTTTCCGCAGCCGGGAGGGCCGTGTAGAAGGTACCCTCTCCGGTAGGGGATACCTGTTAGTCAAAAACAAAAAAAACAGATTGGCAAAGAAAACTTAAAAATCAGTCAGATGAATTACAGGAGGAATGAGGAGGGCGGGTCATGAATATGCACGAGCTTATGAATGCTCGTCATGAATATGCACGAGTGTATAAACCCTATACTTAGGGGGGGGGGGTTATTCCGTGACAATCCAACACGCTTTTTCGACGTTTGGACCAGACCGTCAAATATTGAAAATGATATTCAGCGTGCTCACAGCCCTCCTTGAGAAACCCCCAGACCTCAAATTGTACAGACCGTGGTCCGGAAGGCTTTGAGGTACAGATTAACCCTAACCGGCATTGAAATCACAATTTACCACACATGGTTTTTCCTGTGGGAGGATAAGGGCCATGCACCACGACATACCACAGCGTGGTTTTTTCCCCAACCAGCGTTTGGCTTTTTTGTCGCACTACGTCATTTTGTGGCCGGCTGAAAAGAGTTAATATCGACATTTGAGCGCCGATGTATCGATAATTTGATCGATAAGTCACAGTGGATTGTCAGCAACCTTCCCCGGTGCCCCTGTCTCCCAGGCCGACCCACCTCTGTCCGAGTACCACTTGGGGTTGTGGATAAACTCCTGGGCATCCTGCAGGATGGCCTCCGAGACGCCGGCGTCCAGGATGACCGAGGCCAGCGGCCGGCGTTTCCGCGGGTAGCCAAACTGACGCCACTCCGCGCCCATGGCCGTGTACATGATGGTCTTGCCCTCCTGCTTTTGCAGCGCCATCTCTCGAGCTGGTCTCGCCGCCGGGGAGAGAGAAAGAAAAAAAAACCAAGAAGAACCGATTAAATTGCCGTCGCGCGACCATCTTGCGAGCCACTCCGGGGGAAAAAACGGATCTCGTACACGACCGGACAATAGGGGCATTGTTATAATTTGGCGTGAATATCTGCTAGAAAATCCGTGTAGGATAAAGTGGCCAAAGAGCAAGAAGAAGTAAGCGGAAAAAAATCCGAAAAAAAACAGTAAGACTTTTCTGCTACCACTTAGAAGCGGAAAAGACAAAAAATGGAGGGACGGGAAAAAAAAAAAGAAGAGTAATCCTGTGTACAAAGGGAAGACTTTTCACACTTGCAGGATTTTTCACGCTTAAAAGCATCTCTGCAAAATAGGGCACTGCCACTGATCAGGATGATCAAAGTCAGTGAGCGGACCTGTCACATCACAGTCATTGACGATTCAAACCCGGCACGATCGGGCATCTGTCTGGCTATTTGTCATGCTAAATGGGGGACGAGTTTCATCAAAACTCGGGACAAAAAAGTGCCGCCCTGAGAGAGAGAGAGGGGGCTCCGGCGCGCAGCATGCAACGCCACCGGCCTTCGGAGGTCCCCGAATTCAGCGGGTTCAACCCGCCGCGCGAGAGAGGGAATTACCCCCCGCCCGGTAGGCGTGAAGGGGGGATCCCAGCGTCGACCCGAGACCAAACCCACCTTGGCTGAGGATGTCGAAGAAGAGCTGGCGGTTGCGGCCAACGGCGGTCAGGGTGACGGTCTCCCAGGGCGTGCCGGTCTGCAGGTCAATCATCTGCTTCTCCCGGTTGCGCTCCACCCAGATCCACGTGCTCTTGTATCTGATGGTGGGACACGCACAACATGGGGAACGGGGCTCCAAAAAGCTACCTCCGAACGCCTACTGAGCGGGACTCTGTTCTGTCGGAGTGTCTGTCCCTAACTGGGCCCTAATCTCACCGATCAGGGCTCGACCTTAGCACTAGCCCCATGGTCATTGTCTAGTAAAAACAGCTGCGGGCTAGTAAAATGACCCACTTTGCTAGCCCGGCGGACTAGTAAAAAGTAGACAGCGGTGTGGCGGCAAAAACCGATGCAGGTGGGGATGAAGAAGTAGAAACTAACAATTTGTTTTACTTGACCTAATAATCTTGTGTTAAATTCAATATTTATTATACAGGGCTCGTAAAACTTGCTGCGGGCTAGCAAAAAACTCAAATTACTAGCCCGGTGGGCGAGGTTAAAAAGAACCTTAAGCGCAAGGCTTGCCGATATAAAAGAATTTGTCATTTGGGATCACTGAGGAGTTGTTTTTCAACTCTTTTTTTTCCATCGGGCATATAAACACTGATGATAGTTGGAATCCAGCAGTCTCCTGACGACACTACCCAAAACGTCGAGTGACCGGCTCTTTTCAGAGCCACACTCCTTCTCGCAAGAGAATTGCTACATGGTGTCACCGCAAACCTTGCCACTTACTGTAGTAACTCAACCATTTGTAATTTACTTATGCAATAGTTCTTTTTCCATCTATGTATAATTTTATATATATTTTTTTTTCTGTTTGGAAAGTTTGGAGAGCCCCCTGACAGAAACTAGTTTCTTTTGGGCAATGCTGCGGGAGTTAATTGGATGTTGTTTCTGTTATTGTTGTTGTTGTTGATTTTTTTTTCTGTTTTCCACTTAATTCTTACTTGAGTGTGCTGTGATGTGAATGCTGTATCCTGAAAAATGAAATAAATAAATTAAACCTTCAAGTCTTGTTGACTCTTTTCACTAGGAGCCACTGACCTGAAGTAGTGGTTCCCGGGGCTGGGCACGAAGTCAAACTGCGTGTTGATCTTGCCGCTCTCGCTCTGCTGGTAGGTGGTCTCCACGCTCAGGTGCTGGGCCCGCCGGGCGTGGGCCGTCAGCCAGTGGAGCAGCCAGTGGTAGCTCTTGTCCTTGCTAGGCACCTCCAGCGTCATCAGGTAGTGGCGCCGGAGGGCCACGCTGCCGTACTGGGCCCCCTTCTTGGCCACGGCCAGGAGCGCCCCCACGCCCACCAGCCCGAAGCCCGCCCCGAAGTAGGGGTTGTCCTTGAGGGCAGCGACGAAGTCGGCCACGCCCATGACAAACTCAACGCGACATCCTCACCCAGTTTTTAAAAAAATTAAAAATCTAAAAAAAAAAAAAAATTAAAATAATAATTAACTGGCACGCAATGCATAAATCTAAAAAGTTCGAGGGCCCGACGTTTCGATCCTAGCAGGACCTTCCTCAGAGTGGCTTCTGAGAAAGGTCCTGCTACTGCTAGGATCGAAACGTCAGGCCCTCTTAACTATTGAGATTTGAAAACGAAAATTGTTCAAAATTTTAAAAGACAGATGCTCAGAGATTTCTTCAAGCCGATAGCGTACCAGGTCACAGACGGAGAGTAGAGAGTATACAGTAGAGAGTATGAAGAGAGTATGAAAAATAGCAGCTACATAAGAGCTACAATCATAGCTATGTACAGTCAATGAAGCACTGTTTCTACTGAAAAGTGCCTTGAATTTCATTATCCTTGGCTTATTACCCCTCATACTAAATTTCCAACCAAAATATAAAACAGATTATAAAATAATGGTTACAATCAACTTTTTTCTAGAATGATGATAGTTGCAGAGAGAAGCTATTTTCTCTCTTTATCTATCACTCGGATTTTTCATCACTGTTAGTGTTTGGGGGGTTAAAGAAATTGGGCAGTCGCCTAGAAAAGCTGGCTGGCTCGCCAGTTGGTTGCGGCTGTGACTGAGATGCCACCAGGTCTTGCTTCCCGTCTCCCGCTGGTCGGATACTGCAGTGGTGGCCGTTGCCCCTGACTACTCCTGTCGAAATCCACAGACCTAGTGTAGTACTACTACAGTACTAGTACAGTAGTAGTAGTACTACTAGTACTAGTAGTAGTACTAGTTAGTAGTACTAGTACAATGTGTGTATATTTGGTACACTGCTGTTTACAGTACACATAGCCTTCTGGGAACAAGAATTTATCATTGGCAGGGGAAAATCAACAACAATACAGGCATGATAATGCACACACTAACGGATACATCTTTACTGTGACTGTTGTTTGTTTGTGACCCACTTTGAAAGTTTGAAATAAATAGGTTCAACTACCATTGTACGGTACCAATAAGTACTGTACCAAAACTTCAATAAGTCACCAATTGTCCTTCGATGCAAAATGACCTCAGAAGATGACAACCCCGCCACCTTTCTCGTCTTTCCTGTGTAATAAGGGAAATTAGTCCTCGAAATACGAGGCATACATTATCTGTCGTGCGGCCTAAGACACTTGAAAAAGGGGCCCGTTTTGTGGCCAAGTTGCTCGGGCCAAGTCCACTCAGCTGGGCTCGCAAACGACCTCTCCTCTTCTGCAGCAAGAGTCCCGTCGAGATGTCCTCGTGCGTCGTCCTGTTTGAAAAGAGATCAACACTTAAAGCAATGCGACAAAACTCACGTTTTACAACGAAAAGTCACAGAAAACAGGCCACATTCGACTGCTCTAGAATGCAGAAATTTAGACAGCCGCACGTGAGTAACCCGAAACTCGTAAGCATGTGTGCCCATACCATCAAACAGTAATAGCGCCCTCTATTGATCCTTCAGCGGACAAAATAAAATAATCAGATGGAATGGGGATAGGCGTCGTAATAATTTAAAACTTTAAATCTGCCTCTTCCTTGTAAAGGTCATTTGGAACCCTTTCAAATCGAGTTCATGAAAACATTTCACGCCAAGCTGTGCAGGAAGTGAAAGACTCAACTACAAAATAATGTCTCATTTCCTAAGATTTCCGTGGTTTTTTTTACATCATTCTACATTCTTTTTGAAAGCGGTTATCCCAACCTCTCTTTCTCTTTCGACCGAACAATTAGATCATGGAGGATTAGATCATCGATTGTCAAGCCCGTGACAAGTACGGAGCTGAACTTTTGACACGTTGTTTTCGCGATAACTATCAGGACAGCAGGAAGTCACACCCGCCTGTATGTTACGGCTCTTTGGAAGTATTTTCTCCGGTAGCCGGATGAAATGTTTCATGCGGTTTGCAGATACAGAAAAGTAGAAAAAAAGGGGGACATCCGGGAACTCAGTCACAAAAGTCCCTCCATAGTCCCCCCCCCCCAAAAAAAATGGTTAAAAAAAAAAAAAAAAAATTGGCTTCATCTCAAGCTTTGGTCCCGTTACTTTTATCCATTTTTAAACTAAAAGACATAAAACAACTAGCTACGGTAAACTAGCCCCTTTACTCGGTTCTCAACAATAATGATTGTTGGAAATGGAGTAAAAGGGTCACAGTTATCGAAGCTAGTTATCGTAGCTAGAAAACGTGATGCTTTGATTGGCTCTAATTTTTGAAGTTGACATTTTTTAATGAGACTTCCACGCTATAGAAGCTAAATTTATCGAAGAACCCCCGACCTGTGTTTTCATCTTGTTTGGAAAACAGAGATGAATCTGGAGCCGAAGCTATGATGCGGATCCGATTGATGGAATAAAGCAACGCCGGTAGATGCGTGAACCAATTTTGAACTGACCGCCTTTTTGAATCCAGCTTGTATCATCATAATCATACCCCCCTTTCAACTCTCCGCTGAGGAATTCCTGAGAATGGTATTTCCACCACCTGCTGATCTCGGGGGGGGGGGGAGGTGAGTTGAGGTTGAGAAGGGGGTAGGGAGAGGCAAAGAAAAGAAAGAAAGAAAAGAGGGGAAAACTTGACCCAGGCAGTGACCTGTTTCGACTTTTGATACAGGATCCCTTTGTGGGTCGCGGTGGCAGATTCTGCGAAATTTGGCAGGCTGATTGTGTGTGGGTGTGGCGTGAGTATGTGCGTGCAGTACACCCACGGGGATTTGACTTTTCACCCCTTTCCCTCTCGTCGATCTTCATGGTTTCTGAGGTTTGTTCTGCACGTTGCCTTCGGAATTTCATCCCCAAACCAGCACGCGCCACTGTGTTGGGTTTTATTCGGTTGTTTGGTTGGTTGTAGAATTTGTTTTGGGAGTCAACTTGCGGCTTGTATTATGGTCCACGGAGGAAGACATTGTATAATGGATCGATCAGGAGAATGTTGGCAGATTTGATGTTGTTTGTTTTATGTTGTTGCTCCTCCTCTTCCTTCCCTCGCCCCCCCCTCCCCCTCCTCCTCTTCCTCCTCCTCCTCCTCCTCCTCCTCCTCCTCCTCCTTCTCCTCCTCCTCCTCCTCCTCCTCCTCCCCCTTCTTCTCCTTCTTCTCCTCCTCCCCCTTCTCCTCCTTCTTGATGTTCACTACAATGTTTTTATCAGTTGATATATGTTGACATTATTTTTGGTAAAAATGGTAAGTGGATGGTTTGCGGTGACACCATGTAGCACTTCTCCGTCTTTCAAGGAATGTGGCTTTGAAAAGAGCCGGTAAAGTCAACATTTCGGGTAGTGTGTACTCTGCCCGTCGTCAGGAGACTGCTGGATTCCAACTGTCATTGGTGTTTGCCTGATGAACGCGCTGGGGCGGGCAGAGCACACACTACCCGAAACGTTGAGCTACCGGCTCTTTTCACTATCAGAGCCACACTCCTTCTGGAAAGAGAAGTGCTACATGGTATCACCGCAATCCTTCCACTTGAGTTGACATTTTGGTCGAACGCTTGGTCGACTTTTCCGAAGCATTTTTAGTTTACCACAGTGCTCAAAAATTGTTGTCGATGTCAGCCAACGGGTTGATTTGGCCGGCCCCTTGGTTGCACAATATTGTGAATGACAGGGAAATCCGGTGAGTGGGCGAGGGGGGGGGTGTGCACAAGGCCATATTTTGGCCTTTGATAAGCCAGAAATCCCCCCATCCCCAAGGCCATGCACTGATAATAACAGCAAAGGCCGACGACAAAAAGGAGAAGTGTGACTTAATTGAGTTTTTCTTCTTCGGAAATTCGGTCGTGGGACCCTGCATTTGTGACCAACAGCCAATAATTTTGCAGCAAGATTTTACTGTCCAAGGAATCCAGATTCGTGTTGAGTTCAACGCAAGCAACTGTATACACACAATGAATCCACAATGAGATAGAGTGCCCTTTCGTGGTCCAATTTTCACCAGTCCTCGACCGATTTCGAGGAACACGAATAATTGGAAAAATCTGATAAAGAAAATAATAACACACATCGGCGGGCGGAGACGAGCGAGCGAGACACCTTATACACGGTACATTTCCTATTTTCATTTTCTATCATATTACTCATTCAAGACCCCTTCCTCGACCAACCCCCCTCCACCATCTAGTATAGGGAAGACCTGTTCTAGCTCGGTTACCGATTATCAATGCTCTTGTGAAGACGCTCGGCATTAGAAGTATAGGCCTGTCTTACCGAGATGATGCCTTTCAATTCGGTCTTATACCCTTCAGCCGATGACAGCCATGAATTTCAGGTGGATGGGAGAGGGAGAGGGAGAGGGAGAGGGAGATGGGGAGGGAGAGGGAGAGGGAGAGGGAGAGGGAGAGGGAGAGGGAGAGGGAGAGGGAGAGGGAAAGGGAGATGGGGAGGGAGAGGGAGAGGGAGAGGGAGAGGGATAGGGAGAGGGAGAGGGATAGGGAGAGGGAGAGGGAGAGGGAGAGGGAGAGGGAGAGGGAGAGGGAGAGGGAGAGGGAGAGGGAGAGGGAGAGGGAGAGGGAGAGGGAGAGGGAGAGGGAGAGGTTGAGGGAGAGAAAGATGGATAGGGAGATGGGGAGGGAGTGCGAGAGGGAGAGGGGAAGGGAGGGAGGGGGAGAGGGAGGGGAGGGGGAAGGAGAGAGGGAGGGGTGAGGAGGATGGAGGTGGGGAGGGAGAGGGAGAGGAGAAGGAGAGAGGGAGGGAGAAGCAGAGGCAGAGGCAGAGTGACATGAACAGGGACAGGGACAGAGACAGGGTCGTGGGAGAGGGAGAGGAGGAGGGAGGAGGGACAGGGACAGGGACAAGGAAGGGACAGAGAGGAGAGGGAATGAGAGAGAGAGGGAGAGAGGTGGGAGAGAGGGAGAGAGAGAGAGAGAGAGAGAGAGATGGGGCCGGGGAGGTGGAAGAAGAGATAGAGAGAGAGAGAGGGGGGGGGGTTGAAATGCAAAACCAGGGCAGCGTGAAAATTGAAAGGGATATGGTCAGCAATTAGCTCATGAGAGGTCTTAAGGGGAAAAAAACAACAACCCTGAATTGGGTGACTCATGGGAATTTTTCTCAACATCCATTGCCGCACGCAGCAGCGTTTTTCTGACCCGTCCATGCGTACAGGGGCACGAATTAGTCAAACTTGAACTAGCCGTTTATATAATGAGCTGTAGTGTGCACGGTCGCCCAAAGTCAAAGCACTTTTTCGAGGCGCCAATTCTACAGGAGAGGGGGTGGGGGAGGATTATAGCAGATAGGTCCGTGGTAATTTCAACTACATGTCCTCGTCAATCATCCGTAGAAAAAGGGCCTGCATTTATTCATGCCTGGGGGGAAAGATGGAGGAGGAGGAGGAGGAGGAGAGGGAGAGAGAGAGAGAGAGGGGTGTTCTAGGAACGGCTATGATTAATAATAAGCCATTAAAGTTAATTTATAGGATGAATTTAGTCTGGTCTCATTGTAAGGGGTTATTGCAATTACGGTACAAAGACCAGGCATTGACAAATTCGTTAATGCCAAGAATAAGATTGGCCCATTTTTAAATTTTTTTGTGTGGCAGAGATCAGATTTCGTTGCCGCTGCCTGTATGCCTCTGCGTGTATGGGTGGAGTTCGCCTCGCAGAGCAGACGACTTCACGGCCGACTTCCCGCCAAAAACGCTGCTGCCGTTGAAGACGAGTGCATTATTTTTGACCCTCGAGAATCGACATCAAATGTTCATCTCAGACAGTAAACACGCCCCCTCCCTCCCCAACAAAAAGGGATTGATGTCATGACGAATCAAAGGACAATCACTGATCTGACTGATGCTATAATAATCGTGATTTTTGCTGTCGGTGTTGTTAAAAAAAATGGCATAAATTTGACTGGACCGTACCGGGAATTTAACCCGAGCCCATTGGTTCAATGTTACATTGTTCTTAATTCCACCCGAGCTATTCACCCCTTAGATGGTGCGCCAGTCAAAAGCATTCCCTCAGTACATAGGTCCACAGATTTCCTTCTAATTTACATAGTTTGTAGATGGTCAAGATAGAATCCTCAAGTTGAAATCTTACGGTCTGGGATGCTGTACTTTTCGAGAAATCTTCATTCAAACATAGACAAATAGTTTAAAACTCGCGATTAATAAAACAAATCTTACACTACAGAACGGTGCGTAAACCGTGATGACTTTTTGCATTTGGTTTACTTTCTCAGATCACCATTTGAGCTAAAACCTTCACAGTATTGGTTTTTGGAATGTTTTATGGTTGAACACACAAACTGTGGCAATCTTTTGACCTTTACCAATGTTGTAAAAGGCTTTGCATGGTGGGTGAAACAATAATACACGCAGGGGGGTTTGTGGTGACACCATGTGTAAGGTCTCTTAAAGAGGAGGTATGGTTCTGAAAAGAACCCGAGTGATAACTCGACGTTCCGGCCAGTATGCTCTGGCCGTCATCAGGAGAATGGTAATGATGGCCAGAGCATATTTTTTTACGCAGTGGCTGTTGTTACGGCAGTCGTCCGTGTGGTTCCCTGACTTGATTGTATTTCGTCAGCATTGCAGGCTGGTTGAACCAGTCTATTAGCTGATAGTCTGGTTCCAAGAGCTAAACATCCTGACAAATACTGTGAAGTCAGGGAACCACACTGACGACTGCCGTAACAACAGCCACTGCGTAATTCGCATACTGGCCGGAATGTCTATATATAGTTATCACTCAGGGTTTTTTTTCTCCAGAGAACCACAGTAAAGAGATCTTTACAAATGGTGTTGCTACAAACCATATAGGCCTAAATAAAAATAAATGAACACAAACAAAATAATCAACAAAGATCAGACTGAAATGTAGAAATTTCAAAGGCATTTATTGCATTTGGTACACGTCGGAACCAAACATTACATTTTTGTTACCCCTTCATACAAACAAGGTAAACGATATTGTCTCGATCTCGCTGTTGTTAATAATTCATGTCTTCGTTACGTATTCATAAAATAACGACAGTCGACCACCTTGTGTTTGGTTTTTTATATAATATAAAAAATGTGCCGTGACCGTGGTTACCGATTTCCTTTAAACGAACGGGTTTTCATTATCTACACGGATTATCTAGTTATGGCGGGGAACACGAAATGGTGGTTTCTTTCCAATTTTCAAACCATCGAAAAGTAACTGCTCTGCAAGATTAAGCTGCTAAACGGGTTCGCTTAATACAATCCAGTGCCCCACGCGTGCGATTCGTGGTTCTGAGTTGAGCAGAAGACAGGTCGCTGCTAACCACGGTCCCTGCTTGAACACGCCTCCACGTATACAGTGTGCGTTCGATCAGTTTCCGCTCGGGGAGCTGATCGAACGCACGATATATAATTATATATAAAACGCGTTCGTTTATACAGTATAGTTAATTTACATTACATCAGCTGGATTCTCCTTAGCGATTATAATACATTTTTTTTCTTTTGGCTGAGCATCATTTGGCTGACGGATCTGTCTGTTGTGAAGCCATCAAATACACTATTCAAGGTACCGAATGTCACCAGTGTGAGGATAGTGAGAGAATTTGATGGCCGTTTTTTGGCGGTTATAACTGAGAGAGATTCGATTTGGCTTGGTGCTGAGGAAAAAAAACACCCCAAAACATGTGCACTTCATCACCTAAATTCACTCGAACCAAAATGTGCCAGGGAAAAAATCTGTGGAATAATAGTCGAACCAAGTCTTTGTTGTAACCGCCAAAAAGCACCCCAGATGAATTAAAACGCAGCAGATATTAGCGGGCTTGTTTGATTGTTCGTCTTTGCTCCAGTAATTATAATAAAACTATGCAACCTCCACAGGGACATCGAGAGATCAGGTCTCCTTCAAACACGGATGCGATTTTGACAGAACCATAAAATACATCTTCCTTCCAATTTCTCCCCAGAAACTTACATTCTTTCCTTTTTTTTCATCATTACACTTTGTTTCACATCGTAAAATCTTCCCGAAATCTTCCACCACCTGGTGTTAATGCCCGACTCTCCTCTAAACAAAATCTGAACTTGAACAAAACAAATATGGCGGGCAGATTCGACACTTAACACAGCACCAGTGAATTTTATCTAGGTAGCCAGGCAGACTCTGTTTCTTCGTGGGCTATCTTTAAAAAAATAACTCCCTTGAAAAATATTCCTTGAAAATGTTTTCAAGACTTGACACTATGCAACGACAGTGCATTACGTTTAACGCATAATGTATACAGACATTACCGAACATTAATGGGATGGTTAGAAACATTACGAACACACTTTTCTTCTGACATTCCCCCAGTTCTTCCTGATTCAATTCATTCAATTCATTTAAGTTTTCTTGTTACTCTACATTAGAAAAAAGACAACCTTTACGGAGACACGCCCCCACAAAAAAACTCCTTGGTTTGCATAGCAACCATTTAAAACAAAAATGGCCGCCAGTATTGGAGAAAAAAAATCTGTTAGTCTCTGGAAGGACGTGTGGAAAATTCCTTCTTTGTAGCGAGGACTTTGGCACCAAATGGAACAAAAAAAGTGGGACACTTCAAATCAGGGGATAAAAAGGATGAATTTCAGGAGGTTTTATGGAGGGAAAGGAAGGAGGGAAAGTTTTCAATGTCAGCCAAACAAATTTCGGGAAAACTGCTGAGGAAACCGACACTCGTGACTAGTCGTTTGGCGTTCGACTAGTCGAATAGGCGAGTATGTGGGTCGGAGAAATTGGCGTGCAAAATGAAATAGTGCAAGAGACCATCGGATACAGACAATAAAGAACCTTTGTCTCCACGATACAGCAAAACACAGTCCTTATTTTTCACCAGCCCACTACGAGTGCGTGTCTGTCAGCATTCTGACCACGGGTTGAGGTACCTCAACTGGGCCATTCTAAACTGACTTTACTTGAGGAAGCTGACATTAATATTTAAGAATCTTTTCCCACCAAAACCACGCACAGAGGGGTAAAAAAAACCACCCCAAATCCTCGGAATTCAGAAATGCCGACTTCAACGACATTTCCAGGATTAACAACAGACGACATCGATGTTATTAACATCATAAAAAATAGCCTATATTACATTTTTATTTCTCTCGTCTTTCCATCCAATAAAATAAGCTTAACTCCATGCTCGTAAAAAAAAAACCCATCTACGTACAACATAGATGTCACGGGTGTGGGTGTTAAATAGAAAAGGATGGGAACCGACACAACGAATAAGGCATACAATATTTAAGCATAATTATTGACAAGAATTTTACAGAAATTACAGGTGAATATAGGAGTGATTTTTTTTTGAGGGGGCATTTTAAAAAATCAAGGAATATCTTATGTAAATATAAACACGAGCTATCTACACTAGTATCAGCATAAATCAAGATTATTTAAATAAGTTTTTTTTCTTCTCTTTCCATTCTTTTAAACAAATTTTCATTACCATTAATTTCATTTTAACAGTATACAGGTAGAATTTTTGTGTGTGGCTACCCAAGTTGTACAGGTTTTTTTGTACAGAGTTTTTTTTTTTAACTGAAAGCTTTGGTTTGAGTTAAAAAAAAACAAATGAGGTGGCATTAATATCATGGAAGATGTATGAAATGAAAAAAAAAAAAAAAATACCCGGTGATCAATGTCTAGGGAACTGAATGACATTATCACCACCAACAGAAATAAAAGTGACTGGAGATTATTCATTGACTCATGGACTTGGACTTGGACTTGAAACACCACCACCTGAGCTACATGTATCCAGATGGTGTAGCCTCCCCAACTTGTCGACTATCTTCACCAGGGAGCTGATGCAAGTCACAGGCATTGAAACCACCTGAGCTATCCAGCTCTTAGATGGTGTAGCCTCCCCAACTAGTCGACTATCTTCACCAGGGAGCTGATGCAAGTCACAGGCATTGAAACCACCTGAGCTATCCAGCTCTTAGATGGCGTAGCCTCCCCAACTAGTCGACTATCTTCACCAGGGAGCTGATGCAAGTCACAGGCATTGAAACCACCTGAGCTATCCAGCTCTTAGATGGTGTAGCCTCCCCAACTAGTCAACTATCTTCACCAGGGAGCTGATGCAAGTCACAGGCATTGAAACCACCTGAGCTATCCAGCTCTTAGATGGTGTAGCCTCCCCAACTAGTCAACTATCTTCACCAGGGAGCTGATGCAAGTCACAGGCATTGAAACCACCTGAGCTATCCAGCTCTTAGATGGTGTAGCCTCCCCAACTAGTCGACTATCTTCACCAGGGAGCTGATGCAAGTCACAGGCATTGAAACCACCTGAGCTATCCAGCTCTTAGATGGTGTAGCCTCCCCAACTAGTCGACTATCTTCACCAGGGAGCTGATGCAAGTCACAGGCATTGAAACCACCTGAGCTATCCAGCTCTTAGATGGTGTAGCCTCCCCAACTAGTCGACTATCTTCACCAGGGAGCTGATGCAAGTCACAGGCATTGAAACCACCTGAGCTATCCAGCTCTTAGATGGTGTAGCCTCCCCAACTAGTCAACTATCTTCACCAGGGAGCTGATGCAAGTCACAGGCATTAAACCACCTGAGCTATCCAGCTCTCAGATGTACTTCAAACCAGAGTCACATTCAGATGCCAGTCCAGGGCTAGATTTCACAAAGCCTTACGATCCATCTCAACTTACGACGGATAACCCATCGCAAGTTGTGATACTCCGTACGGTTTCTGTGCATTGTTCATCGTCTTGCGATGGATCGTAAGTTATGATGGGTTTGGTGAGATCCACCACTGGTCTATTTTCCTGGCCCCACCTTTTTTTTTAAATTGAAAAACCACATCATGTGAAATTGTAGAGACATAATCACTTCTTTAAAAAAGAAAAAAAAAGATGCCCATTCAAACCCACAAAACAATGAGTAAAAAAAAAATCAAGAGAGAAATGTTTACAGTAAATGCCCTTTGAAAACCACAAAATCAATACATAATGTACAAAAAAAAACACATCGGCCA
>OX465116.1:13765247-13767747 GCA_949987565.1 Luidia sarsii
TTCCATTCCATTCCATAAAACCCCCAAAGTACAGTAAGTTGATTCAAAATACCGCATTTTCTGGATCCCTGTGTTCACATACATGTAGATACTGATGTTCGAGGAAAGAAAGTGAGAATGTACAGAACTTCATCATTTTCTTTTGCTACAAGAATGAAAATAATGTTCCATACCAGAAATGCTGGACCCACTTTAATCTTCCAACCCTCATGTAACCCTACCATCTCCATTGAAACATTTTTTTTCGGTTTTCTGGAAAAAAAAAAAATTGGGGCTATAGTGGTACATGTAGGGTCGCTTAATGCTGTTTTTTAGCTCTGCACATCAAGTCACACAGCCAACCCGGCCCCCGCTGCACATCTTCTGTTTCTTCAATGGATGGCTTCAGGTTTTGTTTGGTTTATCTTTCCAAAGGCATCAAGTTTCGATCGGTTTTTAAAAAGGGCAGGTTTTTTTTGGGGGGGGGGGGAGAAAAAACAACAACCCCAACCTGGCACGGTTTATCGAGCTGAGAGGTACTGTTTTGGGTAGGAGTACAGTACAGTAGTAGCCAGCGGAATTCTGTTTCATCTCTGAAGGGTAAAACGGCATGTTGACCGGGTTTTTTCCTCGATTATCGTAATATTCACTCTGCCTATAAGAAAGGTCCTGCTAGGATCGAAACGTCAGGCCCACTAAATTTTGAGATTTGCATTTTGGTCAATTTTAGTCAGTAAGTAAGCCGTTTGCAACATTTTGTATATCACTTTGATTATGATTATAAGTAAAGGTTAGGAGGGCCTGACGTCTCGATCCTAGCAAGACCTCCATCTTCCGCCTTTGAGAAAGGTCCTGCTAGAATGGAAACCTCAGGCCCTCCTATTTCTTTGATATTCGCTTTTTGGTCATTCCAGTCGGTAAGCAGTTTGCCACATTTTTGCGCATATTACAGCATCGTTACGATTGCTATTTCAAAAGTAATCTGTAAACCAACTTCAGAACCGGAAGTCCGTGAGTTAAGTCACCAGATCAGGATGATCAACTTCAGTGAGTGGACAGGGCGGACCTGTCACATTCTAAAATTTAATGACAGGACCATCAAACTGAATTTAGTCACGGTTAAGAGTTAAAATATAAAGATGTAAGAGTAATGAAGTGTAATTTTTATAGTTTTGAAGTTTAAAAGCTCGCTGAGTATTTCATACTTTTTCTTCTCCGCCTTAGAGAAAGGCCCTGCTAGGATCGAAAGTATTTATTTTTTTTTTTTTTTTTTTTGGGGGGGGGGGGGGTTTGTAACAGTTCACTGCAAAATTTCGGCGGCTTCGAGGAAACTGCTCCGGGTGGGCGCCAAGGATGCTAACGAAACTGTCCCAAAGGTGTGGATTCTGTCAGCCCTTGCCCCTCCCCGCTCCGGCCCCCCCTCCCTCCCTCCCTCCCAGCCTCTCCCCTCCCTCCCTCCCAGCCCCCCCTCCCTCCAGACCCTCAGCAGCGACAATCGTGTTAAGACGTCACTCGCGCAAGAATAAACAGTCAAGGGCAAGACACAGCCAGCCTGCCAGCCCTCGCGTCTCCGCAGTCTGCCAATAACGGCTCGGAGAAGCATCCCGACGCCTCAGGTTTTTTTTTCTCTCTCTCTCTCTTTCTTTTTTTTTTGGGGGGGGGGGGGGTTGGGAAGGGCGCGGAGCCAACTGCCGCAGCCGACAGCGACAACAAGGCCCGCAGGGGTGTTGGCATTAGGAGCGCGCGGCAAAGTTGCAACTGCACGCGTGGCACATCGTACACAGTGTACACTAAGCAGAAGTAGGGGAGCTGTATTGTTTTCTACATGTCCGTACATGTAGCTGGCCAATGCTTATAGTTATACCGAGTGCTGCATGCATTAAGGGCGGCACTCCGATTGAAAGTTGACACCAAATTCTTACCAAATTTCTTAGCAGGGGAAACTCATTTTGGATTTCCACGGGAGTGAATTTTTGTTCCATCCCCCCCCCCCCTACTTGGAAAACTTTGACCGGAGCGGGACTTGAACCCAAGACCTGTTTTTGCGAACCAGCGCTCTTACACGTACATGGTACATGCACACGGTTCTGGATCTGAGCTACATTGTATTCAGCCCATAGATACTGTACAATGTAACAACCTTCCCCCCAAAATAGCTATAGTACATGTACATGTACATATGTATCACTCTGTACAACATGTACATACGTGTACATGTATGTCAGTGAGTAACATCTGGATGAGATTTCAGGCCGGCAATGTTGTTTTCCGTTTCCAGTTTTTTCCTTCTTCTTCTTCACTCGATGAAGCTCAACGATAACTGACCTTTCACGAGTATTACAGTGTAACAACTGGCAAAAGGTTGGCAGTGTTCTGTTCACACATGCTATGACAATTTGGAGACAGTTTTGGGGCAGTTTCCGCTTTGGACTTGGAGGTTGGGGTGGGGTGGGAGGGGGATTGGGTTGAGGTCTTGATGTCAGGAAGTATCTCTCGTTACTGAATTGAAAACCGCAGACAG
>OX465116.1:13772747-13882546 GCA_949987565.1 Luidia sarsii
AAACCCACCCTCCCCCCTCCCGAGGAAAAAAAAAAAAAAATTGGAAACTTAAACTTCAATGAAAACAGGGTCTGTAACGATGCACCTTTTGAGAGTGCCGGAGCATTCTGAAGATTCCAATGCAGGTGGGAATTCCTAGTCAGGATATTTGGTTTCCATGGTTATTTGATTACGGGGCACAAAAAAAGAGAGGAACGGTGATGGCCTATCGAGTGTTCAATTTCAAACGGCTTTAGTGTCGTTTTTTTTTTCTCTTCTTCTTTCATTTCCAATCTAAGTTGTTCTCATCACATGGGGTGGCTAGATTTGAGTGGAGAGAGGGTTTTATCTCATGGAGGAATGACAGAGCACACGCAGACAGTTGACAATCATTCCATTACTGGCTCGATCTTCTCAGAGCGACACACGCTCACAATAATAACGTGTGGATAGCATTTAAACTTGACTTACCAATTGGGAAAAGTGCATTGCTTTCATAGTGACAACTGCACTGTACTGAACAATGTACATGTGTGTACATACCGGTATGTACTGTACAGTATAGTGGTATGCAAACTTGAATGGATGCAGTGAGGTACATGAACATGTACTGTACATGTACATGTACATGTAGAATGAACATGTACAGTGTACATGTACTGTACAATGTACATGTACATGTACTGTGCATGAGGTACATGAGGTACATGTACATGTACAACATGTACATTGTTGTACATGTACTGTACATGTACTTGTACATGTACATGTAAATCTACATGTACCAGTACCTCAGACTCAGTATACATGTAAATGTACATGTACACATGTAGCATACTGTACATCAGCCATTTTCCACCAGAATCATCGTAACCTTTGATCCAATGCAAGACAATGAGAGAAGCACAGAAACCATATATGGCCTATCACAACTTACATGTACTGTACGATGCATCGTACATGTAACTCGTAATGTACAGTGTACATGTACACATGTACAGGAACAGTACATGTACATATATGTACAATGTACATTGTGTGTACAGTAGGCCTACCAGTACACTGTACATGTACATATCATTCACACGCACAAATTGGGATGAAATCTCTGCATTTTGCATCCCCGGGGGGCACGCCTGTGCGGACAGTGAATGTTTGGGGGAGGGTGAGTGGGAGAGAGAGGGAGAGAGAGAGAGAGCAATTTGATATGGTGGCAAATCAAATTGAGACGTTTCCGTTCTGGAGACTGTAAAGCTCCTCTAAACAGATGATGAGGGGTACTTCTGGTTCAGTTTGGGGGAGGGGGGGTAAGGTTGAGGAGTTGGAAGTGACAGTTTGGACAGGATGATCAATGGCGTTGAACGTGAACAGCAACAGGCTAATGATTTTGAATCCTAAAACTAATACACACAAATGTTGCAAAGTGCTTACAGACTTACATGTACAGTTGTACATGTACATGTAAATGTGACGCAAATGTACTCAATACATACATGTAGATATACAGAGAGCCTGACATTTTCATAATTACGGGACCTTTCTCAAACTCAAAGGCAGAAGCCTGTCTTCGGGCTCCGTTTCTACCTCCGTGCTTTAAGAATATGTCCCACTGCATGTACTGTACAACCACACGTACATGTACATGTACATGTATACGTGTACATTGTGTACAGTGTATACTGTAATGTACAATGTACGGTAGGATGGAAATGTTCAGGGCTCTGGCCTCTCCATTTTGTTTTGAGATATTGAGGCCTGTAAACTTGGCTCTGGTTCACTGGCAGCGTACGAAGAGAAGAATTGTTTTCCTTCCTGGTTTGTGACCGCAAAGAGAACACTGAACTTTCATTTTCTTGACTTGTTTCTCCCTTTTCTTACTCTACATGTATACATATGTACATGTACAGTACATACATACATGTACATGTACATGTACATGTACAGTACATGCAAGCATATTGTGGACGTGCTACTGTACTACATGTACGGTACATGTACAATGTACCGTACATGTACGTGTACAGTACACTGTACAGATGTATCGGTATGTACATGTACATGTACATGTACATGTACATGTAGTACATGTAGTACACTCATACCAGTACATGTACAAACAAAATGTACATGTACACATGTACAAACAAAATGTACATGTACATGTACATGTACATGTACACATGTACAAACAAAATGTGCATGTACATACATGTACATGTACATGTACATTGTACATGTACATGTACATGTACATGTACATACATGTACATGTACGTAAACAAAACACACATGTACATGTATGTACATGTACGTACATGCACGTACCTACAGTACATGTACGGTATGTACCGGCAGTACATGTACAATAACATGTACACTGTACTGGTACATTGTCTAGCATGAGTGAAAGATTGGACATCATGTATGCATAATACCGGTAAATCCTCTATTGTACGTGTACAACATCACTCCAAGCATGTGAAGTGCTGCTACTTTTGTGTTCATTTGTCCTCGCACGATTTTTGACCCCTGAGGCGGCAATTTTCGGAGGCAAATACCCGATGTGGTCATCGCACAGTTCAATACGCAGGCGAAACCCTGGTGCGTACTTTTACAGACGAACACGTGATTACACAGTGCACAGTGATTACAACGCAAAATTCAATCAATGTTTAATCAAATGTACCGGTATCTCTATACATGTACACACTGTATATTCAGTTCAGTACAGTAAGTGCAGGCTGGCGAAGACTATTAATTAATTTGTTTCAATCTCAAAGGACTTCCTTCGGGGAGGCATAAGACAAAAAAAAAAAGATCAAAATTTGTTTCTGTTGGAAATTTACCCAAAACAAGAAAACAAAAATTGATAAATTTGCAGCCACCTTGGCAACCGAGTGAAGTAACACGGGTGACTATACGCTGTAAAATGTCAGACTGCTTGCGGCACAGAACGCCCGGCTCGATAACAAACCGGAAGAATGTGCAACTGCAACATGACATTGATCTGCCCAACACATCTTGTGTTACGCACGGCGCTCGTCGGTCAATTTCATTAATTTCCAAGACTCTGGAAAAACGCAGCGCTCAGCAGTCGCAACTCACGGGAGGAAATACACAACCGAAAACTCCACATCTCCGAAGCTGGGCACGTTCAATGTACATGTTCAATGTATGTACTGCATGTCCATGAACATCTATCAGAACAGCTTCTTCTCACGTTCTGCCTCTCCCTGGAATTCCTTTCCTTAATTGTTCCTGTTTCCAACCTACGTATGTTCTTGCCCCTTTTAAGAGGAATGTCAATTCAGTCCTATCTCCAGCCTTCCTGAGTCCCTCTCTATCTCCTTCTTTCCTCACCCCTTAACCTTGAGTGGCTTTACAGCCTTGTTTTGGGTGAATATGCATGCATCTAAAAAAAAAAAAAAAAAAAAAAAAATTACGTGTAGATCGTGCCTGAGGTTATAACCGAGCAGCACTTCGAATTAGAAAATTAATGTGAGGGACAATGTTGGCCCCTTCCTCCCCCCCCCACCACCCGAAAAAAAAAAAACCCAACCCTCTTGTGACTGTTGCCGGGGCGCGATCTCACGATCTGCCAGATGGCAGCGGGCGAGATCATCAGGATCACACCCCAGTCCGGCGACAAATTTCGCAAAAAGCTGCCCCTCCATTATTGATAGGGTACCGGACTGCGCGAGACCGGCCCAGTCAAGCTTGGCGTAAACTCTAATTATCAGGAAGAAGGGTGAGGGTGAGGGGGAGGGGGGGGGGGGTTGAGAGGGAGGAGTGGGGAGTGGGGGATGGAAAAGGGAGTAGGCATCGCTCTTCAAGCTTGGACATCTGGAAAGCCATCAATATAAAAGAGACTGAATCTAAAGATCTTTTGCTAACGAGATTTTGCCACCCAAAAAAAAAACGGTCCAAAAAGAACCCCCCCCCCAAAAAAAAAAACCACAAAAAAACCCCTGATTTACGCTCCATTGAAAATTGGGGAAATAACAAAACTCAATCAATCATAATATCATTACGACAAGATAATGCCGTAGGCAAAGGTGTTAAGAATGGATTCCGCTCTGCCCCAAAAAAGAAGAAGAATAATCCGGTCAGGACTCAGCCTCAGGTTGCTGGGTTGACCTTGTGGTTGGGGGCTTATCCGGACTAGAGTCCATCAATCAAAGAGGCAGCTCCGAGCCGAGGAACGATGAATAATTGAACTGGTTCAGTCTACTGCACCTCTCCTCCTCAGAGGAAAGCGAGTACCAAGTAGAGAGAGGGAGAGAGAGGGGGAGAGAGAGGGAGAGAGAGAGAGGGAGAGACGGAGAGACGGGGAGAGAGAGAGAGAGAGAGAGAGAGAGAGAGAGAGAGAGAGAGAGAGAGAGAGAGAGAAGAAAAAAACCACCACGAAAAGAAGGGAGGCTGCAGGGTTAAGTTTTGTAGGGCAGAATCTCTCGAGGAGATTTGCACACCGTTTTTTTTTTCCTTTTTTTTCAAAATAGAGGTCCCTCATCATCGGCGGCCAAATGCGTCCCGTCGTTAGTGACGATCGAGTGGCGCTAGGCCTCTGAGCTAGCCGACCGTGGCCCGTAGCCGGCCGTATTTTCATTTCAAGGCTTACGGGCCGAACAAACAGGGTCCCGCTCGGAGGAGGATCCCGTCGTGTGGGAGTCTGCGGGGCAATGAGGACAGGAGGACTCAAGAGCAGTCCCCCCCTCACCCTCACCCCGATTTGATGGATGAGTTTACGCCAGTTTAGCGCGCTAGTTTAATAGGCAGTGCTGCTAACAAACGAAAAATACACAAATGTCTCGATTGGATAGTTTCTTTGCAGAAAAGCTCGTGTAATGCTCTGTTGCACACACACATAGGAACTATAGTCTTTTTCTTCTTCTTGACCCTAAATTCCCATAGACAAAGCACTAGTTTAGACAGTGCTGCTAAAAAACGAAAAATACACAAATGTCTCGATTGGATAGTTTCTTTGCAGAAGAGCTCTTGTATGCTCTGTTGCAAACACACATATATACATGTGTACATGTAGGAACTTTATTCTTCTTCTTTCTTTTTGGTCCTAAATTCCCATAGACAAAGCACTAGTTTAGGAAGTGCTGCTAACAAACGAAAAATACACAAATGTCTCGATTGGATAGTTTCTTTGCAGAAAAGCTCTTGTAATGCTCTGTTGCACACACACATAGGAACTATAGTCTTTTTCTTCTTCTTGACCCTAAATTCCCATAGACAAAGCACTAGTTTAGACAGTGCTGCTAACAAAAAAAAATATACACAAATGTCTCGATTGGATAGTTTCTTTGCAGAAAAGCTCTTGTATGGTCTGTTGCACACACACATACTGTAGGAACTATAGTCTTTTTCTTCTTCTTGACCCTAAATTCCCATAGACAAAGCACCAGTTTAGACAGTGCTGCTAAAAAACGAAAAATACACAAATGTCTCGATTGGATAGTTTCTTTGCAGAAAAGCTCTGGTAGTTTTGTACATGTATGCTCTGTTGCACACACACATACATGTAGGAACTATAGTCTTTTTCTTCTTTTTGGTCCTAAATTCCCATAGACAAAGCACCAGTTTAGGAAGTGCTGCTAAAACCAAAAAATACACAAATGCCTCGATTGAATTGTTTTTTTGCAGAAGAGCTCTTGTATGCTCTGTTGCAAACACACATGTACATGTACGTGTAGGAACTTTATTCTTCTTCTTTTTGGTCCTAAATTCCCATAGACAAAGCACTAGTTTAGGCAGTGCTGCTAAAAACAAAAAATACACAAATGTCTCGATTGGATAGTTTCTTTGCGGAAGAGCCCTTTGCTCTGTTGCAAACAGACATAATGTAGGAACTCTAAACTTCTTCTTGGCCCTAAAGAAGCACTAGACAAAGCACTGCATCTGTAGTCAAAAACCTCTGAAAGCTTTGAGAAAGGACTTTTTTCAAAGAATATGCCTGCGACGTACAATGATTATATCTATATATGCACAGGACAGAACATACAAGTATGAAAACTGTGCAATACATGTCAGGGCTCGACCTTAGCACTAGCCCGACGGTCATTGTCTAGTAAAAACAGCTGCGGGCTAGTAAAAATGACCCACTTTGCTAGCCTGGCGGACTAGTAAAAAGTAGACAGCGGTGTTGCGGAAAAAAAATGATGCGGGCGGGGATGAGAAAGTACATTAGAACTACATGTAATCATTTGTTTTACTTGACCTAATAACCACATATCAAATTCAATATTAATTATACAGGGCTAGTAAAACTTGCTGCGGGCTAGCAAAAATTTACTAGCCTGGTGGGCTAGTTAAAAAAAAAACTTAAGGGCGAGACTTGCATACGTACACAGGTGAACACTCTATGAGTGTACCTGTCTCTGAACAACAGCCTGTCACAGAGTCCACAGTCCACAAGTTCAATGAACCCCGGTCTCAGCAGAGTGACCCAGCTTCCCGTTATCATGACGAACGAGTTTAACAGCCCCGACAGACAACACGGTTCTGCCTTTTTCAACTCTCTCCTCCCACTTTTTTTTCCAGGAAATTGTCCTGACGCCTCGTCCGTTCCCGTTCCCCGCACAATAAAAGGAGAGATAATAATTGATTGGCAGCCGGTGTGCAAACACAGTCATCCTCCGCCCAACAATCGGCAGAGTTTGCAGAAATGATTAATTGGAATGAGAGTGAGAGAGGTGAAGAGAGGGAGAGAGAGGGAGAGAGAGAGAGAGAGAGAGGAGAAGGAAAGAGGGGGGGGGGAGAGAATGAGAGCTGTGAATGCCATTGACAAAATGATGAGTGGTTTTTGCGGGGAATTTCTGGTAAAATAAAACCGCACCTCCTCTCCCAGACAGATGTTCCAGCAGTTCATTATTCCAAAATTTGATTGGAATAGCAATATGTACAAAAAAAATGTACATGTACACTCTGCAGTGTAACTACATGTACTTTATTTGTAAACTGACTACACTTAGTCACTGTTGTGTTGGTGTATATGAGACATGTACTACAGACTAAAGTGCAGAAGTTCATCAGGGGTGATATTACAAACCCTTACAATGCCATCGTAACTCCACTTGAGATGGATAACCCATCGTACATGTAAGTTGTGATAGGCAGGACGGTTTCTTTGCATCGCTCATTATCTCCAGGATGGGTCATCAATTTTGGTGAAATTCGCTGCAGTCACACAACACTGCACTAAAACCCTAAACAAAAACCACCCTCAACTATTCAGTTTTCTGATGAGGTTGGGCCGTTGTTACTGCAGGAGCATTCGGGCCAATTACGATCTTGCTTGGGCCTCAGAAACCTGGTGCCGCAGAATGACTGAGGCGCAAAGCCCAACAGATAAGACTTAAGGCTTTGCATGGTGGGTGAATCAATATAGGAAGGTTTGCGGTGACACTATGTATCAGGTCTCTTAAAGGAAGAGGTGTGGTTCTGAAAAGAACCTGAGTGGTAACTCGACGTTACATGGAGTCACCGCAAACCTTCCTACATGTACAGGTGTATATTGATTCACCCACCTTGCAAAGCCTTAAGTCTTAATTATTCTCGCTCTACGGCGAGCTGGCCATCCCCGATGACGGCCAGAGCATAAGTATGGTCAAAACGTCGAGTTACCACTCAGGTTCTTTTCAGAACCAAGCCGCGTCCGCACTGGACTTAAAATGGGTAAACTAACCGAGCAAATGGGTAAATTGACCATTTTAAGTCCAGTGCGGACAGCCCAGGAAGTTTTCCTCCCAGGTAACTTACCCGACTCCAGTGGGTAGTTTAACCGACCAAATTCTGCCCGGTTAAATTGACCAGGTCAGTTTAACTGAGTCGAAAAGTCCAATCCGGACATGACGTCTCGGTAAACGACTCGGTAAAAAACCACATCCGGCGCCCCGCACGTTACGTTACTGTATGCAAGACTCATGCGGGTGCAGGGTAACAACGTGTTTGTGTACCTAGAGTACATACACATGTACACGAGTCGGTTAGTTTTACCGATCCTCTCGGTTAGTTTACCCGAGTCGAAAAGTCCAAGTGCGGACGCCGGGAAGATTTACCCATTGGAATGTTACCCACGGGCTCGGTAAAAAATAAGTCCAATGCGGACACGGCTTAAGAGACCTGATACATGGTGTCACTGCAAACCTTCCTATATTTAAGCCCAACAGGTTTTTTTTTTTTTTTTTTTTTTTTTTTTTTGGGGGGGTGTTAATTTAATTCACAGCGATTCCCATCGTCCCAATCAAGAGCAAGATGGGTCAAATATCGGTGGTCACGTCTCTTCATTTCTGGGTCTTCTCAGCGGAGGGTGTTACGTCCTTCACCGCTTGAAGAATGAAGACACCACACCGTTTCTTCCTCGAGGGACACCGCTGCTGGGACATAGTCTGAGACCCTTACATTATCAAAATACACAAGGTACACTTCTTTTTTTTTTAGAGGGCCTGGTGTATCCATCTTCGCAAGACCTTTCCGTCTCATCGTGTCCAAAAGGTCGTCCTGCCTTTGAGAAAGACCAAGGATGCAAACAAATCCCTTAAAATATTCAGAGATTGACATTTTAGTCATTGAAGTTACAGTAGTAAGTAGTCGGATACATGCACAAAAATCACAAAATGTATGTTCGAATAATCCACCACACGACCTCGACCAGCTGGGTGGGCCAGCTACAAAATGTATAACTAAGGGTTTTGAAATGCAAACAAAATAACCACTGACAAAGAAATGAGGGGGACAATGGACCGAGGTTGTGATGTTTTGATAGTACTGATTTTTCCCAGAAACCAGAAATGTACTGTTATGAAATACAGTAAATGAAGTCACACAAACGAGATGACTAGGACATACACTGTACCGCCTACCGGGGTATTGTACTACTCAAAAAAGCTGCTGGTACCGTACATGTACAGTGTACATGTACATGTATACTGTACACAGTACTCGATACTCATTCTCTGACGCACCTTGTGACCTTGTGCATGCAAATGTACAGTAGGCCTACCGTACATGTACATGTGCATGTGCATGGAATTTTGTGCATATGTACAGTACATGTGTACATGAACATCATAACATGTACATGCAGTACATACTGTACATGTACATGTATGTGTACAGTACCCCGGTACTGTAGTACAATTTTGTACATGTACATTGTACATGTACTGTACACATGTACACGTATGTACAGTACATATACGTGTACAGTACATGATTGTACAGTACATTATACCCGGTACACATATACATGTACAGTACATGTACATGTATGAGTATACTGCACAGTACATGAACATGTACTACATGTACAAATTAATGTACACTGTCTGTACAGTACATGTACATGTACAGTATAAGGGGGTCAATTGGAGGATATTGTACTTTGAACAGGAGTACCGGTATTCATTTCACTGGTAAACCATCAAGGGTTCAAAGTCTCTTAGATGAAGTCACCTGCAGTTCAATCGTGTGCTGCAATCTTCACGCCCCGTCGTCCACAGTGACACTGACAGTCGAGTTCAGAGAAACGCCTCCTGACTCCTGTATGTACATGTACATGTACAGTACAAATGTACATGTACCACTACCGCATGGAATAACCACACTTCCATGGAACTCAGTGTTTGATAATGCGGCTTCCCTGGAGTCTCTCGCTGCACTGGCCTGGTGGCAAAATACCGGTCAAAAACCCCACAGACCAGTCAAACCCTTGTCAAAGTGGACCAGCAATTGTACATGTACTGTACCGTACATGTACTGTACCATACATGTACACATCCGTGTACATGTACATGTACATGTAGGTACAATGTACAGCACTTGTAGAAACTTTTGAGTAAACTGTCGTTTTGAAAACACAGGTCTCCAATATCTCACCTAAGCCACACAACTCCATATCAACATCACATGTACATGTACATGTACTGTACATTATACATGTATACATGTACATCTACAATACACCGTATGTATTGTATGTTGTCCACCTCCTGCATGTAGTTGGTGGCCCTGGTAACTGGTCTCACTCTTCTGATTGAGCCCAGGCGAACGACAACAACTTGAGACAGCGGCACCTCTAATTGTTGCTTGCCTCATACACAAGAAGATCTACATGTACAGTATGGACAGACAAGGTAACAAAGGTAACAAAGGGAGACAAGTTGACATGGTTTAGCAAATGCATAATTGCAGAGATGAAAAAAACCCAAACCCAAACAACCAGCGACATGGATCAAAGTTTCCATGACAAGCAGAAGATTAAAAACCTGTGCCACGAACACAAACAGTACACGTTGGCAAACGGCATGGAATAAAAAGTTGTCCGGAGGAAGAAAAAAAACCCAGAAGGAAACAGGAGAGAAAACTACAGACTTTATATAAATACTTCACACAATGCCCCGGCAAGCAATCATCCATGGCTTTTTTTTACCCCCTTCACCCTCCCGATTCAAGCAATTTATTTTTCTCACTGACACACTGTGCAGGGGTGAAAGCAGGGACTTTAAAAGGTTGCCACTGGATGTCAGCTGAGTTGGGTCAAACGCAGGTCACGACCAGGGTAACCTTTAGAGCGGAAAAAAAAGGCAGAGAGAGAGGGGGGGGGGGAAAGGGAAGGGGAGGTGGCTAAGGTCTGGGCAGGCTGTGGAAGGATTTATCTGAGGGTCTGCAAAGCTACATGTACATAGTAGGACTGCTGTACTGTACATGTGTAATTGCCTACCTACACATCCCAGCTGTGCACAGCAGTGCACACGTAGGTAAAGATCTTAAAATCTAAAGGGACCCACTGTTTGGATCCTATGCCAGGAAACTTTCTCAAAGGAAGGGTCTGCCGTCTGTCTCAGCATCGGACTTTTTTTTAGGGGGAGCAACATTACCAAGAGATGGGTACTTCACCCAATTTTAAGTCCAGTGGGATGTCCTAGGCAATCCTCCTCCCGGTTACTTATTCCTCCATGGTTCACCAGACCCCTAATGGGCCAACTTTTTCCCAGGGGTAGAATTCCCGCGACACTTTGCCCCAAGAGAGGAAAAGTCCTGGGAACAGCACACGGACAGTGTGGTATAAGCGGCTCGGTAAAGACTACTGTAGGAAGGCCTGATGTTTTGATCCACGCTGGATCATTCCCAAAGGCAGAGAACGCCTTTGAAAATGGCCCGTCTATGTTTTGCAACAGATGTACATTGAACACAATAACCTGTGGCAGAAGCAGTTTGCAATATTTTTTGTACTTTATGTATGTTGTGTACTGTACGTAACATTCTAAATAAATTCTACTGTTATAATCACCCATCTCTCTACTTCACTGTAAAGTGTAAAGTGTGCTTTAATTTCGCTAAACCTTTTTTCGAACTGTATTTTCCCAGGGCACTGCCTGGAGCACATTGACACTTCAACAAGAGCCCTTTCTCCCAAATCTCTCCCCCCCCCCTTCCCCTCTCTCCCAGAAACCAATTAGGGATGGAAGGAGAAAGGGGTATTACTCAGAACTCAAGCCTCCCCCTCTCAAACCCCCAATCGTCCAAGTCACATTACATGTATGTATACTTATAAAATGCACATTTAGGTATCCACGAAGCCTGTTCATGTGTACATGTTCAAATGTAAAGAAATTGAACTTTGCAAGTTCTCCCTGCAATCCACAGCCAGGCAGCTGTCGGTAAGAGTATGCTCAGCATTCTATCACATCTAGACTGGATTTTTTTTTTTTTTACTGGGATGTTGCCATCTGCACAGGCAGTTAAGAAGGCTTTTTTGTTTGCTTCCTTTTTTGGGGGGGGGGGGGATGTTGAGAGCTCTCAGGCTTTAAAGCCGCGTCCGCACTGGACTTAAAATGGGTAAACTAACCGAGCAAATGGGTAAATGGACCATTTTAAGTCCAGTGCGGACAGCCCAGGAAGTTTTCCTCCCAGGTAACTTACCCGACTCCAGTGGGTAGTTTAACCGACCAACTTCTGCCCGGTTAACTTAAATTGACCAGGTCAGTTTAACCGAGCCGAAAAGTCCAATCCGGACACAACGTCTCGGTAAACGACTCGGTAAAAAACCACATCCGGTCCGGCGCAAGACTCGTGCGGGCGTGGGGTAGCAACGTGACTACAGTACATGCACATGTACTGTACATAATGTACACGCACGGCCGGTAGATTGTGTACAGACATCCGGTGTAAGGTCACCACGAAAGTGCCCTCATGCGTTTGTTTGCGCCAGTCGGTTAGTTTTACTGATTGTCTCGGTTAGTTTACCCGAGTCGAATAGTCCAAGTGCGGACGCCTGGAAGATTTACTCCTTGGAATGTTACCCACGGGCTCGGTAAAAAATAAGTCCAATGCGGACACGGCTTAAGTTTACCTCCGAGGTTCAATACTCCCAAAAAGAAAAGTTCCCACACCAACCAAAATCAGCTTTTGTAGACTTTCTGAACAAAGGGACTCCCCCCCCCCACTTTTTTATGAGAAATCTTCCCCCTTCACTGCTTTGAAGTTTGAGAGGGAGTTATGTAGATCATGTAGCCTCTTGGGGTTGACCAAGAAAGAAGCAAGCAAAGACCTGCACAGATGTGTAATGTGCACTATGGTACATGTACATGTACTTGGTAGCATACATGTACATCACTACATGTACATGTACATGTACTGTACATGTAAATCATACATTTACTGTACATGTACTGTACATATTGTACATGTAGCAGAGGAGTTGCAGACTACACGTACAGTACATATATGTAATATGTACAGTGTGTACATGTACTGTATGTATGCTACCATAGTGCACAGTACACATGTGTGCAGTACATGTACATGTACATGTACATGTACATGTACATGTATGCTACCAAGTACATGTACATGTACCATAGTGCACATTACACATCTGTGCAGTGTGCAGTATATGTACATGTACAGTGTACATGTACATGTACAGTACATGTATGCTACCATAGTGCACAGTACACGTGTGTGCAGTATATTGTACAGATGTACAGATGTGCTCTGTACAAAGTAGTTTCTGTGGGATGACATCTGGATTTGCATCGTAAGATCAAGCCACTGCAATCTGCAGACTACACTAACCCGAGTGGACCTGACTCTTGACAATGCCATCACAGGGCCTACATGTACATGTACATATGTACATGTATACCGTAGGGCCCCGCATTACCATCCCCTGAGCTCATTCATTCCGACAGCTCACGAGCCTTGCCCATCCTGTCAGCTTGACGGGCCAAAGGAAACATTAACCTCTCCCTCCTCCAGGGGGGAAAAAAAGGAGGGGGGGGGGGGGAGAAAAGCAGCATTTTACTCCAGGCATTCAATTCAATTCTATTTACACCGAGTGCAGGGCAGGCCGCTACGCTGCCAGGCTCCTGTGTGATCCCGACGACGGCATCTCGTATTAAAAAAAAAAAAAAAAAAAATATACGACAAGTCAAGTTCTCTTCAATAATGGAGAAAGAGGACAGGGTGGTTGGGAGTTGGGACTGAGGAGTTTCGTAAGAGTCTGGGAAGCAGAGCTAGGGGGGACAGGAAGCAGATGAGCCTGATGAGGGAGGGGAGGGTTGATCAACAACAACAAAAGATGGAGGAGAGACAGAGGGTTGGGAGGAACCGGGAGTTTTTTTTTTTTTTAGAGGAAGGAATCTGAGAGTCCCCCTCTCTCTCCCCTCTCTGTCTCTCTCTCCCCCCTCTCCTTCGGTCTCTCTCTCCCCCTCTCTCTGTATCTCTCTCCCGTCTCCTTCGGTCTCTCTCTCTCCCCCTTTCTCTGTATCTCTCTCCCTTCGCTGTGTCTGTCTATCTCTCTGTCTCTTTCTCTCCCTCTCTCTGTCTAGCTGTCTCTCTTTCCCATCTCTCTCTCTTTCTCCCTCTCACAGAGACACAGAGGGTTGGGAGGAACCAGGAGGGTTTTTTAGAGGAAGGAATCTGAGAGCCTCTGTCTCTCGCCCTCTCTCTGTCTCCCTCTTTTCCCCTCTCTGTCTCTCTCTTCCCCTTCTCTCTCTCTCTCCCTCTCTCTCTAGCTCTCCCTCCCCCTCTCATCTCCCTCTCCCTCTCTAGCTCTTACTCTTAGCCCCTTCTGCTTCTCCCAGACTGACCAATTTCTGCCTGAAATTTCCTCTCTCCCGCTGGAAGGATTACCCCTCTTTCTTGCCTTGCTTTTTTGAGTGCCGGGTTTTTCTGTCCCACGCTGACAGGACGGGATGAGGGGGAGGGGGGGGGGGATTCAATTTGAGGAGATCACAGTGACTTCTGCTCCGTTAGAGTTTCAAATGCCCTCTTCATTGACATTAGATTCAAAGTGACTTCCTTCGGCGTAATACAACATTGGCAAAGGGGCATTTGCAAGAGTCTGGATCATTCAGAGCACAATCAGAGAGGGAGTGATGGACTGATTGAAGATCACTCACTACTACCCTTGGTAACAGTGCTCAGCTCACCCTAACCCTAACCCTGTAAAGTACAGTACCGTACATACACATGCACATACATGTAAGTGCACGTACTATACATGTACATGTACATGTACAGTACATGTAGTGTACGTACGTACATGTACAAGTAATGTACACATGTATATTGTACATGTACATGTACTGTACATCATGTATACTGCATAATGTACATAATGTACATAATGTATACTGCATGTCCATGTCTGAGAACACGCACTGTACATGTACATTGCATGAACAGAATTGTACTAGCAATACATGTACATGTACATGTACATGCAGTGTATAAAGTAAAAGGACACATCAAGTTCTTGAAGTTCAACTTCAAGGCACAATCTTTTACTGTAACTATGGTACATGTACAGACAGTCTAGTTGCTGACAACAGCAACAGCTGTAGCCATCAATTCAGATATTGTACATGTACATGTACAATGTACAATGTACACGTGTGTACCGGGGTACATGTGGCCTGTCAGGCTGTTGTCGTACACGTACCGGTACACGCATGTACTGTACATGTACCGTACAACAGTCTGACAGTGACAGGCCATATATGTACATGTACATGTACATGTGTACATTGTACAAGAACAGTACAAGCATGGAGGACTACAGGTGTACTTATTCCTCCATGGTACAAGGCAGGCTTTTAGCATGGGTACATGCACACTGAACATGTACATGTACATGTACACTGTACATGTACTGTAGACCTTGTACACACTGTACTGTACATGTACATATACCGGTACTGTACAATGTACATAATGCACTGTACACACATGTACCAACATATACATATACTTGTACCGGTACATGTACACACTGTATGGATGGGGCCTGGGGCCATCATACAGTACAAAGATACAGTACATGTACCATCCATGCATGTACATGTACATGTATGTATTGTCTACCGCCCATAGTCTAATTGGAAGATGCACTGATAGGTAGGGCAGCAAGATTATCCATCTTGATAGGAGGTTGTTGGCCTGCTCACACTCACACGTGCACAAAATTATACCCCACTGAGATTAAAAGAAGGAGAGAAAAGAGCCCAACCTCCAGACTGGGAGTGGAATCAGGCACTTGGCCCCAATAGAAAGGCCCCTTCTTCATCAATCAACAAGACCACTAGGACCTTGGTCCAGCGTCTGGGCTGACTTTTCCCTTCCCTCCTTATTTGCCCTTTCCCCTAAGGGGGCTTACAATCCAGCCCCCCCCCCCCAGCTCCCCCAACTCCCTCCTTCCCCTTGGACCTCCACCCAGTGATCTACGGTGATCTATGGGGTGACATCAGACTGAGCAAATTACAGTGTAGATGGGGAGGAAAATACATGAAGCGGAGGGAGTTGCCATCCATTTTTCACTGCCAGGCAACTTGTGTAAGATTTGAAGGTTAGCATGGTGGAAATACAAAGTGGATGGTTTACGGTGATAACACCGTGATACGCTGAAACCATGCAACGCTTCTCTTTCAAGAAGGAGAGTGGCTCTGAAAAGAGCCGGTAACTCAACATTTTGGATATTGTGGAAATTGTGTACTCTGCCAGTCATAAGGAGACTGCATGCATTCCCACTCGCACGAAACAAGACGATCCACTTTTTTATTTTTGAATCGCGATTTGAAAATGGATTTTTACATTTTTTTTTTTACATGTACATGTACATTAGTTTGTAGTTCTTTGTACTACACTGTAGCATGCAATAAAGGTGAACAAATGCCATCACTCGATTGCTAAGCAGTGAAATATTAGCTTAGGTCCTAAGCACTAACTGGCTGGGTACCAGTTGCTTTGCAGCATGTAAAATGCATGTACAATGTACAGAGTACCGGTACATGTATACATATGTACATGCATTTTGGCTGGTAACCAGTAAATCGTAACTCATTTTACACTGTACATACATGTACAATGTACAATGTACATTGTACGTTACCGTACATACATGTACACGTACATACATGTACGTGTACATGTACATGTACTACATGTATGTATTAAATGTACATACTGTATGTACGGTACATACAGTATACATGTATGCTGATCCTTGCTGTGCACATACATGTACATGTACAGTATGTATGCTCAGACTGAGTCAAACATTATGATCAGCTGGGAACCGGTGGCTGGCACTGAAAGCACAGGCCATTAGAAGCAATTTTGGCCGGTAACCGAATATGTTCCGTGCTATAGCGCCGGAATGGGTTCGGCCTTCCCATGGGCTGCTGTAGATAAATTCAAGGCTCCATTAGGGACCCGCCCATTATAATGATAAGGGAAATGAGTTCTTGATGGGGGTGTAGGAAGTCCATGTCCGTTTATGGAAGTGCTGGAATGAAGATCAGAGAGAGGGAGGACGTTTGCTGATGAGATTACGTTATTAAACCGCAATCGTCCGCATTTGCTCTGGGCGGGGGAAGAAGATATCAAGACAAAAACAAGCTGTCATACAGGCTGTACAATGCAATGTACGGTTATAGCAGGGAACCGGCTAAAAAAAAACCCACCCCAAAACAACCAGTACCCACTAATCAAGAGATGCGGACCGGTTCCCCATTACTTATTAAACCGCAATCATCGGAATTTCTGGGCAGGGAAGAAGATATCAAGACAAAGACAAGCTGTCATACAGGCTGTACAATGCAATGTACGGTTATAGCAGGGAACCGGCTAAAAAAAAACCCACCCCAAAACAACCAGTACCCACTAATCAAGAGATGCGGACCGGTTCCCCATTACTTATTAAACCGCAATCATCGGAATTTCTGGGCAGGGAAGAAGATATCAAGACAAAGACAAGCTGTCATACAGGCTGTACAATGCAATGCACGGTTACAGCAGGGAACCGGCTAAAAAAAAAACCACCCTCAAAACAACCGGTACCCACCAATCAAGAGATGCGGACCGGTTCCCCATTACTTATTAAACTGCAATCATCGGAATTTCTGGGCAGGGAAGAAGATATCAAGACAAAGGCAAGCTGTCATACGGGCTGTACAATGCAAAGCACGGTTAAGCAGGGGACCGGCTGAAAAAAAAACCCAAAACAACCGGTACCCACCAATCAAGAGATGCACCTGTGGACCGGTTTCCCCGGTTTCTTGCCCACCCCTCCCCCCCCCCCTCTTGGCAAGGGAAAGTCTAATTATAAAGTCTGGCCGTGCAATTAGAGAGCGTTGTTACTGTTAGTACAGCCATAGATCAAGCCTTGCTCTATGAGTATGATACCGGTACTGGTACATGTACAACATGTACAGGTGTAGATTGGTACAGCATATAACCTCTGTGTCCAAATGACAGAGCACAGCATGGGGACAAATTGCAAGGACACTCTGATCAATTGTCTGTTTCGCACTGTCCCAAATGACGTCACCCTTTTATAGCCTTTGTCTGTTTGGTTTTTGGTCCGATGATTGTTTGTTTGGTTTTTTTTAATTTTTGGCACGAGGGCGCTTTGTTGGGTGTCGGGGCCAGGGGGACAGGAGGGTAAGGAAGGGGTCAAGATCGCCTGCGTTACCCATGGGGAGGTGTTGTTGAGGGGGGGGGGACATCTGGGGGTTGGTGAGGTGAGGCTCAGGCGTTGATCCTGCCCGAGCAAACACCGACCAGGGACACCAACATGTTCAATGTATGCTTGCTTGAATACATACATGTACAGTGTACGTACATGTGCGAGTGCTGAGTTGAATTTCACAAAGCCTTACGAATACGATGCATCCTACATGTAACTCAAATACACATGTACAGTGTACATGTACCAGTAATCCAGTATGTACGTGTACATGTATGTACGATGGATAACCCATCGTACATGTACATGTACATGTACACTGTAAGTTGTGCTACCGGTACATGTACGTATGTACATGTACATGTACATGTACATGTACATATGCACATGTACTGTACATGATTGTAGGCCGTAGAGTGCATCGCTCATTGTCTTGCAATTGATCATACAGTACATGTGCATGTAAGTTACAGTACATGTACATATGTACATGTACATGCATGATGAGTTTGGTGAAATCATCTGTGCACAGCACATGTACAAGTACAAGTACATGTACATGAACATGTACATGTACATGTACATGTACATGTACATGTACATGTACATGTACATGTACATGTACACGTACACGTGTACTGTACAGACATGGGCATAAACCGTGTGTACATATTATTGTACATGTACATGTACATGTACATGTACATGTACATGTACATGTACATGTACACTGTACACTTGAACAGTGCATTACTGCCATTAGCACAAACCATTTACTGGTACATGTACAGCTGTACATGTACACGTACATGTACAGTGTAGAAGTACTGGTCATCACTACCATGCACACACCAAGTTGTGCATCGTCAACATGATAGGATTTCACAAAGCCTCATGAATTTGACACATACAGTAATAGTATGCTATTTAAGAATACCGGTAGAGTGGTAGACCATATAGGGTTTATACCTTACATGCAATAAAAGATTGGTACCAGCAAGAGTCTGATCAATGATTAACTGGGCCAGGACTTGTAATTCTGAAGAAAATGAAGAAGAAAAGCCAACTGCATGAACTCAAACAGCTGGTCAAGTGGAACGATGAATACAACATTCAGTTTGATGCTGGTATTCTTTTGTCTTGGGCTACCGGTAAATAAACACATAGTATGGCACATTGTGTACATGTACATGTACAGTGTACACGTGTACACTCATGTACATGTACATGTACTAAATAGGGCTTACCATAAAACACTGTACTGTACAGAAGTGATAGTAAATATTGTATGAGCTTCTAGATGCCTACCAGTTATTGTATGTAAATGTACATGTACATGTACAGTATGTACATCAAAGGATATTGTGGGAATCATACAGTGAAGCAAAATGGAAAAATGGCAGAGAAAACCTTGACCGGATCAAGATTTGAACCCGAGATCTCTGGTTTTGTTAAGTCAGTGCTCTTACTGTACCATCTGAGCTACAGATACTGTTCATGTACCGGTACATATGTGTATGGTATGGTCTACATCAAGCCCTTGGAAGGTGATGTGGTCTTCGGTCTACCCAATACTTAGTCTTTCCCGGGTGGGAGGGGCGGCGATTTTGAAGCAAAATTTTCACAAACTGCTCGCTGAATGAAAGGACCGAAAAAATAAAAAAATCTCTCCAAAATGTACCCTTCTTTGCTCAGATTGAACCGTTCAAGCCCTCTGGAGTAGTGATTAGTGAACATTAATTAAACGCTAAGTACAGTGTAATTAACGCATGACCGTTATTGTTGGGATTTTCATAAACAGCAGAAAAGATGCACTTGGCAGAGAGCACTTTTGAAAGTTACTGTACTTTGTAAATTGTAGTAACATTTTTTTTCCTGAAATGTCTTCCCTCCCGACAGGATCTGTAAATCCTATCCTTGTGAAAATTAGGCGTGTCTCCGAGGTGGGCATCATGAAGTGAAACTGATTTGTCTTGACTCTTGAGGTGCACCTTCAAACTCTTCATTCAATCGCTACGCTTGAAAACGATTCGCCGGCTCATGAAAACCGCCGGGCGGTGTGGAGTTTGTTTTTGAACTGTCTGCAAAGTTCTATGCAGGGCATAGCAGTTAACAGTCACCAGGATGAAATAATACACGTACTATTGTACTGTACATGTACAAAAGTTTGGTATTGAACTGCGGTTACAGTTTTTCTCTCTCTTTCCATCCATAAACCTCCCTGTCAGCGGTGAGGTAAAGTAAGGTGTTGTTTTTCAAGCACCTGGACTAAGAAGCCACCTTCCACTGCACCCATTCCTTCCTCCCTTCGTTTCACCTCCTCTCCACTCCCCCGTACCGGATAATGGATTTGCGGTTTAGGAGAGGGGGGAGGAGGGGAGGAGGGGGGGGGGGGAGAAAAAGGGGGAAAAAAATATGACAAATAATGGCTCATTGTTGATGGAGTTCGGGGCAGGGCCACTGTGGAAACTGGACCAACAAACAACACTTTGTGTTTTTGGCTGGTTCCCAGTCCAGGGAATGCATCCACGCCCATAGTCTTGTGAGGTGTTTGGGGATGTTTTTTTTTTTGAGGGGGATGGTGGGTTGTCTGACTGGTACCCACTATACTCCACTCTAGTCTGCTCATCTGTCACTGGTACCCACTATATGTACTCCGCTCATCTGTCACCAGTTGAGAAGGTCATCGCAAAGTGGAGCTACAGTCATGTAAAACAAAACACACCTCAAAATGTGTCAAACTGCTTGCTGACGTGAAATGACCAAAATGCAAATCTAATTTTAAGGGTCCGATGTTACATATTTACTGTGTACAAGCTTTGCTTCCTTGAAACTCCCTCCAGTTACTGTTTATCAATTACAGTAGCTTAAATCTACTCATCATTTATTACAAGTTTAGAATAAAGTTCTAGAAAATAAACTGATACTGATACTATGGCTGAAATGAAGGCTTAGGCTCGGGCTCAGGCTTCCTCTCCATCCGACAAAACCTGAAAATCCAGGTTGTAGTTTGTTTCCGAATTTGAAGGTTTGTTGGCTTGATAGGTACAGAGTATTCACCAAGGAACTGGGCCAAACGCTTTTTTTTTTAGATGCCTGTGATATTATAACGAGTAAGATAAATATACATGTCCTAAGCCTAAGCCTTCATTTTGTAAACGGCCTATATGTATACACTGTAGTACTGGCATTGTGATTTTGGGAGTTGGAACTTTTCTCAAAGGCAGAATGGAGCTGATACACATTACGCGCACATTACACACTCACATTGGTGTGTTCCCTTGGCACCACACACACACAAAACAAATCCTCCTTTTTGGAGGAGGTTTATCTCCGGTATGGCATTGTCCAGCTCCATGCCCAACAGTGGGAGGGACAGGGTCATCCGGGAGCAGCACACGAAATCCATCCAAGATGGCTCCGCCGAGCTGATTACATCATAAAGTGTGGACCCACAACTTTTTTTTAATAAGGGGTCTTTGGTGCCTAATTAAGTGATACATTGTAGAACAAGTGACACTTAAGACAACCCGGGGGTTCACTCTTCAATTTTGTGTGTCATTTGGACCTTATCCGGCTTTAAATGTGGCCCTATTTGGCTGTAGAACTACAGTAGAAGTGGAGGGGTCCATCCACAAATCCTTGCAGAAATTCGGCTTGGACGGCTACACGTTTTGGTTTTTTTTTTTTTTCTGGGGGTAATTAGCAACAAATCTAATCGGCTAAGGTCACTAAAATTGAAAAGAATCTGAGAGATGAAGGTCCAAACTACAATTTTCAGTAAAGCTACAAGACTTGAGAGACTTTTAGGTGTGGGATAATTGGCTTTGAAAGTGGGTGTTTTTGTACAGTGTTCAATGGGAGCTCGATTTAGTGTTCTGCACCCATTCATGTTTTTTGCATCTGTGTGTGTGTGCAACTAGCAAAGTCCACCAGGATTTTTTTTTTGCATGCGTTAATGGCTGTGGTGTGGTGGGTACCGGTCTAGCCAGTGTAATCCCCGGCTTGGCGGTGGTGGTCGTTTTTGAGCGATGCTCCCCCACCCCCTCGGGCAGTTTAATGGCAATTCAGAGTCTCCGATATCCAGGGGATTAAATTAATAATAAAAATAAAGAGAACAGAGGGGTTGGAGGGAGAAGGGGGGGGGGAGGTCGGGCGGAGGTCAACTATTAACTTTTCACCAGGAATGGATTTCTTACCAGGGTCGACTGGAGGAGAGAAGAACTGGTGGATCGGGCCTAATATGTTTTGGCAAATTGTGCCGCCGCAATTAAGTGGCCCAGGCTTGGTAAGAGCAGTGCTACAATGTAATGTATGGTGACCTCATTGTGCACTTACCATTTACCAAGGAGTTGCACGTTGGAATTTTTAGGCTATTAAGTCTTCAAGGAATTAGGCTATTGAGTTGAACGTTTACCAAACAAATTAGAAAGGTGCGGCATTTTGATCCTTGAAGGATCTTTCAGATTTCCTTTGAGTTAAGGTTCTGTTGCGATCATGAAAAGGCCATTCTTAATGGTGTCCTGCCTTTGAGAAAGGACCAGATTTCACCAGAAAGCCCCTAATAGACTGAAAGTAACGGGATTGAAGGTTAAAACGTCATGTCCTCTAAAGTTCTGACACTCGCATTCTGGTCATCTAATGTACACGTGTACATGTACATCGTGTACACGTGTACATGTACATCGTAGTACATGTCAGTAACCAGCAGTTTGTCACAGTTTTGCATGAATAATCTTTCTCAACTCAAACATTCTTTGAAACCAATCCATGCATGGTGTCTGAAATACCGTAGTCAACAATTACTTTTGCCCTCCGTTGGCTGATGAGAGAGAGCATGAGTGCCGTGGCATGACCATAATTTAAATGCTGTTAGGCTTTTCATTGTACGACTAACACCCATACCCTCCATTGCCAAATCGGGGCACAGTATCACTAGAATTTTGAGTCAAGCAGAGAATATTGGCAGAAAGAAAATGAATAGAAGAAAAAACCCATTTATGAACACAAGCTTAGACTTTCAGGAAAAAGATACAGGCATTTCGTGGCACAAACTACTGTATGCATGAAATTGGTTTTTCCTTTAATACCAAATACCAGAAGAATTGCTTCCATTCAATCGTTTTTTTTTCTTTTCTTGAGGACAAATTTGATAATCGACCATTTGGAAATGAACTCTGTACATCTGCGAACGTGGAAAAAATAAATAAAATGAAATAAAACAAGCCTTTTTGAGGCACTTTTGTTCCTGCCCTGAACATTGATGCATTCTAAAAGTGCATTGTGCTTCAGAAAGTGTACCCGGTACATTCATGGGTGTGTGCGTGTGTGTCAATGTGGGTGTGCGCGGACGAGCCACATGTCAAAAGTACAAGGCCGGCACGCTGTCATTGTCCCCGTCCACGCCATGGGTGGAGTAGGACGATGAAAGTAAATGTTGTTTTTTTTCTTCTCCATTTTTATTAATCACTGGTAGTGGTATTTATTTTAGGGATGGGGTGGGAGAGGAAGGTCTGTTATACTGCTTCTCCGTCGTTGTTTAAAAAGAGAAAACAAATTCATTGTGGGGGTGAAATTGAAAAAAAAAAAAAAAAGTCTCACAAAAGTGTGATGCATGGATGTGTGAAGTGATTGTATGTAAATTAACTCTGACACAACCCCAAGCCTTAAAAAAAAGAAAGTGTCATTGGAGTGATTGCTCCCAAAAGTTTTCTGGGGGCAAAAAGGCAAGAATCACAGACTTGTATACCGGTATGTACATGTACATGTACATGTACAATGTACATCATCTATGTGTACATGTACATGTACGGGTACCGGTACATGTTACAGTAAATGTAATTAAGGTTCTGTGGGTCTCAGATTGGATAGGGAATGAGTCTAAAGCACTGAAAAAATGTACATGTACAATGTATGTGTATGTCCATGAAACACATACTGTACAGTACATGTACATGTACAGTAAACATGTACACACACAATCATGTGCAAGGAGGCATCCTACAGTATACATGTACTCGGCTTATAACTGGCATTTAGTATTTGCTGTGTGTTTGTACATCATTTTCTACCAGAAGATTTTGACCCCTTGAGTTTGGAGCGATACGGAGACAGACATCTGAGGTGGCCCTTCAAAAGTGTACGGCGGGAGAAGTTTATGAAATAACATGCAGGGAAGACCATGCTGTACATTGTACATGTATGTGCCTACATCTTACCCACTCCCCGAATGTGAAACCCTCATAATGTATAATTTGTGCAGCCATTCTAGTTGATTACCGGATGTGTAAGAAGCGAGTCTAACGCACCGTAGACCAGACTAAGCGCGGCCCAGCCGCCCCAGCGTTTCATTAGCAGAAACAACCTCAACCCTTCCACCGCCACCCTGAAAATTGGCGGGACTTTGGTTGACGGGGCTTTTTTAGGGGGGGGGGGTTGAGGGTTGTCTTTTTTTCGGGGGGGGGGACAAAGACAGGGGAAATTTGGCACGATGGAAGAAGGGATATATTTTTGTTTTTGATTGTGATGCTTGATGGGACGAAGGATTGTCTTGTTACTCTTGTATTTACTTTTTTATTCTTTTTTATGAAGTGGGTTCAGGTTTTTTTGTGCTTGTGTGTGCACAAGGGGATGTCTGGGTGGCAACGACCCAGGCTGCAGTGTTTATCTTTGTTGCTTTGTTTAACCATAGAGCAATCTAAATCTATGGTTTAACCTTCTCAACTCTTGGAATCAAACAGATAAAAATGTGCATAGCAGAGGTTAGCTGGGAGCACACTACTGATTTTACTGTTCCTGCAGTACAGCATTGTACATAAATTCATAATGTACACGTACATGCATGTACAATGTATACATGTACATGTGTGGTGTACATGTGTAGACGTACAATAATTATGTACATGTGTACATGTACATTACAATGTATAATAATTATGTACATGTGTACATGTACATGTACATTACAATGTATAATAATTATGTACATGTACATTGTACCGGTACACGTACATGTACATGTACATGTACATGTACGTGTACCGTACCTGCATTTCTGAAATAATGTGTACATGTATGTTTATGTTATTGACAGTCTTTCACACGGATGAACTTTTAAAGGGTGACATTTTCAAGGTGTGAAATCTTTGATTAAATTCTATCTATGCAGGTACATACACCACCTGTACATGTACGTGTGTACACGTGTACAGGTGATGTACATGTACCGGTACATGTACAAGTACAGTACATGTACATGTACACTTTACAATGTATACTGTACGTGTACATGTACATGTACGTACAATGTACGATATGTACAATGTATATTTTTGTACATGTACATGTACATGAACTACTGTACTTGTATGTACATGTACATACATGTACACTTGTTCTGTACTGTAATGTACATGTACATACATGTACAAACTGCATGTACATGTATGCTGTACACGTACAGTACAGTACACGTACATGTATAGCGTATTGTTCACATGCAACATGTGCAGTATGTATGTACAGTAGTCATGTACATGTACTGTACACACTAGTCTACAGCATTCATGGTGCCTAACCCTCTGTGTACACTATTATACATTGTACATGATGTATACATGTACATAGTACATACTATAGTACATAGTACATGTACATGTATGTATGTAGTCTGCAGTCAATTGATACGTACATGTACACAAACTCAATGGCTCGTCTCTCGTTATCAAACAGAATTGTTCAATTTGGCGGTGGCCTGACCTGGCGGTACGGCGCGGACTGCACTTTTAATGATCGATCGCATGTTGCTCCTTTCCCACCCTTGGCAGTGTGAGTGCGTGTGCAGAATTCACAAAGGCTCGCGCCTCCTTCCGCTCATAATGGGCAAACAGCCAAACACCACGCCAAAATGCCAATTTTCATTGCTCCGGTGCACTGCGGAAGTTGCTACCGACTCTCAGACGCGTGTTGTGATTACAAATTCACAGCTAAGGCTTCTACATGTACACGTACGTAAGCGACTGAAGTCCGAAACACATTTCTAAAGTCATCTACAGAAATGCTGTGCTGCAGACTGCAGTCTACTTACTGTACTGTAACTTGAATGACCACAATTTCACAAGTGATGAGGACCTTGTGTTTCCATCCTAGCACTAGTAGCAGGACCTTTCTCAAAAGCAGAATTCATTCCTGCTACAGGTAGGATTGAGACGACAGTCAGGGCATCTAAATATCTGAGAAAAAAACAAATTCTTCACAATAAAAAACAACATGTTAATGTATACATGTTTGTATAGAGCAGTTTTCAAAGGTATACAATGTACATGTACTGTACATGTACATGTACTGTACACAGTCTACACACACATGTACATGTACATGTATGTACCATAAGGGCCACATGTACATGTATTTGTACATGTACAAATTTGTATGTATACATTACTTCAAAAAGGAAGAAAGATGTTCAAAGAATCGGGTAAGATTGAAATGTTACTTAACCCATTGTGAATTTGTGATATGTACAGTTCAATATATAAATTTTATAAAGAAACAGAACAGATTTGTACATGTACATGTACCGGTACATGTACATATACACATGTTCCGGTACATGTACAATTGTACATGTAGTACAGTGTTTACAATGGGTATACACTGTGCAGTATATACATGTACTTGTGTGTACTGGTACATATGTACAGTACATGTACATGTACATGTGTGCACCAGTACATGTACATGTACAGTACATGTACAGTACATGTACAATGTACAGACTGTACATGTAGTTGTACATGTACAGTGTACATGTACATGTACATGTACCAAGGAGGTATTAGGGGAGCCGGTTGTACACTACACAGACGACAATTAATGGCATCTCCATCCACACCACCAGGAACACATCCGTCCAGTAACCACGGCAACTAGTCAGGCAAATCCCAGAGACATGCCGGGATCGAGGCCACATGGTCTCAGCTCTAAGACCCTGGCACAGGAGTAGCGCCGACCCAGATCCCCAGGATGACTTTATATGGAGGTTACACTGCCGCATGTATTGTAAACAAGCTACTTGTAATGTACATGTACACTGCAGTAGAGTATATGAGCGTAAATATTCTACTGAAGGCCAACATCCTTGTACTGTTGTTCATGCACATCAGTACTTGTACTGTATCATCAGTTGTATACACATGTACATGTATACGGTATTTATGGACATTTCACTGCACTGTAACTTCCTTATCTCCAAACACTTGCATGCCTTAGGCTTCTTCTACACAATGAGGCAAGCAGCAATTGTGTTATGTTTGCCACGGGCTAATGAGTAGGCCTTTGTACTTGTACAGTACACGTACAGTATTTGTCTATTCTGCAGTGCTCAGCCGATTTCACGAAACTTCAAATGTTTTTTTGGCGCAACTAAACGCAAAATTTTTGTTGCTGCCTTTGCTGAATATTACTGAAAAGAGTCATAGAGGCGCAACACTTATAATGCAACATTTGTATGTTGCGTAACTTACGCAACTTTTCTTGAAATCGGATGCAGACTTCCTGAACTGGGAGTGGGAGGCAGAGAGAGAAAAAGAAAAACACCGCAGAACAAAATGTTGCGCACACTTTGTCAGTGAGCGTTCACAGAGGCACAACAATTTTAGTGCGGGGAATAGATTTTATAAAAAAATGTAAGCAGCAGTTGTGAAAAGTCTCAGCCAGACAAATAAAAGACCAAAACACTCTCCTGGGTTTTACATGTAAAATGCACTTGAGCCGAAAATGAGTCCGCAGACACTGGGCAGACCCCTTTCTCTTTTTCTTTTTGCCAGCAGGAGGTCAGAGGTCAAGACAGAGTGACAGCCATTCACCGCTGCTGACACTGTATTTCTTTCCTCTCTTTTTTTTCATCGCTGGCGGATGGGGGAGGGGGAAAAAAGGGATACACATTTATATGGAGTAGATTTATAATGGAAAAGGGCCGGGTCCCACTATTTTGAGTGCAAATGTACAGGTACGTGACTTGGCTCTACATGTAGCTAAGGAGTAAGGCGGACAGAATGTGGATTGAGGTGTGGGTTGCGGGAAGACTGGGTGGGACCATGGTGGGAGCAATGAGGCCGGGTGGTGGTGAAGTTGGGGAGTGGGGTGCACTTGAAATGTACGGTACATGTACTTGTGTTTTGAGAGGGGGGATTTGTGGTGGGCTGAACTTTGTGGTACAGTGTACTGTAACTGTACCATAGTGGCTAGGACAGTTTCTGAAGTGTTTATCAAATCATTGGTTGAAATTGAGACAAGTAAAAATAATAATAATTGCATTGTGTACTGTATGTACATGTACATTTGCACATGTACAGTGTACTGTACATATACATGTACATGTACGTACATTACAATGTACACTGTACAGTACATGTACATTATGTGTACACACATGTACACGTGTACAGTACACATACAGTACATGTAGCGGTAGGCCTACATGAACATGTACATGTATGTGCAATTGTGCATACTGTGCATACACATGTACATGTACCTGTACATGTGTATACATGTACGTGTACATGTACGTGTACCGTACATGTCCCGGTACATTACCAGGTACAGTGTACTGTATATGTACAATGTACATGTACATGTATGTACAATACATACCCGGTAGTTGTACAGCGTACATATGTACGTACATGTAGGTATGTACATTGAGATGTACAAATGTACATGTACATTTACACGTGTACATGTACAGTATCACTGTATGTACAGTACATGTATGTACATGTACATTCGCATACTGTAGCAATTCCTTCCTGTACATGTACTACACCGTACATTCTGGGTTACTGGTACAGGTACACTGTACATCTATAGTACCTACTGTCTTTCCGGACAGCCAGTGTATCCACAGTTCCACATACACCCCCACAGACACAAACTAAAAAGAATCAGCGTGTACAGTGCATGTAAACTACAAAGTAGTCCATGTAAACACCCACTGGGACTTCCACTGTTCACTGTATTTGGGGAGGGTGGTAAATCAATTTGGGAACGAGCGACTGTTGAATATCTGAGGGGAAAGTTTACGTCTTGCCATTCCCATGCATATTACTCAAAGGGAATCGATATTGTGTGGCCCAGTAGCCCTTAGCTATTAATGGTAGCTTCTACACTATGACTGAAAGAGTTTTCCCTTCTTCCTTCTGGCCAATACTGCACATATTTTTCCTTTTCTTATCTGTGAACTGAGGAGTTTTCCCTCTGGGGTGAATTAGCACAGTTTTGCTGCTGATCATACAGTGTACATGTACAGGTATGTATGCATATGTACATGTACCTGGTACCGTGCTGTACAGGCATTTGTCTCATACTGTACAGGTACCAGTAGGCCTACATGTGTACATGTACATACATGTACATATGTGCACGTACATGAGCATGGCATGTACAATGTACAGTACATGTGTATCGTACAGTACCCAGTACATACACATGTACAATACATGTGTACATGTGTACATATACGTACATGTGCCCATTACATTTACAGTACACTTTACAATCACTGTACACTACATGTGTACATGACATGTACATGTACATGTACATGTACACATGTACAATGTAGAGTACACATGTACAATGTAGAGTACATGTGTATCGTACAGTACCCGGTACATACACATGTACAATACATGTACGTGTACATGTACATTATACGTGTACATGTACAGTCCAGTATGGTAAATGTACATATGTACATGTACACATACATGTACATGTACTGTACAGTACAGTGTACATGTACATGTACATGTACATGTATGTATACTACTGTAATGTACATGTACAGTACATGTACATGTGAAGTTATAACTCCCTATGCAACATGTTGACATGCATACCGGTACATGTACACTATACAGTACATATGTACATGTGTACTTGTATGTCATGTACAGTACATGTACACATATGCATCTGCATGTTTATCTTGTGCACAGACGGACTGCATCTTCCCCAGGAAGTCTATTATTTTATTGCATTTCCTTCCTCCAGGCTCCACTCTGTACTGTGGCCTGCACAAGCCAAGCAGGCCAATGGAAAGCCATATTCAATGTACACAACATACACTGTGCAGATCACATTTATACATGGTGTGTAACATTGTTTTAAAAACAAGTGAGCACAAGGCTATTGGATGAAATGAAATTTACACAATGTTGTACTGTACGTATACATGTACATGTACATTGTTTGTACAGTACATGTACTGGTACACTGGTATAAGGGGAAGTACAGTGTACATGTACATAAACAAATTGAACATACACAATGTACATGTACATGTACATGTACATACATGTACATACAGTACATGTACTGCACAACATTGATACCATTTACAACATACACGTATGTGTACAGTGTATAATGTGTACAAATTGTATGCTTTTTTTAATTCAACGAATAACTTGAAGTGTAGGCCCCTACAAACTGAAGTAAAAATTAATAATATGTATGTATTTGTTTTTTCCTTATCCAATGTGCACATCAGCATTTACTTTGTGGATGAAAGGATTCCCTTTGAGCACAGATTTCATTTCTACATGAAACTTTCAGTGGGGTGAAAACCACATGACTTTTGAACCATCGAGGACAACTCTTCACAGACCTTTGACCTCATGAGGTCAAACCCTTGCACTGAGTGTAGGCATGAGTGCAAATGTTCAGACCCCCACACAAGTGGCACAACACAAATAAACCTACATCCCATACTAGCCTGATACAGTACCCCCAGGGCTTTCCTTAAAATCCCAGCCATTCCTAGTACATGTAGACATACAGGGTTGCTTTCTGGAATAATTTCAACTTAACCAATGATCCAATAGTATTGATTGGTTTTTTTTGCCTTATTGGTTTTATGCCTCTGGGTTAAGTAGGTTTGGCCTTTTGGCTTTATGACTTTGTAAGTTTGTATGGCTTAAACACTTATGAGAAAAGGGACAACCAAAGTACCGGTAAGCTTGACACATCACTAGGCAATTGGACATAATTTCATTTGATCTGTTTAGGAGGTCCAGATATTTTACAAAAAGCCTTTTTAACCAAATAATTGTTAATACCTTTCATGTAGTAACTTTTTAATTTTTTAATTTTGTAACTTGTTTTGATTTTTATCTTTGTATTCAGCACTTTGAGGCCTGTTTGGCAATTTGGGCGCTTTATAAATATCCTTTTTATTATTATTATTATTAATTTACACAGTTCCCGCACCGAAACCTGACATTGATGAACCTCTACCTCCTCATTCATCTCAACCTGACTGACTACAGTCTGTATGTCTCTGGTCTTACATGTACATGTAAATACATGTTAAAGCCCCTACACAACATTGGTCGAGGTCAAAGAATGGCATCAATACGTTGTCTGATCCAACATATGCATGAAATAGCACACCTGTGAAAATTTCAGCTCAATCCGCCAGTCTCGAGAAAATCGTGAAAACTGCTTCATTTGTTTCGCGAAAATGCAGCATTCAACGCCAAAAAATAGTTTAGATCTCGGTGAGACCTGTAAACTATTTCTTTACTCTTTTCTCCAAAAATTCAGCATTTTAGGCAGAATTATTTCAGTGCGAGGTTTCTACTACATGTACATGTATAACCATCTTCAAACTGTATACGTAAGTTTCATGTACAATACATGTAAATACATACGTGTATGTGAACATTTCTGTTTTTCGCTCTTACGAATGTTGTGTAGGGGCTATAAGCTACATGTACACAATGTGTGACATGTGTACAATACATGTTGTACAGTGGTACATGCATGTTATGATGCCAAGGATGGATTTCCCAAAGCCCTTTGATGCATCAAAAATCAACATACATGTACCGTACAATACATGTACAATCGCTAACCCATCGTAAGTTGAAATGGGCCGTATAGTTTCTGTGCATCGCTCATCGTCTTGCGATTGATCGCAACAAGTTACGATGGGTTGGGTGAGCTCAAGGAGGTATTAGGCGATCCTTGCTGAGATCGACCGCTGGCACTGCAGCCTACAGTACATGTACATACGGTACTGTATCTGCACCCTGCCGATGGTGCTATCGCAGACTGCTGTTACTGGGGAATGGCAATGATGCGGCCAGTCATCTGATGTGGGAGGCCTTGGCTGAACAGGATTGTTAATTGCACGCCAGGTGACATCACAGGGTGGACTGGGGCAGACTCCCGAGTTCCAACTCAGCCGGCTGCAGCTGTCATGCGATAATTTCATAGTGAACTACATTGTATACAGTACATGTATGTACAGTACAGTGTGCAGATGTACAGTGTACATGTACCCACATGTACATGTATACACATGTAGCAGGACTTTTCTCAAAGGCAGAATAATTTTGCCTTTCATAAAGGTCCCACCACTTTAGGATCGAAAGTCAAAACTTCAGGTCCTAGAGCTGCATTTTTCAGAAAGCAGTTTGCATTTCCATTTTCCCTTTTAACTGTACCGGTAGATGTACATGTACAGTACATGTACCGCTACAATACTTTTCAACAAATTGTTGTACATGTACATGTACTGCAGTAGCCCTACTCGTGGGCCTACGAGTAGACTCGTGTGAAAATTAGCAGGGCCTGATGTTTTGATCCAAGAATTAGTAGGATCTTTCCCAAAGGCTTAAACCGTTAATATCTACACTGTATAGTGTGTACTGCACGGACACATGACACCGTCTCCTCACTCATGTTGCACACATTTCAGCAACACCCTGTCACCTGTTGGGCTAAAGCCGTCCGAAATGTACAAAACGTACAAGCAGGAGGCAGTCATTAGCCCGTCCCTCCCGACCCCCGGTCTCCATGGAAACACCTCGACTTGCATGCCCCAGTTCCGCTTCAATTTCCTGTCCTCTCGATTCGAGCTTCTCCTCTCCGGGTTTTTTTTTCCACCTCTCCTCTCTGTCTTCTCCTTCCGTCGCGGCGGAAGAGCAGCGGCAAATGAAGGGAGAAACGAAACGACACATGGAAGACATCTCGCCGAGATCCCCAGGCTATGAAACTCTTCAAAAGACGGCGGCAGTTAGTGAAATGAACAGATTACGAACGGCACTCGGTCCTGCCTCTCATAACCAATCAGAGTGGAGAGACGCAATACGAGAGAAGAAAGATAACCAGATTGACGCTGGCACAGAGAAATGAGAATATTAAAAACACATTGCCTTCCTCCTTCTACACCATGAAAGTTTGTCATGACAATTTGACACGATGTACATGTACATGTAGTCATGTACCGGTACATATAAAGTACATGTACATGTACTAGTACATTTGTACACGTTCATGAACTTCATGTACAGTGTACTGTACATGTACATGTACAATTGTACATTGTATACATACATACATGTGTGTAGTGTACATGTACTTGTACTGTCAGTGTCATGACACGTACACGTACATGTACATGTACTGTACCTGTACATGTAATTTGTCAACTGGTACATGTACATGTACATGTACGGCGCTGTACATGTACATGTACGGCGCTGTACATGTATGTACATGTACATTTTACATGTACTGAACATATGTATACATGTGTACTTGTATATACGTACATGTGTACATTGTACAGTACATGCATGTGAACAGAGCACATGCTGAACAATGCAAATTTATATCCGGGACCGAGTTAACTCTTACAGTAGGCTGAATTGGTGTCGGACCGGAGTTAATACAAGAGCAGGTTGACTTAATTAGTTTCATAAATTAAGAAACGAGGAGGAGGAAGATAACCTTTTCATCCCTTGCCCATAATGGCGGCCCTGTTGCTATCAGCAGCCATCTGACCCGATTTCATCCTTGGTCGGATCGCAGCTGTTTGGTCCCAAGCCCCCCAAAAAGAAGAAGTTGAACAGTGTAGTACTAGTACCAGTATATATACAAATGTAGGTTGCCAGGGAAATGATTCACAAGATACAGTAGTTGGGAGGGGATGGGTACTGGGCATCAATGGAAATATTCTTGGTCACTGGTCAGTGAGTGACCTTTGACCATTTGTAGGAGCGGCCAATAAGCCTGGACTCCCTATTATTATTTAATTTAGTAGAGAAGGAAAAACATTCTGCAATTTTTGTTGTCTGCCTTTGCGAAAGGTCCTGCTAGGAAGGAATAGGAATGGATCCAAGTGTGTACATGTACATCAGGCCGTCGAGATTTGTAATTTCCAAAATAAAATGAAATAGTAAAGTGTACAACTTACAAGTTACATACTGTACGTACTGATCAATGTACTGTACTGTACATGTACATGTCATGTACAGCAGTACAGTACAGTAGTACATGTACGCACACATGTACATGTACATGTGTGCGTACATGGCTAAAGCAACAAAATTGTTGAATCACATACATGTACACTGTACATGTACATGTACATGTACATGTACATGTAGGTATACATGTACATAAACTATACAGTACAGTACCGTAGTTACCGGTACATGTTTATGAATTCCAATTCTGAATCTACATTTACACGTACCGGTAAAGGCACACTGTACATTATTAAGAACATGCACAATACAGCACAATACACTGTACATGTACGTATGTACAATGGACATACGTGTACATGTATGTCCCTTCAGGGGACAACCATCTTAATTCTTTTCAGAGAGATGGAACAGGGTCCACCCATCTTATCATCTGGGCATTCCTTGAAGGCTTCAAAGGTCACTGCCCCACTTTCTAGTCTCAGTGCAAGACTCCTTCAAGACTGAATCCCCCCCCCCTCCCCCTCCCTCTCATCCTGCACACAGACAAGCGGCCATGTTGATTCCCGCAGACTTGTGTAACACAAGAGAACAAGAACAAATATTGGCCTTGTCTCCTTTCAGAACTCCCCCCCCAAAAAAATCTGGGGCCCTAATCCTGGCTGGTTCTTTCAGGAGACAATACATGTACCGTATACATGTACAGTGTACAAAAATGTACAGAATGTGCACACAATACTGTATACATACATGTACATTGTGTGTACATTGTACACACGTGTACATGTACACTAAACTATACATTTGCACATACTGTACATGTACATGTACATGTACAGTACATTTATACACCACTGTACATGTACTACTACATGTACTACTACTATACCATACAAATGCCAGTAAAATGTAATAATTGCCAAGACAAAAGACTAAATTAACATTAATTACCATACTATACAATGTACATGTACATACACGTACGTGTACATGTACATGGTGTACAGTATGTGTACTACACATTTGTTTTAAAATCTCCCCTAAAGGTAAAAAAACCCCACATTTTTGGCTCAGAAAGTCTGAAATAGATTTTGCAATGTACATGTACACTGTACATGTACATGTACGTGTATCCTTCGAAAGAACCACATGTACATGTATGTATACAGTACTGTACACTATACGGTACAGTTACCGTAGTACACTAAAAGTGAAAGTACATTGTACATGAACTTGAACAAAGAGAAAGGACTTTGAAAAACAATGTTCACAGAACTGAGTGCGCACTTCCTGAAAGTTGTTCTGAGAAACGGACAGCATACAACACGGTCGATAACCGGTAAACTAGGCTAATAAAACAGCATCTATAGGGACTTGGTCCAGTCTCTCTGATCCGGCTCTTGTGAGTCTTGTCCAAATAGATCTGACATCGTCATCGCATCGGGGCAAAATAAGGGCCTATCCGTCGGCTAAACAAGCGCACATCCTTAATTACATCCCTCCGACTCTCTAGCGAAGAGGCGGAGACAGGAAATGGGGGAGGGGAGAGCGTGGGGGTGGAGGTTGTCGGATGGGATTGAAGTGTTCTTGGTTAAACAACGATGGCTGTGCATTGGGGGATACACTGCATTCTGCCTGTCCCTATTGGTCAAGAAGACAGAGAGGGAGAGGGAGAGGGAGAGGGAGAGGGAGAGGGAGAGGGAGAGGGAGAGGGAGAGGGAGAGGGAAAGGGAGAGGGAGAGGGAGAGGTACATGTAGGTATAGAGAGAGAGGGAGAGGGAGAGGGAGAGGGAGAGTGAGGGAGTGAGGAGAGTGACAGCGATACATGTAGACGTGAGATAAAAAGATGGAGGAAGAAATAAAAATAGACAGAGATAGACAGAGATCTAGAGATAAGTACATATTGAGAGGCAGATGGAGTCAGATATACAGTATATAGGCCTATAGAAATACAGACTCTCTGGAGAGAAAAAGAGAGACAGAAAAAACAGAGATACAGGTCGACAGAGACAGAGATTATAAGTAAGTAATGAGATACAGAGAAATAGTGACAGAGATGGGATGAGACAGAAAGACCTTCCTCCATGGAAAGACAGAGGAAGCTGAAGACAGAGAGACACAGAGACATAATGAGACAAAGTGACAGCAACTGACAGAGACAGAAATACAGAGACTGGCAGAGAACCAGAGAGACAGAGAACCAGAGAGACAGAGAAACAGAAAGACAGAGAGAAAGAGAGACAGAGAGAGAGAGACAGAGAGACAGAGAGACAGAGAAACAGAAAGACAGAGAGCCAGAGAGAAAGAGAGACAGAGAGAGAGACAGAGAGACAGAGAAACAGAGAGACAGAGAGAAAGAGAGATACATGTAGAGAGACAGAGACAGAGAAACAGAGAGACAGAGAGACAGAGAGACAGAGATACAGAGAGACAGAGATAAAGAGAGATAGAGAGACAGAGACAGAGAAACAGAGAAATAGAGAGACCGAGAGACAGAGGGACAGAGAGACAGAGCGACAGGAACACAGAGACAGAAAAAAACAGAGAGATAGAGAAACAGGGAGACAGAGAAACAGAGAGAGAGAGAGAGAGAGCGAGAGAGCGAGAGATAGAGAGAGAGAAGACCCGGAGAGACTGTGTCATCTTTATTGGCTTTTTATCACCTTCTGATCCATGAGCCAATTACGGTCGTCCACTATTGAACATCACAGGCTCACGACATACACGTACACGCGCATCCCTGACACGTAGATCTTGCATTGTGCGGCATAGGCATACATGTACGTGTACGTGCAGGACAAGACAACCCCCCTCTTCCGACCGGCACGACGCCGAGTGTCCAGCTGACTGACGATGGCCAGAGACTAGAGGCGAGAAAAGAGGGAGGGAGGGAAGAGGGAGGGAAGAGGGAGGGAAGAGGGAGGGAAGAGGGAGGGAAGAGGGAGGGAAGAGGGAAGAGGGAGGGGGAGGGGAGGCGCTGGTATCCCGACTGCGAAGATGAAAGCTTTGACCTAGTTAAAGCAGGCATGAATACGTGGCCTGGGGGGGGGGGAGAGGAAAAAAAATTGAAAACGAAAGTTGGACAGACAAGTTGAGAGAACCATTTAAGGAGGCCTCTTTCTGCCCTCTCCAAAAAAAAAAAAAGGAAGGTCAATTTAATATTGCTTTGGGGCCATTCTGTCGTACGAATGTACTGTACAAATGTTCAATGTACAGTAGATGGGCAAAAAACCTAGTTACTGGTGGTTAAGTGGGAATTCAAAATGTGCATGTACATGTACACGTATGACACACTGTACAGTGTGTCATACATGGGGAGTTGATAGGGAATATTATTGACCCAGAAACCAAAATGCCATGGGATTGATTTCTCTTGCACTGTGCTGGTACACAGTGGTCAGTAGAGCTTGTTCATCATGTACACGAATCGATGTATACACTTTTTGTACAGTGTACAGTGTATAAGGGGACTGACGTTTGGATCTTAGCAGGAACCTTTTCCAAAGGCAGAAACCCCTGGCCTTCCCTTTGATCTCACCCTACCAGCTACATGTATTCTCCTAGTCATCCATGTCCCTGTTACTCACCCCTTTCTATTTGTTTTGTCATGCTACATTGTACACTGTACTGTGCAAATGTACACGTACACTACATGTACACGTACATGTAGGATCAAAGTGTCAGGCGCTGTCCCTCTACTGCTAATTTTTGACAAGGATAGAAACAGATAGAAAGAGGAGAAGTACATTGTGTTGTACAGTACATAACATGTGCTGTAATGTGATATGGATGACGGAAGATGGGACAAACGAGGAAATCAGCAGCAAGGCAGATCTATACTAGACAAAGGGGATACATAGAAACATGTACGTGTACATTGTAACACGTACATGTACTGTACGATGGGATCGAAGGGAAAGCTAAGCAGCAAGGAGAGGAACCAAAAGGGTATGAGAACAGGATGGCAGTCAAAAGATGGCTGAACACAAAAGATGGATCTTCTGTTCTGGTAATGCAGAGGAAGGAACGATGGTGTCAATAAAGCATTCCATCGGGAATATCACAGAGGCCGAGTGTGTGTTTGCCATTTCAGACAGCGATGTACAACATGTACAACCCCAAAAAACTAAAACCTCCCCACAGTGTCACCAACCCCATGGTCTGGTCTAAACATTTCCGGCAAAGCTGACCGACAAATCTTGGCCCAAAGCCGTGACAGCGAGGAAGGAAGTGCTAGTTTCAGACAACCGGACAGAGGTTGGCATTTACGTACACATACTGTACATGTACTGTACACTGTACAACATGTACACGTGTAGACATAGATGTGCTTTGTACATGTACATGTACATGTACACTGTGTAGATACGGGTACTTTGTAGTAGTCATTGTGTACAGTATGTACTTTGTACATGTACATGTACACATACTACATACTACATACATGTATGCACACAGTCTCTGTAATGTACACGTGCAATGGATTTAACAACTGGTGACACAGCTGGGTTCAGTCTGTGTACGGGACACACACACCCACACACACATACAAGGACCAGACTGGCAACTTTTGGATTCCAGCCGGCCCGAGCTGAAGTCGGCACCGGGAAGCCTCTTGGGGGTCAGAGGCGGGTTATTTTCCGATCGTTCACGGCGAGGAATGACGATGGCGGGCCACGATTAAGCCGTCTGAGTCTCGGAGTCCTCGCAGAGACGGCCGGGGGACACTCGCTGTCGCAGACAACGTACAGAGGAAAATGCACAGAGCACGTTCGCCGGCAGTAGATTTACATCTCACATTTGCTAACATCTGCCTGTTAAGTTACACGTACACGTGCAGTGTGTATGGACATTCGCACTCTACATTCTCAGATAAGGTTTGCATGGTGGAAATACTAAGTGAAACGTTTGCGATGACACCATGTACATGTACAATGTAGCAAGTTTCTCTTTCAAGAAAGAGTCTGGCTCTGAAAGGAGCTGTAACTTGTTTACATACATTATGTACATGTACATGTATTAACGTACAGTACATTATTTTGTACTTGTAGGAAGATGTTATAAATTTGTTACATGTACTCTGAAAGTGACAGGGTTTTCACTTTTCGGCATCTCAATTTGTTTCAAAACAGACAACACTATGGTACAAGTACATAATTGTACATACTGTACATGTACACTTGTACGTTTCATTTAAAAAAAAAAAAAATTGAAGGGTAATTGTTTGTCTCAATGAGCATACTGTAGTGTACACATGTACTGTATGTGAATCCCAGCATTTTCTGTCAAATTCTACTAAATGTATTTTCAGTAAATTTCTCCACGTCAGAACTTTTGCAAACACTGGTCTAAATCTCACAGAATTGAGAGGGCCTGACATTTCAGCAGTGACCATTCTCAGAGGCAGGCATTGGCAGCGAATTCTTCGCAGCGTTTGGCCGCTCAAGCCGAGTGGAGCGCGTCTCGTGTCAAAAAAGAAAAACGCAGGTTTACGGTCCGTCGCAACTGCCTGGATTGCACTAAACCGTGAAGTGAGATATCGCACGTCATTCCTCAACGATCTGCAACGTACGCACGTGTACACACGCACCAACTGTGTTTGCAGAACTCTATTGTCTCAGGGGGACACAAGATGGCCGCCCGCGCACAGCAAAAAACACAGCGCTATGCACAGCAAAGCGCAGTAAAGTGCACAGCCAAATGCAGGCAGCACAGTAAAGCACGCACAGTAAAGCGCGCAGCAAAGTATGCACAGTCAAGCACACAGCAAAACATGCAGCATAGAGGTCTAGAGTATGTGTATGTACAGGTACACGTACATGTACAATGTACATGTACATGTATGACCAATGACTTTGTACCAGGGGCATGTACAGTAAGGTACAGTACACATGTACATATGTACATGTACATGTACGTACCGGTACAGTAGATGTACAAGTATGCAAATTTGTATACTGTACCATTTTCCTACTCATCTTCAGGACCCAAGCCTACTGTGCACAACTATGAGCACCAGTTGCTAGGTCACTCGCAGTCTTTCCGTTCTTTCTCTTTCACTTTTCAGTCATGAATGCGACAATGCCAGCAGCACAATGGGAAGCTCACCGGCAACAATGACCACATTCCCCACAATTGACGGAGCCTTATCTGAGAGGGGGCGCCGGGTGGGCTGAGAGTCCAGCGCCCGCCCAATCAATGCATCGGGACTGAGCCTCCATGGGGGGAGGGGGGGAGGAGGGGAATACAAAAAAAAACCAAACATCATTGATCTGCGGTTCTCAAGTGAGAAAATGAACTGCGTAATTAATAGACCGGGGAGAGGCCTAGCCTTGTGTGAGATTGATTATTAAGAATATCGGTAAGGAAATACTGGGGAGGAGAACCAGTGCAACAATCTTAGTGTACAACTGGTACAGCACTTACATGTACAGTACATGTACTACAACTGGGTGTGAATCTAGTGCCTTGTGGAGACCTAGTCCAATAGGGTGAATGGGTATCCACAGGGAAATTGTAAAGGTGTACAGGTCTCCACAAGGTTTCCATGAAACTGGTATTTGGAAATTGTAAAGTCTACAAAACGGGAAAATTGTGATGGGTAAGAATCAGTCACAAATTGAAGTGAACATTACAAAACATACATTGTACATGTACAACTGGTGTACATGTATTTATAAGAGATGTACATGTACATGTACACTTGTACACTTGTACAGTGTACATTGTACTGTATGGGTCCAAATTTCTACCCAGAAAAGTGAATGTGGTTTAAATGAAATGGGAGCATTTTTAAAACATTGTCAATTTGTTTCTCACTCGCTTGTACATGTATAGTGCATAAAGAACAAAGCAATGTCTCCACAAGGATACAAAAATAGGTACATGTAGTGTACATGTACACGTGTACACGTGTACAATGTACATGTACATGTACATGTACAATGTACATTGTACTGTACACATGTACATACATGTATACGTACAATGTAATAGTAAAGAGTGTCACACGTACAAAACAGTACAGTACAGTACAGTACAGTGTACATGACAGTGTAGGCCCTACAACTAAGTGTGAATTACATACATGTACATTAGATTACGGCACATTCACACAAATGTACAGTACATGTACATGTAGGCCTAATGTACATTAGGGGGAGTTCAGTGCTTACATTAGAGAACTGTGCTTCCCATAAAATGTGCATCGTACATCGATTGGCCACGGACAACCAGGTTCCGAGACAAACATGCATTTGACACGTTTCGTCAAACAGACATTTCTGCTTTCCTCCCAAATACTCGCAGGCGAGACGAGAGAGAGAGAGAGAGAGAGAGAGAGAGAGAGAGAGAGAGAGAGAGAGAGAGAGAGAGAGAGAGAGAGAGAGAAGGATGGGGGGCGAAGAAAAAAAAAACCCAAAAAAGACAACCAAACGCTGCGTGCATGCTGACGAATTTATCACGCCCCGAGTCACGTCAAAACTAATCGAGAAATTGCAAGGGGGCTACATTCAGCGAGGATGTTCACCGGGACTGTCTTGCGTGTTTTCCCCGAGGGGGACGGACAGTGGAGACTGCTAATGGACAGTCAGAAAATGATTGTCTCGGAGGCAACACGGACACGGACATAACAACATTGTTTTGCAGCCTCAGGAGGAGGAGGGAGGGGGGGGGGGAGGTGGAAAACTGGAAATCAATGAAAAGTGGAAGTTACATACATGTACAAGGAGTTCAATTTTGTGCATACTGAGTGTACATCTACATACATGTACATGTGTGTGTACATGTTGTGCTGTAGGCCTATATGATAGTCCTGATTCTGACGAACAGAATCGATTTTGAGAAGAAATTGTCATACATACATGTACATGCAGGCCTACAGTATTGGCCCTACAAACTCGAAATTCTAAGTTCATAAAATTGTAAATTTGTACTGTACACTGTTCACCATACATGTTGTAAATCCCACAAACCAGGAATTCAGTTGAGGGCAAATACACGTGCACATCACAGTGCACACGCACTTAACATTCCCAAGAACACTCACTCTCCCCCTCCCCTCCCCTCCCCTCCCCTCCCCCTTCCCTTCATTCCCTTCAACAGCTTTCAAACCTGTACCGCATCCCTTTCCCCCCTCCTCCTACACCTGCCAACGCGGGGAGGCCGTCATCACTCCAACTCCCCAGTGGCGTGACCTTGCTTGCTACCTGGCCCAGGTTCCCTCCCAGACAACAATTTTTTTGTTGTTGCAAACCTCACTTGATCTCGCCAATCTCCCCAATCTCCTCTGACTGCAACTCCAAGCAACCCTGTGTACATGTACATGTACATGCACTGAGAAAGACCTTCCCGGCTTTACAATGTACATGTACATGTACATGTACACTGTACAGTGTAGCACCCTCACCTAAGTGCAGTTGAGTCATCTCAGCTAAGCCCTTGCTTTTTTTCTTCTTCTTCTTTTCGCTTTTTTTTTCTTCAAAAGGACAGCTCTTCACAAAAGTTTTTTTTTTTACACCCCCCCTCTTTTTTTTCCTTTCACCACGGGATGAGTAAGAGAGAATCTGTGCTACTGGTGCGCCCCTACTCTACAGTACAGTACAGTGTGCATGTGTGGTGTGTACAATGCATGCCTGAACTGAGTGTAGGGCAGGGTGATTCAGGCCTTAGGCTTGTGGCCCAAGCTCAGAAAAAAAAAGCTCGCATCACCGAAATATTGAATTCAGGAATTTCAGCGGGGTCAACTTTCAATTTTACTGAGTACAGTGCTCTCCTATTTAATCAGGGGTGTCCCGTGCAGTACTGTACATGACATGTACTTTGCAGTTTGTCTTGTGTACAAAATGTAAACATGCTCTTTTGGGGGCTTGTCATGCAACTACCAGTACCGGTACAGAGAATTTTAATGTACAGATTACTACAGATGTAGGGGTACTGTACATACATGTGCACTTTTTTTAAAAGACAGATGGCAATGTCGTGTGTAGTACAACGACCAGCTCTCCTTTTACTGCCAGATAATGAAATAATAAGTTCCTCATAACAGTCTGACTGGCCTGGCCCGGCCCGGCCCGTTGATTTCATTCCGTCTGCCGCAAACTCTTCCACACCAGCCAAGGAGTTCCCTGGCACTCCGTCAGCCAGTCTGTCTCTGCAAGTTATCAATGCGCACTGGGAGTGCGGAACCAGACTGTCTGCATGGGCCAAATGACTGTCCCCGCAGTACATGTACATGTACCCCGCAGATCCACAGATAATAAAAGAAGAAGAAAATGGAGACAGTAATGCAGCACAATGCATTGGTTTCCTGTGAGTGTTCACTGCACAGGGACGGCCATGCTCACTTCACAGTTTCACACCGCAAAGTTACAAACTTGCATACAAATGTATACCGGGGTAGGCCTCTAGCCATGTACATACCGGTATACATTGTACATGTACATGTACATGTACATGTACATGTACATACAGTGTACAAATGTACACGTGTAAATTGTACAACTTGCAGCATGCATACTGTGTACACTGTACATGTACAGTACAGTACTGTACGGTATACATGTACATGTACACTGTACAGTATACTCTACACAAGAGTGACAAGACACAAACTTGTAATGTACACATGTACACATGTACTGGTCATCAAATTCAAGTACATGTACACATGTACATGTTCATACACTGTACATGTACAATGTACATGTACATGTACACACATGTATGTAGTGGTACATGTGTTCATTTAACAGTGCTGTACTACAATGTACATGTACATGTACAGTAAACTGTACACATGTACATGTACATATAGTACATGTACATGTACATGTACATGTACACTGTACATACATATGTACATGTAGCACTTGGTACATTTAACAGTGCTGTACTACGTGTACATGTACATGTACATGGTGTACATTGTGTACACATGTCACATGAACACATGTATACATGTATACATGTACATGTACATGTACTGTTCAATGTACTGTATGCATGAACTCAGCTTGTACGTCAATTGGAATTTGTGACATCATCAGTGTCTGTGTGACTGTACATGTACAGTGTGTGGTCTCTTGACTCTTGTCCCGAACAAACAACCAAATCATAACAATCACACCCATTAGAGACTGCCCAAAACTCCAAAGCAAACAAGAACAATTCCATCACTCACTCCCCAGCTAAATTCACTCACAATGCACTGAGACCATGTTCTACACATGTACATGTACATTTACATGTACATGTACATGTACATGTACACTGTATGTACATGTAAGTTCTCTAACTCAATTAGGCCTACAGACTACAGAGTTCAAATCCCTTTTTCCCCTTTGCATACATATACAAGTACTGTACATACTGAAGTCTGTACTGAACAATCCAAATTCCAAAGTACAGTACTGTACCAACTCAGTCATTGCAACACAAACAGCTGAATGAGTGACCCACCAGGATTTTGATGACCTGAGTCACTCGGAGACTAATCATATATTTGAGAGAAGGTTTGGGGGTTAATGTCCTGGGGGAAAGAAAAACCAAAGTTCTGTACCTACTGGTACATTCTGGATTATGACGAATACTTGTGGCCAATGCCAAATTGAAGGCTGAAGCCCTGTCCGCACTGGACTTCTTTTTTGGGGAAACTAACTGAGCGAAATGGATTACTTGACCCATTTTTAAGTCCAGGGCGGACAGCCCAGGAAGTTTTCCCTCCCAGTCCCAGGTTTAGTTTGACCAGGTCAGTTTGACCGAGTTGAAAAAAGTCCAGTGCGGACGCGACGTCTCATGCATTTGCATTTTTCTTAGTCAGTCTGTTAAGTTTTACCCATCATTGGGGTTATCAACCCATGTCGATAATCTAAGTGCGGATGCCGGTAAGATTTACCCATAGTCCCATTGGAATGTTATCCATGTTAAAAAAAGTCCAATGCGAACACGGCTTTGGGGGGTCAAATTTGGGGGGGGGGTCAGTTTCGAAAACAACTTCTCTCGCCTGTTATAGGCTAACTTCACCGGTGAATGTGGCAATTTAAAAGCAAGCATTTGTTGTGACAAACTGCAACCTGTAACATTTCCTGTTTCGTATGACAGGGACGAAGCTTAGGCCTGACCCAGAGATTCGTAAGGGGCCTAAGTAAATCATTCCGATAACCACTTTTTAATCACGTTCGTACGCAGGTCATGCAACTCCTCTAGTCAACAAATAGACGCACTGATGCGATAATCAGTGATTAGGCAACAGGATGAAGCACAGTAAGTCAACATTGATTGGTCTAATATCTAAAAGTACACCCCTGGTTACCCTACAACTTTTGTAACCTGCATTTAGTATCTAGTTAATTAACGTACACAAATTTTGCCTTACAGTTAAGTCAAAGTGTCTGTACTCTGTAATATGAAGTTCTTCTTTTCATGTCAAGATTTCTTCCTCAGTCCACACATCAATTGTTTCACAGCTCACTGCCTTTAGAACGTGACTGAAACTGAAAACCCCACTCAGAACTCTGACGTCAGACGTCCATGAGAAAATCTGCGATGCTTTTCGGCTTGTTAGAGTATTATTTTTGGCTTGTTTCAAGCATGGGCATTTTCTGAGCATTTGTATTTAACTTTGAAAAAGATTGATACATGTTATGTATGCAACAAAAAAATGTCAGGCCCTCCTAATTTTTTAGATAAATTGTATTTTGGTCATTTTCGACGGGAAGCACTTTACAACCCTTTTGCATGTACCCTATCACTCAAGAATCTTCCATGACTAAATAAATCTCTTGTCCGGTACTTTATTATTCCCATGAAATTCGAGTAGTGTGACAAAGTTTTTTTTACCCAGTGTGTACACAGTAGTTTGCTGTACACATTGCTTTATTGGGCAATACAATGCTCAATAGGGAGGCACACAACATACTTGTTTGAGGGGGCCCCCACATTGAATACTGAACTACTCACACCAGAGCCCATTCAATTTCATGTGGGCGTGCCTGTGGCTGATTCAGACACCAGACATTTCAAAGTTGGTCATCCGTTACTCGAGTATGTAATTTAAAAAAAAAAAAAAAAAAACATAATCACATTCCGTTGGTTCAATGTCTGCGCCTATAGATGTCCTTTTCAGCACCAACATGAAAAGCAAACATTGAACAACGCAAAAATGGAAAGATACGTATCTTTTCACTAAACCAGTGACCCGGTGATTTAGAATGGGTTTCAACAGTCTGACAGATATTCCAAGAAAAAAATGGAAGGTGCAAAAATACTGGCTCAATTTCAACATCTGAAATTCTAAACCTGATCTTGCAACCAGGTTAGCGAACTTAGCGGTGGACAAGACTAACATTTTCAGTTTCTGTTTGATTTGGTTTGGGAACCTGGCAACAACATTCTTCCCACAAACGATATTCTGCCGGACCCTGTACTCTGATTGGCAAACTGTCATTTACGTCGTGCCGGCTCTCTTGCCCGAAAGGTTATTCAGGAACGACCTCCAGCAGAGTAACTTTTTGAGCAAGAGAGCCGACAACACGCGACGACAATTGGCCAATCAGAGTAAGGGACCGGTTGAATAGCATTTGCGGGTAGAATGCCGTTGCCAGGTGAATATAACCTGCCAATTTGTTATCAAGGGATCTTTTCAGTGAATGACAACTGAGTAACACCGCAGCAATAAGAAAGGATTTCTTGGAAAGAGTTTAATGTACATTTGTAATTGTAGTTTGGACAACAGACACTAATATTTGACATCCTGTGTGTGCACGAACCCTGTGGGGTATAGGTGACTTGTCTGAAGAATTATTTTCTAAAAAGTAAAAGTAAATGTACACTACAAAAGGCATTTTCATATCCCAAATGCGAGATGTAACCGAGACGATGGTTAAATTTTAAAATGGGTAAAAGTTTCCCATCATTTGAACTTGGACTTTTATGAGTTGGGACGTTAACAGAGACGTTGGTTGAATGTGACCTGAGATGGCAATACAACGGCTCGTGAGGGCGCTGCACGCGACCTTTGAGAATTACATAATGGCCTTGATAGCCGTCGAAATGAAAACCGCTTCCGGTCAGCATCGCGAAGGACTTTGATCGTTGCGTGCGGCGTTGAATGCATGCGTTTTTTCCCCTCAAGTTGCGGATTCACAAGACACAAATCAACTAAGGGATGGGGGGGGGTGACCAGGGGCGTATTTCACAACGCCTTGTGATGCATCGTAAATTGTGACGATGACAAGTCAAGTGGAAGTGGCATGGTTTACGGGCATCACTCATCACTGCGTGATTGGTCGTAAGTAAGTTCGTAACTTACAAAATCGACCACTGCACTGGTCTCTTTTCTCTGGGTAGAGGTTCCTCGGTAACCGTACCCACTGGAGTCGGTTAAAGTAGAATATTATTCACTTGGCAACGGGATTCTTCCCGGAGGTCTTTCCAGCTGATGTTACGCATATATTCACGAACACTCTTTACTCTGATTGGCCAACGTCAGAGTATAGAGCATATATGCATAAATATGATGCAATGACAATAATTAACCAATCAGACTAAGGGACCGGCAGAATAGCGTTTGCGGGAAGAATGCCGTTACCGGGTGAATTAAGATAACCTGTCCTTGGGTAAAGTATCCGAGAGGAAAGTTTCCCGAATCATGCGAACTGTGGGATGACTCTAGTACGAGTAACTTGGACCCTTATAGTCCCACTTACTGGGCTGCTAGGAGTAGGAGCTCCCCTTAAACGAGTTTTGAGATTGTCTGTCGCACTAGTGCGGCTAGGACCCTTACATTTACAAGTTAGTTACAATTGCCCTTTTTGTAAGGGTCCAAGTTACTTGGACTAGGATAGGTCTATCATCGCAATGTTTTTTTAATACGCAGTGGCTGTTGTTACGGCAGTCGTCCGTGTGGTTCCCTGACTTCACATTATTTGTCAGGATGTTTAGCTCTTGGAACCAGACTGTCAGCTAATAGTAATAGACTGGTTCAACCGGCCTGCAATGCTGACGAAATATAATCAAGTCAGGGAACCACACGGACGACTGCCGTAACAACAGCCACTGCGTTTTTAATAATGATCGCAACAGATCGCAACAGATTGTAACGGGGTGGCGGGGGAGGGGCGTTACTACTCACCATTTAATTCTTGGTCACAGCATGTTGCAGCCCGAACAGAGTTTTTTCTTATTCCTTTTGCCCGGCTGCAGGAGCCGCATAATCTCCATGACGCACTCGGCGAAGACCTCGTTGACGTTCATGGTGCTCTTGGCCGAGGTCTCGTAGAAGGGGATAATCCACTTGCCGGCCAGGCTCATGCCCTCGGCGGTGGGCACCTGCCGCTCCTTCTCCAGGTCGGCCTTGTTGCCCACCAGCACCAGGGGCACCTGGTCCGAGCCCTTGACGCGGAGGATCTGGTCGCGGAGGGTGACCACGTCGCCGAAGCTCTGCTTATTGGTCACGCTGTAGACGACCACGAAGCCCTGGCCGTTGCGGATGTACAGGTCACGCATGGAGGCGAACTGCTCCGTGCCAGCCGTGTCCAGGATCTCCAGTATGGACATGGTGTTCTCCACCTCGATGGCCTTCCGGTAGAAGTCCTCGATCGTCGGGTCGTACTTCTCCACGAAGTTCCCCGAGACGAATTGCACAGTCAGTGCGCTCTTCCCCACCCCGCCGCTCCCCAGTACCACGACTTTATATTCCCTCATCATCGGTGATGACGGCTGGGGGTCGTTAAATCCCCTCCTCGATCCACAAAATCCACCCCAAAAAAAAACCCCACGAAGTTAGGCCTACACCGCCTCGACCAACTCCCCTCAAAATAGAGGACACATAAAAAAAAAGATCCCAAACTCGTCGAAGTCCTTCGGTCCACTCCGAAAATCCAGACCAGATTCCGCCTCCGTTCGTCACCGATCGCCGCCGCTTTTGGCTGGCTGTCTGGCACTCAAGTCTGGCCGATGTTCGGGTAGCCTTCCTGGCAGTCCGAGCGGCGAAAAGTCATGGTCAAGTCGATGGAGAGACCCCCAAAATGAGAAGTTTTTTTTTGTAAGCTTCCAAGTTCCAAGTTCCAAGAGTTAGGATCGGTCCGCACAGCTGGCCGCGCCGGTCCAAAGTAATGGGAGTAGTTATTTTGTACACACTTGCATGCCTGCGCCTCGCGCACTGATAGCGGGCGCGGTAGAGACCCTCTAGCTTACTGAAAAATAAGTGATCTTCCAAGAACCATTTTAAAGGTTAATACAACATTGGGAAGATCGAAAAACATCGATGTCCACATAATTTACAGTTTTTACACAGTTTGTATAAATTATGGTCATGATAGAATCCTCATGTTGAAATCTTACGGTTTGTGATGCTGTACTGGGATACTGAACATCGACAAATAGTGTATTACTCCAGAAATGTTCCACCCTACAGTTAGGGCATGGAGGTACCCGTATGGTTAGAGCATGGAGGAATAAGTAGATGGTTAGAGGGTCTGACGTTTCGATCCTAGCAGGACCTTTCTCCAAGGCAAAACCTCTATCTAACTTTTGAGATTTATGTATTGCAGGTCATTTCGGTCAGTGAGCAGTTTGCAGCAGTTTTTGTATTAACCTTTTCCTACATGTATTTCTCAAACAACTTTACGAATTACGAGCGATTCAAAAATATTCCAAACTCATCACTGAATTTAATAACCAACAATTATGTGAATTTAATTTTGACTTTTTGTATTTCTCAATGGATTACGATTTGAGGAAGGCCTTCTATATTTTTGAAATTAAAAGAAAAACAGAAATTTACATAGAAGCCAAAAGATGTTTCATTAGGCCGTCAAATTTTGAATTGTTACCTCTATATTTACCTATCACCTTATTTATCAATCAAATTAAACGAACAAATTTATTCTAATTTGCATAACTTGGCCATAATTCAAGAATGATCTTTGGGAATGTTAATGTAAAGAGATTCTACTGATTTAGTGAGCGTTCACCTTTAAAGTCTGCCCGAGGTACTCGAAATTTAAGCCACCTAGGCGGTCTAGGAAACACAGCCGCTACTAGCATCACTGCCGTACAAAACCGCAATGCAATCGATACGCAGACATAGATGGGCGCCCTCTATCGTTGACCTTTGGTCAATGACAATGTCAGAAACGAGAGTCGAAATTTGGAAAGAAGTACATTTTGCAATTTCCGAAGAGTGACCGCGATTCTGGGCACCGTTTCGGCTATTTTCGAGGTAAGGGTTTGCCGAGTCGATAAACGAGAATGCATAGGCTGAGATATGATGTTTGAAATATCGGTGTTGTGTGTGCTACGCATCTCAATAAGCTGGTAAAATGTGTGTGATTTTGCCGAAGGAAACCGCACAACGGTATCATGAATGATGTGTACAGTATTGAGTATATCGTACTCCGTAGCGTAGAACTAGAAGTAGAACTAGAATTGTATTTGTAGAAAACTAACTAGACTTTAGAATCTTAAAATTAAGTGGGCCTGACGTTTCGATCCTAGCAGGACCTTTCTCAAAGAAACGTTAGGATCGAAACATCAGGCCCACTAAATTTTAAGATTTGCATTTTGGTAATTTTAGTCTGTAACTGTAAGCAGTTTGTAACATTTTTGTATATCATTATCACTGACATTAAACTTTAGAACTAATACTAATAGTAGTAATAGTAATAGAAGTCGAAAGTAGGGCGGAGGTCGTTCCTGCTAATGTTTATGTTATGCCGACACGATCCGGCATGACTTAGGCCTAATGAAAATTGGCCAATCAGAGTAAGGAGCGGCAAATTTGCATTCTGGTCATTTAAGTCAGTAGTCAGTAAGCATTTTTGTATTATTGCTAGATAAATATGTTCTGACCAGGTCGCAATTTCCTTTTTTTTCTCACTCACAGGCACGATGTGACCAGGACCGTATCTAGCCGTGGTTTGACGAGAAATCGAAACATCTTCAGCCTTCTCCTTAAACTCCTCTATCCCCTCCCTCCCTTCCCCTCCACTCCCTTCCCCTCTCCTCCAACAACCACCAAGCATGGCCCCCATTCTGACGCCTCAGGCCCAGGCAGCGCAGGCCCAGCTAGGCCTGGCCCTGCCGCAGGCCCAGAGGGCGCCCTCCCCCAGCGGCACCAACAGCATCTCGCTGGGCCTCCTCCTGGACTTCCTGATCCAGAAGACTTACCACGAGCTCATGGTGCTCTCTGAACTCCTGCCAAGGAAGTCAGACATGGAAAGGTACATGCCAGCTCAGGGCTTGACCTTAGCAGTAGCACTAGCCCGGCGGTCATTGGCTAGTAAAAACAGCTGCGGGCTAGTAAAATGACCCACTTTGCTAGCCCGTTGGACTAGTAAAAAGTAGACAGTGGTGTGGCGGCAAAAAACGATGCGGGCGGGGATGAGAAAGTAGAAACAAATCATTTGTTTCATACTTGACCTAATAACCTTGTTTTAAATTCAATATTAATTTTACAGGGCTAGTAAAACTTGCTGCGGGCTAGCAAAAAACACAATTTACTTACCCGGTGGGCTAGTAAAAAAAACTTAAGCGCGAGGCTTGCAGCTTCTACACAAACCATTTTGAAACCCCCCCCCCCCCAAAAAAAAGAAAAAAAAAAGAAAGGAAAGCTGCATCCACTTTGTGTGAAACAAATCTTCTAAATGTAGAGGGTCTTACATTTTGATCCTAGCAAGACCTTTCTCAAAGGCATTGAACGGTCCTGCTAGGATCAAAATGTTGGCCCCCCTTATGACGATGTTGGAGATTTGCTTTTTAATTTATCATTTAAAGCTGCATCCATTTTGTGCGATCACCGAGCTGCTGTTCCTTAGCCAGGTTTACAACAATGGGTTGCGAATGAAAACGGGGGTGTGATCCCAAGAGATAATACGGAAGTTAATGGTTGAATAGCTTCTGACTGCCGCCCCCACCCCGGCAAAGATTAGCTGACTAGTTGGGAAGGCAGCTGTATTAAGTAACATTCTCATCGGTATAGGAAGGTTTGCGGTGACACCATGTATCAGGTCTCTTAAACTGGAAGAGGTTTGGTTCTGAAAAGAACCTGAGTGGTAACTCTGGGGTGGTAACTCTGGGGAGGATTATCCTAAGGGGGGCTTAGGTCGTTTCGACCAGAGCATACTGGTCAAAACGTCGAGTTACCACTCAGGTTCTTTTCAGAACCAAACCACTTCCTTTAAGAGACCTGATACATGGTGTCACCGCAAACCTTCCTATATTGATTCACCCACCATGCAAAGCCTTAAGTCTTATTTATTCTCATCGGTGCTGCGTCATATTTTAACTGTGTTTTTTCTCGTCCTCATTTTTTTTTTTTCGTCAGGAAAATTGAGATTGTGAAGTTTGCCCACAGCACCAGGCAGTCCTTCATCCGATTCCTGGCTCTCGTCAAGTGGGCTAGCAGTGCGGCCAAGGTGGACAAGTGTGCAGTAAGTACGGCGCCCAGGACGGGATCAGCTTCTCCGTGACTCGCGGTGTCGGCTGGAGGGTAGTGATGCATTGGCGGCAGAGTGCTAGCCCTTGTCAAGTTGCCACAGACAGACGCTTGCCCGTACTGCAGTGGAACGATGCCATGTCGATCATCCCGGGATCCGTGAAAATTGTTTGGTACAGCGGTCACCGGTTACAGCGCTTGTGCTGAAAGGGATGTTCGTTGTAGCTGATGCTTCAAGCCCCTCCACAACATTGATCGAGGTCAAAGAATAGCATCCATATGATGTCTGATCCAACATATGCATGAAATAGCACGCCTGTGAACATTTCAGCTCAGTCCGCCAACCGAGTCTCGAGAAAATCGTGAAAACCGTTTCATTTGTTTCGCGAAAATGCAGCATTCAACTCCGTACTGTTCCGAAAAATAGTTTAGATGTCGGTGAGACATAAACTATTTCTTTTACTCATTTCTCCCAAAATTCATCTTTTAGGCAGAAATATTTCAGTGAGAGGTTTCTACTATAACCATCTTCAAACTATAAGTTTCATGTAAATCTGTGAACATTTCTGTTTTTCGATCTTACCAATGTTGTGGAGGGGCTTTAAGTCAACTCGTTATTGATTTTATTCCTTTGAGCACGAGCCGACCAGGTACAGTGTACGCACAGATTAGTCAGTGTGACACCAACAAGTACTCATTCTGCCTTTGGACTTTGAGGAATTTGTTTGAAGATTTTTTTTTTTTTTTTTCGCTCTCTCCTCAGGCCATTTCGTCCTTTCTGGACCAACAGTCTCTCCTGTTTGTGGACACGGCCGACATGCTTTCGCACATGGCCCGCGAGAACCTCGTCCACGCAAGGTGAGGCCTTGTTAGCGCGGCAACAATCACCTTGACGACACCACACTCAATCTTGCCGAGGAATCTTTAATCGCACGACGCTTAATTGCCATTCTGCCATATTTGCTTTTCTTGTACGCGGTCTGTTTCAATCAAACATTAGAGGAGAAACAGGAAAAACTGCCTGGGAACTTTTGAACAAATTGAAACAATTGCAAAGAAAACTTTGACTGGGCTGGGATTTGAATCCGGGACCTTTCGTTCTGTGCAAGAGTGCAGAGTCTCGGGTCTCGGGTTCAATTCCTGGTCCAGTCAACGTTTTGTGGGAGCCATTTTTCAATCAATTTCATTGCCGTTTTCACAAGCTTGGAATTTTCCTCCACTTTTTTTTGTTTTGTGCCAGGTTGCCCAATTTCTCTCTCCCAGTGGCCGTGGATGTCCTGACGACGGGACAATACCGGAGATTGCCGACGTGTATCAAGGTATGCCCCCCTTGACTCTTGACAAAAAAGTAATATTTCAAAATTTAAAGTTATATACAAAAATGTTGCAAACTGCTTACTGACTAAAATTACCACAATGCAAATCTCAAAATTTAGTGGGTCTGACGTTTCGATCCTAACAGGACCTTTCTCAAAGGCAGTTTAGTTTCAAAAAATGAGTTTCAAAAATTGAGTTTCAAAATGACTTTTCAATCCTAGCAGGACCTTTCTCAAAGGTAGAGTGACAAAGACAAAAACAGATACAAGAAGGGAGGGGGTAGAGAGTGAATGGGACACGGATGAAAAACAAAGGACAAAGAGTACAGCAGGTATAGGGTGAGATCAAAGGGAAGGGCAAGGAGTGGGGTAAGGATTAGTGAGAAGAGGGGGAAAGATCTGAGTGTGGAGGAGTGAATACAAAAGAAGGATTATCAGTAGAAAAAAAGAGCAAAGTGTCTTAAAATTAGCAGCGCAAACAATCCGGCCAACGGATGATGTGGCAGTGGAAACAGGTCTGAATCCTGTTCATCTCTGCTTCGGTCTTGAGCAAGGATGCACTCCGTATTCTTGAAGTTAAACGGGGTCTTTAAAAAAAAATTCTCAAAATTTAGAGGGCCCGACGTTTTGATCCTAGCAGGACCTTTCTCTTTGCCTTTGAGAAAGGTCCTGCTAGGATCAAAACGTCAGGCCCTCTAAATTTTGAGATTTATGTATTGCAGGTCATTTTAAGGTGATTTACAAAAATGTTGCAAACTGCTTACTGACTAAAATTACCAAAATGCAAATCTTAAAATTTAGTGGGCCTGATGTTTCGATCCTGGCAGGACCTTTCTCAAAGGCAGGTCATTTTAGTCAGTGAGCAGTTTTGCAACAGTTTTTGTATTAACTTCAAAAAAATAAATTGACGATTTGATTTGCTTTTTCATCACGCCCCCCCCCCCCTCCCCCTCCAGGAGAAGATAGTCCCGCCGGATCCCATCTCACAGAATGAGAAGTCCAGCGTGCTGTCGCGTCTGAATCAGATCATCCAGCATCGACTGGTCACCAGCAAGCTGCCCTCCCAGCTCGCCGACCTGTCCATCGGTCAGTTCACCCCTGGGTCCCATGCCCCCACCGCGCCCTCTAAATCTGCATTGTGAACTCATTTTCCCACGTCCTATCATCAGGGATGTAAGACTTCCGGAAATGTCCGAATTTCCGGAAATGACATGATTTTTTTTAATTTTTAATTTTTTTTTTTTTTTTTTTTTTTATTATTATCATTTTTTTATGTTATAACAGGTATCTCAAACTGCTAATTTGTATCTGTTAAAACCCTAAAAACTGAAGGGCGCCTGCACCCCTGCCGTGAATCTCTCGGTCACGTAAGCGCTCACTCGCAGTCGCATCTCTCAGTCACGTAAGGGCTCACTCGCAGTCGATTTGCAATTGATTGGCCTTCAGTGATTTTCAGGAAATGATTTTGTCGGTCACTTACATCCCTGTATCTTACACGCCAAGCTTGTTCGTCACTCTGATCCGAGAGAGAGATTTGACAGCTGACCCGACCGATGATTGCTCTGTATGCGCACCAGTGCAGATACAAGTAACTTGAACCAGTAGGCTCACATGGACATAGTCCGGTTGCTAGGTCCCACCACACCAGCGTCTGATTTGCGTTGCAAGTACATCTGCGTGAATTGAAAACACTGACCGGCAAAAAAGCATGAGACTAAAAAAAAAACCTCTGTAAGCTCACACGTACGTGGATCGGTTGCTAGGTCCCACAACAACCAGTGTCTGAATTTGCGTTGTGAAATCGCAGTCCTGCGCCCCTTTTGTACACGCTAAGCTCGCCCCACGCTCCGACCTGACACAGGTTTGACACTTAGGATAACTAGGACCGTTAACTGGGACCCCTTTTTGTCGCCCCTCTTTCACAGTGGAAGGACGGGTCAAGTTCTGCGTCCCCCAAGAATTTGAGGTGAGTATTCTCCGAACGTCCCCTATCTCCCCTGGGTTCATTGCTGTCACATAAAACCCCCCAAAACAGGCTAAAGCCACTCAAAATAATGACTGATATCAATGCAGACTCCAGGACCCCGTGTACACATATTATGTATAGCTTTGGTGCCTTCAAGCAGCTTAACGAAGGGTAGCAGTTCTGCAACCAAAATGCCGCTTTACTTTAATTTTTTTTTCAATTTGTTCAAAAGTCCCCAGTCAGTTTTTCCTTGTTTTTTCCCCCCTTGACTTTTATCACTTTCATCAGGACACCAATTAAAAAAAAAACCAAAACAGATACGGTTACCAATTGTTGTAGTCGGTAATGGTTTGATGGATTGGGTCGACTTGGCACTAGTAATGCCTGGTGACTGGTCTCTTTTCCAGGCTACTTTGACGCTGATGGGCGACGATCCCAGCATCCCCTGGCGGCTGCTGAGCATTGACATTCTGGTCAGCGATCCCGACACTGGAGGTGAGACTAACTGCATCTTCCTTTTCCTGTCTCCTGGAGTTTCATAGACACAACATGATGTTATATCATACATCATATGCAACGTGTTACCCGCCGCTGTACAATATTCTGAATCTGCCGCACGACCTCGACCAGCTCGGTGGTCAAGTGGTTAAGACGTATTCACTTCGAAGCAGAAATGGCGGGTTCAAATCCAGCCCGAGGTGCCTGGAACTTTTTCATCAGGCATCGGGCAAAGCACTGCGCACTCAGTGCTTATCACGTCGAGCAAGGCAAACCCTCATTGAATTACATTCTCCTTGACGCAAAACATCATGTTATATCTGTGAAGAGATGATTACCACAAACCTTCCACTTGATCCTCCCGTCTTGTCAAGTAGTTGAGATGCCTTCCTTTGCCTTCAGGCAATCAGGGAAAGCAAGATCATTTGATCAGAAATGACTAATTACTCATGCCTGCGAACTGCATCGCCGACTTGCATCTTAACATTATTTTCTCATCAATTGATTTACTTCGCAGATGGGAAAGCACTGGTGCATCCAATGCAGGTAAGGAAGCTGATGAATCGAATGTTGAATTTATTCAAAGTAATCTGGCCAAAATGTTGCAAAGCAAAAAAAAATAAAAAATTTGAGGGCCTGACGTTTGGATCCATGTAGGACTTTTATCAACAGCAGAATTCTGATAATTAATTCATATTTATGGTAATTAATTCATTTTTTTGCCTGTAGATAGTGCAGATTTTTGCTACGTTTCCTCAAGGGTCGAGTTAAGGCAGTCACCATTTTTTTCTTCAAAACTATTTCATGTAATTGTTCAGTAATTAACCTCTGTTGTTCTACTGCAATCTATAAGACAACACAAAATGTATGTATCGGTGCATTTTTTTAAAGTAGAAGCTCATTTTTCAAACCCTGTGATTCTCGGCAAGTGAGGTCACTCTTGGACCCGGAAGCTCTGCGCAGTTGAACTGCACGATATTGCAAGGCTCGCCCTAGAGCCCCATGCATTCCTGGGCTGGAGGCTAGCCACTTACGGTCCCTCCCTCCCCTCTCTCTTCCCCCCCCCTCCACGCACAGTTGAATTACATCCACCAGCTGCTTCAGTCAAGGCTCTTCGGAGACGAGAACACGCTGCAGGGCATGTACAACTGCCTACGTATCCTTTGAAATCGGCTCAAAGCATTTTGATTCCAATTCCATTCAAGGGGAACATTTATTGCCATATCACAGAGAGAGAAAATACAACAATGTGTAGCGGTCAATATTAGGATAACTATCGCATGAGGCACACAGAAGTGGGTATAAAGCATACTACAAGTAGTGATACGGACGCCAATCCCAGAAAACAGGGTGTGAGCATTGCAGGGCTCGAAATATCCACTAGACCGTGGACCGAGTGTTGTGATTTCAGCGTCGGTCTAGTGCCGAGTGTGACCACTGGACCGGCTGTCTGGTGGTTTTTTTCTTGCACCATGAAGAAAATCCCACTCAAATATAACTTTGACTTTGACCTGTACAAGTAAACAGCATTTTCTCGTGGTATTCCTTTCATGTTTTTCCCCCCTTATTTATGGCACAGGTCTTGTAAGAATAGTTCAGGTCCAGTAAGAGTCTTCAGTTACTAGACTCGTTGTCTGGTACATTTTATTTCTGTAATCTGAGCCCTGTATAGGAATATCAGTGAGATTGAATATCGGATTTCAGTGCAAAGTTTGATCGGTGTTTGTTATCCTGAGCTGTGACACAGACAGCTTCTGCCAGTCCCTGCAGCTGGAAGTCCTCCACTCACAGGTAAGTTGGGACAACTTTGACGTCAGCTTTTCAACTCGGCACTAGGCCGGAGTCTTAAAGTCATGGAGGGTTCCAGCCCAACACATCCTCCGCTTAACACTGTAGTCCCAGTGCTTTACCCGATTGCCTGCCTGAATTGTTTTTTCTTTCAATTTGACACTAGGCAGGTGTACAAAGTCATTAAGGGTTCTGGCCCAACACGTCCTCCACTTAACACTGTAGTCCCAGTGCTTTGCCCGATTGCCTGCCTGAATTGTTTTTCATTCAATTTGACACTAGGCAGTAGTATAAAGTCATTGAGGGTTCTGCCCAAAACATGTCGTTCACTGAATACTCGAGTCCCAGTGCTTTGTCCGATTGCCAATTTTGTTTATTTAAAAAAAAAAAAAAATCCTCTCTTTTAAAAAAATTATTTATTTTTTTGATTTTATGTCAAATTGCTATCTCAAACTACTCAATTTTATCTGTTAAAACCCTAAAAACTGAAGGGCGCCTGCACCCCTGCCGTGAATCTCACAATCGCATCTCTCGGTCGTGTATACGCTCACTCGCAGTCGCACAATTTATTGGCCTTTGGTGATTTTCGGGAAATGACTTTGTCGGTGACTTACATCCTTTGTAAGTGTCGCATTATCGGTTGGTGATAGAGTATTGGTCAAGAGGTGCTACGTTAGGGATACCTTAGGTGTTGGTTATTGCATCATTAGTCGTAGCATGGTTTCATTGAGAGATGAGAAAAATCGCCGACTGATATTGTCGTCTTTGTTTTCCCACCCTGCCTCAGGCCCAGAGGCTGATTCGGGAACGCTGGGGTGAGCATGTGATGATTGAGAAGTACACAGCCGGACAGTGCCTCACCCTGGCTTACTGGAGGTAAGAAATCACGCCCCAAACGAACCAACGAACAAACCCGTGCACCAACCCGCTTCAAATTATTTTTTTCTCTCCCCCGAGACCCTGGAGTTGGCTGTGGCTCCGAGTTCCGTCTCCGTCATCTAAAAGCTGAAGAAAAAAAAACACACAAACTGAAGCCTGGTTTGGGAAAATGATGAAGGTTTTCACTACGAGTTGAAAACAGGGTTATGACCAGAACTAAATTGGAGGTGAGAAACCCATCCCACACAAACAAGCCATATCAGCCTTGGTAAAAAAAAGCCCTGCAGGAAATTTAGTGGCTACGGCTTTGAATTGTACACGACTCAATGGAAGCCGCTTAGCTGGTGGCTGCAAGCCAAGCCCCCATAGACCCGTGTGTTATTGGGAGCCGCTCATCCGTACTTTGATTGCGTTTCAGGTCTCAGAGCTTCCACTCCAGTAAGCCGCAGCTCTACAGCCTGTCCATCGGCATCGACGCTAACGACACGGCCAGGCCCCTCCAGATCAACCACGACCCCCCACTGTCAGTGGAAGATGCCAACGAGGTCAACCGAGCCATTAAGGTGAATGGGCCATACCACTTGAATCAAAGGGGGAGGGGGATTGAAAAAAAAATGGGGCCATTGAAAAATTTCAATTCAAGTATCTGTTGCCATAGTAACACATGCAGGGAATGTTCTTGGTCCAAATGTCACAAGTTGAAACAATAACCTCAAAAGTTAGAGAGCCCAACGTTTCGATCCTAGCAGGACCTTTCTCAATGGCCTTTGACTTTGAGAAAGGTCCTGCTATGATCGAAACGTCAGGCCCTCTAACTTTTGAGATTTATGTATTGCAGGCCATTTTAGGCAGTGAGCAGTTTGTAACAGTTTGTTTGTATTTACCTCAAGTTGAAACAACAATCAATGCTGTAGTCTGAATGATTCAGAAGTTGTGATTTTCTTGATCTGAAGCTTTATTTTGGTCAGTTTTGTTTCACCGTTCAGTGAAGTTTACTTTCAAGAGCTCTGTTAAGATCGTATCTCTTCCTTCTCTCGTCTCTGCCAACAGTGTGACAGGCTCTCCGTGGAGAGACTGCTGGTGGAGACTGTGCTGATTAGGTCAAAGGTCAAGCTCAAGGTAGGTCGTCACTTTGCCGGGCCGCTCAGAGACAGAGAAAGCCTTTGAGAATGAGTTAAACAAAATTTTAAAAACTTGGTATTTCAGTCATGCGAACCTGTCAAATCTTATGGGGAAAGGCCCGTAATCTTAATGTGCTCCGTGACACCAATGAATTCAATTCAAGAGGTTTTGCCCTTACTCGACGTGGTAAACACTGAATGCTCAGTGCTTTGCCCGGTGCCTGATAAAAACATTTCAGGCAGCTCGGGCGGGATTCGAACCCACGACTCCCGAATTCTAGTACGGACGTCTTAACCACTGGACCACCGAGCTGGTCGAGGTCGTGTGGTGGATTTGAATAATGTATAGCGGCGAGTACCGAGTTGCATCATTGATATAACATGATGTTTGCGTATAACATGATGTAATTCAAGAGGTTTTGCCCTTACTCGACGTGGTAAACACTGAATGCTCAGTGCTTTGCCCGGTGCCTGATAAAAATATTTCAGGCAGCTCGGGCAACACTGAGCATTCAGTGTTTACCACGTCGAGTAAGGGCAAAACCTCTCGAATTACATTCTCCTCGACGCAAACATCATGTTATATCTATGACCAATGAATTCAGTTTTCCCCCTCCCTTCTCTCTAACTATCCAGGAACTGCAGGGTGTGCTGGAAAAAGAGTTGACCGGCACAAAGAGTAAGTCCATCTGTCTATATAGGAAGGTTTGCGGTGACACCATGTATAAAGTCTCTGAAAGGAAGGGGTGTGGTTCTGAAGAGAACCTGAGTGGCAACTCGGACGTTCCGACCAGTATGCCCTGGCTGTCATCAGGAGAAACTCGGGAGAAACTCTATAAAGGAGCTGCTCATTTTGATAAAGTCGGCATCACGCGGCGATGTGCAGCATTAACTTTGTGTTCCTTTCTCAAAGGACTCACTATTGTCGTCCTCCTGTCACACAGTGCTGGTCACCGGTACCCCGCCACTCCTGTCGGTGCCCATCATAGAGCCGTGCAGTCAGTCGGAGTACCTGACCATCTCGGTGGACATGCAGACGGGCAGCTACCGGCCAGAGATCAACCACGCCGGTGAGTTCTGTCACATGACGCCTATCCAGGGTTCCCGCGGTCATAAGAAAACCTGTAAAAGTCGTGGAATAAAAAAAAAAACCTGCATAAGTCATGGAAAATGGAAATTGTTTTTTTTTTAAATCACGAAAAATTATAATTTTGTAACTAGCATCCCATTTGTGATGGATTCTGATTATTTCCATTTTCACTTTTTTCGAATTGAGAAACATTTGCCTAACATTTTAGTAAGCAGTTTTTGTTAACATTTTAGTAAACATTTTTGCATATCACTAATTTTTGAATTTGTTTGATCGATCAATCGATCGATTGATGGATTGATTGATAGTTGATCATTTGATTGATCGATATATGGGTTGATTGATGGATTGATGATTATTGAATGATTATTGATTAATTGATTAAATGATTGATTGATTGGTTTTTAAAAACAGATTCTATTTTGATGGAAGAAATAGAGCACTGCTTAAACTTTGAAATTGTCAAGCTCTACCAGTACATCACCAAACTGAGGTACGAACTGACTCATAAAAAATTCATAAAGTATACTCATTTTTTCTGAAACAAAATGTCATTCAGTCATTCAGATATTGTAAAAATTGTTCGGGTCCAGTAAGATACTTCAATTACTGGACATACTAGACCTATTGTCTAATGCATTTAGGGGTGTAAAATTTGAGTCCTGGTCTTCCATATAAGGTCTGTATACGTTTTTTTCTTAAATCACTTGATTTGTTTTTTTATTATTTGAATTTTGGTCATTTAAGTCAGTAAGAAGGTTTGGGACATTTTTGTATTAATTTTTTTTTTTTTGGGTGGTGGTGACGTTGACAGGCATCTATTGAGTGTACATCACTGCAAGTGGTCCATCCAGCATCTGCCGTGCCGTTGCACAGACAGGCTCCCTCTAGTGGCCATTGCGGCTGACCATCCGCTGGCCAAGCTGTCGCAGAATCGTCTCTACATCCACCTCGTCAAGCACAAGAGCTACTACGTGGTAAGAGCGCCCTCGCAGTTTTCGCTTCCTCGGGTTCGTGTTCCGGTCCTGTCCAACGTTCGTGGTCATTCTTCAAAGCGTCGAAAATTTCTGGACACTCAAAATTTGAGAAATTGCTTGCTCATCAGGAAGTTTGTAATGGTATCGGAGATTCTGTGGAGAATTTTTAGTGCTTGAAAATCGGCCGTTTTTTTTTTAGAAAAGATGAAATTTGTCAAAGCGATTCTTTGAGCTGTGGTGTACCCTACCTTTAAAACACTTTTCAAGATGTTTTTGTTCTTGAAAAAAGGCAAAGAAAACTTTGATTGGACTGGGACTTGAACCAGAGACCTCTGGTTTTGCAGTGCTCTATAACCATCTGAGCCATCCAGCCCGTAGATGGTGGCCTTCCCTAAGAGTCGACTAGTCTTTGCTAGGGTGGAGAGCACCAACTAAGAGCATTTTAAAGTTAGGGTACACCGCTTGCACAGGTCACAGAATGGCTTCAACAAATTTCCTCTTTTCTCAAAAACAGCAGATTTTCAAGATCTAGAAGCATAGAATGCCTGATACCATTGCAAACCTCCTGACGAGTTTCTGTTCTGTAGTGGAGAGAGGAGGGACACCAGTCAGAAACTCTTCTGTTAACAAAAAAACCCTCCTTTTCCTGTTCGTTAGATTGTGGAGTTTAACGACGTGAAGAGCCAGAGCAGCCTCCAGGTGCGGTACTATCTCTTCCACACCAAGCAGTCGGCCTTCTATGACCAGCCGCCCAGCGGCGGCGGCGGCGGCGGGGAGGGAGGGGCCACCGGCCAGCTGACCCCCGGCGACAAGCAGTCCAGGGAGCCCTACCTGGCCCCACTCAGTCTGGTGCCCCTGGACGCCAAGAGTTGCAGTCACGGCCCAGACTCACTCATCGAAGGTCAGTGTTGGTTCCCCTCGGCCCCCTAGCTCCCAGCCCCAGGCCCCCTCCCCATTTTCATTTTCATTTTTATTTTCATGCTCCTTCGCTTCACTCATGAAAAACAGTTTCCTTCCATTGGACTGCACAAATAAAGTAAAAGAGTCAATAGAAATCGAGTAAGATTGAATTTTATTCAAGCATGGGAGATGCTGAAGCCATCATTCCCCCGAGAGCTGTTCAAGTTATTTTGAAACTTTTTTTTTTATATAATCTAAATAATGTGTGAATTTATTGGTTAGTTAAATATCTCTCCTTATTTTGTTTAAATGAAATAAATTAGTCGAATGAATGTTTAAATTTTATGTAAATAAAACAATCAAATAAAAGTAAATAGAATAAATAAATGAATAAAAAATAGATTAACAATTTAAAAAATATAAAAGTAATTAAAATCAAAGTAAATAGAATAAATAGAATAAATAAAAAAAAATGAAAAGAATAAAATAAATGAAATAAATAAAGTAATTCAAATAAATAAAATAAATAGAAAATAAGATAAAAGATATGAATGAAATAGATGAAATAAATAAAATGATTAAAATAAGCAATTAATAACATCAACTTAATATGCAAAAATGGTGCAAAGTACATGTACTATTAAACTGACTTTGACTAAAATTCAAATAAATTCTGAAACCTTATATCAATGTAACTGAGGGTACTTTTATTGTTTTTGTTCTGCAGCGGAAGAAATAGGACATCAGAAGAAACGAAAGGTGAGTCGAGTAACACGAAATGTTTGACCGGCGGTGATTAGAAGATTTGAGAGTAAAAAGAATTGTTAAATAATAAAATGAAAAAAGTAAAAAGAATTGTTTGCAAGGTGCTTGAGATAATCTGCGGCTCTTGACGAATCTCTGGATCAGTCTAAGGTGGGAGTTAGGCCACCACCCATGCATTTTGCAAGGTGCTTGAGATAATCTGCGGCTCTTGACGAATCTCTGGATCAGTCTAAGGTGGGAGTTAGGCCACCACCCATGCATTTTGCAAGGTGCTTGAGATAATCTGCGGCTCTTGACGAATCTCTGGATCAGTCTAAGGTGGGAGTTAGGCCACCACCCATGCATTTTGCAAGGTGCTTGAGATAATCTGCGGCTCTTGACGAATCTCTGGATCAGTCTAAGGTGGGAGTTAGGCCACCACCCATGCATTTTGCAAGGTGCTTGAGATAATCTGCGGCTCTTGACGAATCTCTGGATCAGTCTTAGGTCGGAGTTAGGCCACCACCCATGCATTTTACACTGTTTTTGAGTCATTACACTTCCAGCTCGGCTACTTCAACCACGGTCTTTGTAAGAAAAAATCCCGTGTCGAAAGTCCAAGTGCGGACAGCGGTTGCAGTGGATCATATTTCATTTTACCATCATCTCGGTAAAACCTTTAAAAATGAAATCCAGTCCAGACACGGCTTAAAACCCAAGTCTAGGACTCGGGAAGGTGCCTGCGCTGTGTGGCAATTACGTCTGGTTCCCCGACTCCCCCCCCCCTCCCTCCTCTCCCCCCTGAGTGATAAGAACCCTTGTCTACTTGACTCTGCCACAGCTGGGCACCGGACTGGCCCCGCACAAGCGCCCTCGGCAGGAGAGCCACTGCCAGTACTTCCAGAGGGAGTTGGCTCACATCATTGCACTCTGCGACTGGAGGATCCCGTTCATCTCGCTGTGCGAGGAGGTAAGGCTTCCATCGTCTTTACCTACGCCCCCTGTGGACAAAAAATAAATAAATAAATAATCCTTCTTTTGTGTTCAGTCCTTCACACTTCTCTCTTTGATCTTTCCCCCTCTTGTCACTAATCCCTACCCTACTCCTTGCCCTTCTCTTTGATCTTTCCCCCTCCTCTCACTAATCCCTACCCTACTCCTTGCCCTTCTCTTTGATCTCTCCCTACCAGCTTCACTCTTTTGTCCGTTGTCTCTCATCCGTGTCCTATTCACTCTCCCCCCCTTCCTTCGTGTACATGTATCTGTGCTGTCCCCGTCACTCTGCCTTTGAGAAAGGTCCTGCTAGGATCGAAACGTCAGGCCCACTAAATTTTAAGAGAAAAAAAAAAGTAAAACCGGTTTGAACACTTCAAAGATGTTGTGTGCCTGACGTTTCAATCCTAGCAGGATCTTTCTCAAAGGCAGAATGACAAGGACAAAACCAGATGGAAAGGGAGAGTGATTAGTGGATAAAAGACGAAGGAAGCAGGTCGGCAGACTTGTTTGAATACTGCGACTTTATTGGAGATTTTTTTACTTACGATTTTTTTAAGGTGATATACAAAAATGTTGCAAACTGCTTACTGACTAAAATAACCAAAATGCAAATCTTAAAATTTAGTGGGCCTGACGTTTTGATCCTAGCAGGACCTTTCTCAAAGGCAGAGAAAGGTCAGAGAAAGGCCTTTGAGAAAGGTCCTGCTAGGATCGAAACATCAGGCCCACTAAATTTTAAGATTTACGATTTTTTTTAATTAGATTTCAGTACTCACTGTGAAGTACCGTAGTTAGGAGAAATTGTGTGCTCACCGTCAGCCTCATTCCACATTCAAACCCGCAAACCGTCAATTCTTATCTATGACTTAAAGCCCCTACACAACATAAGTCGAGGTCAAAAAATAGCATCCATGCGTTGTCCGATCCAACATATGCATGAAATAGCACACCTATGAACATTTCAGCTCAGTCCGCCAATCGAGTCTCGAGAAAATCGTGAAAACCGCTTCATCTGTTTCGCGAAAATGCAGCATTCAACGCCGTACTGTTCCGAAAAATAGTTTAGATCTCGGTGAGACGTAAACGATTTCTTTTACTCTTTTCTCCCAACATACAACATTTAGGCAGAAATATTTCAGTGCGAGGTTTCTACTATAACCATCTTCAAACTGTTTCATGTAAATCTGGGAAGATTTCTGTTTTTCGTTCTTACCAATGTTGTGTAGGGGCTTTAAATCCGATCGGAATCGATCGGCATTGATTGAATTTTGACGGGACTGATTTTTGTTGGCAGCTGGTGGAGCACGGCGTCGCCTTCCAAGGTGTGCAGACAGAGGCTGAGGGTATCGGACTGGTGGCCAAGCTATGCAGGTAAGGGGGACAGGCTTAGCTGCCTCTGCCAGTCCTCTCCGGACAGAGGCTGAGGGTATCGGACTGGTGGCCAAGCTATGCAGATAAGGGGGACAGGCTTAGCTGCCTCTGCCAGTCCTCTCCGGACAGAGGCTGAGGGTATCGGACTGGTGGCCAAGCTATGCAGGTAAGGGGGACAGGCTTAGCTGCCTCTGCCAGTCCTCTCCGGACAGAGGCTTCCTCGTCAGCCAAGACGCCTTCATGGGTTTCCCAGCTGCCTTCACGGCTATGGCTGTGGCTCTTTAAGGGGCTGAATGCCTGCCTGCACTGAGGCGTAGACTTCTGGAAATTTCCTGATTTCCGGAAATGGCGTGATTTTTTTGTTCCGATTTTTCTTTTCTTTTCTTGTTATTGTTATTATTTTCAAAATGAGTTAATTTTTTTTTTTATGTCAAACTGGTATCTCAAACTCCTCGATTTTTTTCTGTCAAAACCCTAAAAACTGAAGGGCGTCTGCACCCCTGCCGTGAATCTTGCAATCGCATCTCGGTTGCGTAAGCACTCACTTGCAGTCGCACAATTTATTGTCTTTCCGTTGATTTTCAGGAAATGACTTTGTCGGTCACTTACATCCCTGATAGCCATAACTGCTTGCAATCTGTCAAAAGCTTCAAGTTGGGCTCTAATTCCATGTGACTGCATGAACAACGGTACCCAGCCGAGACTGGTGTTGTGTATATCAAATCCCAAACGTCAGAATATTTCAGATTGACATTTGAGCTTTTGAAGTCATTCAGCTGTTTGCCATATGATTGTATGACCACAAACCATGCATCTGTTATGCATGTACATGTACTGTAAATACAGTATGGGTCTTTGTGTACATGTACTCTGTATTGTATGCATACTGTGAGATGGATTTTTTCCAATAGGGACGTGTGGAATGGAAGAGAGTAATTGTCCACTAGGTTCATTATTCATTGCGGGCAAATTAAAAGACTGGATAAGAGCAGGCTAGATGGGAATTTAATTTGCACTGGCCCGTGGTTCTCACGACAGCGTAGTCATGTACAATTTGTTAGAGAAAAAAAATCACTCTTTTTTTTTTAGGGGTGAGTGGGTGGGACAAACAAATTTGAAAGTCAAAATTTAAAAACATTGAAAAATTTGGAGTGGCCCCTTTTACTATTAAAGTCTACGCAAACTTTCTGCTGTTGACCTGTCAGCTTGCCGACCATAGAGGGCGTATCGCAGGAGGTGAACACAGCGATGGCCGCCTCCCTGTTGGATTGCAGCTTCCGTCTGCTGGGCAGGAGTCACTCCCTCTCCTGGCATGTACAGGTGAGCAAGCAAGAAAGGAAAGACCTCCATCCAGTCACCAATTATCCCAGCTAGTTTTTTTTAAAGGCCCCAATACAACACTGGTAAAGGTCAAAGATTAATACCGCAGTTTGTATTTCATTTCATTTCATTTACTTCGTCAAGACACAAAACCGCAATAAAACATAAAATTTCCAACATTAATATCATACAATATAAGATACAAACAACAAGCCAAGGGTAGCTTGTGAAAGCTGATTTAAAACGGCTTATTTCCATCGAGATCCTTAATATATGTAAATGACCATTAAACGTACTGCCATAAACGACACAGTGAAGTTTTTAGCTCAAACGATAATCCGAGAAAGGAGAAAAGGGCCAAAAAAGGTAACTTTTTTCCCCCAACCTGTGACAGATTTTGTAAATAGCGCCCTCATGAATTTTTAACCGACTATGGACGACTGATTTGAGGCGTAACCACCGCAGACTTGAGTATAAATGCAGGTTCTGCCTTTGAGAAAGGTCCTGCTAGGATCGAAACGTCAGGCCCTCCTAATTTTTGATTTTCGCTTTTGGGTCATGTTAGTCACGGAGCAGTTTGCTACATTTTTTGCCATATTACGGTTTCCCTGTGCAGCTTGTCTTCGGCAACTGTCCCGTCAAGAGCACATCGATCAGGGAGCAGGGTGCTACCAGATGCGTCTATCTGAACTACGACGCCAGCGCCCCAGTCCTGAAGCTACTTCTGCAAGACTGGAAGGCCTTGGGAAAGCTGTACGGTGCTGTACAATCACTGGGCTGGATTGTCAATGGTAAGGCCTACACACTGCCTCTGTCTGTCTGACTGTCTGTCTGTCTTTGTGTGTTTGAATGTCTGTCTGTCTTTCTGTCTATCTGCCTGCCTGCCTCAATGTCTGCCTGTCTATCTGCTTGTCTGTTTGCCTGTCTCCTTCCCTGTCTGTCTGTTTGTCTACCTGCCTTCCAGTTTGTCTTTTTGCCTGTTTGCATCTGTGTCTGTCTATCTGCCTTTCTTGTCTCCCTGTCTGTCTGTCCATCTGCCTGCCTCCCTGTCTGTCTGCCTGTCTGTTTGTCTATATGGCTGCCTCCTTCCCTGTCATTTTGTCTGTCTGTCTGCCTGTCACCTTCTATCCCTGTCTTACTGTCTGTCTGTCTATCTGCCTGCCTCCTTTCCTGTCTTTCTGTCTGTCTGCCTATTTGCCTGCCTCCCTCCCTGCCTGTTTGCCTGCCTGTCAGCCTGTGTTAAAAAAAATATGTAAGAAAAAAATGAATAAGAAAATGTTAGGAGCGTCCCAAGCACTGTTTTCAAAATGCAGCTTTTCTATTGCCAGGATGGACCGGCCAGTGTGTGACAAAAGTGAGGATCGCAAGACCATTATGTTTGGGATAAAGGATTAATGCCGTTCATCTCTTTACAGATCCTGACCACTCCCTGAGCTCCTTCGTGGAGATTCGCAGCTACAACTACCAGAAGCTGGTGGTAGCTTATGGCAAGGACAAGACCAACACGGTGAGTACACACTGAGTAGGGTCACTGCATCCTCAGCTGTGACTGTGAATGGGTGCACTGAATGGCCCACTGTGTGCAAGCTGAATAGGGTCATTGCATCCACAGCTGTGACTGTGAATGGCTGCACTGAATGACCCACAGTGTACAAGCTGAATAGGATCACTGCATCCTCAGCTGTGACTGTGAATGGGTGCACTGAATGGCCCACTGTGTGCAAGCTGAATAGGATCACTGCATCCTCAGCTGTGACTGTGAATGGGTGCACTGAATGGCCCACTGTGTACAAGCTGAATAGGATCACTGCATCCTCAGCTGTGACTGTGAATGGGTGCACTGAATGGCCCACTGTGTACAAGCTGAATAGGATCACTGCATCCACAGCTGTGACTGTGAATGGGTGCACTGAATGGCCCACTGTGTACAAGCTGAATGGGGTCATTACATCCACAGCTGTGACTGTGAATGGCTGCACTGAATGGCCCACTGTGTTACAAGCTGAATAGGGTCATTGCATCCACAGCTGTGACTGTGAATGGCTGCACTGAATGGCCCACTGTGTTACAAGCTGAATAGGGTCACTGCATCCTCAGCTGTGACTGTGAATGGCTGCACTGAATGGCCCACTGTGTTACAAGCTGAATAGGGTCACTGCATCCACAGCTGTGACTGTGAATGGCTGCACTGAATGGCCCACTGTGTTACAAGCTGAATAGGGTCATTGCATCCACAGCTGTGACTGTGAATGGGTGCACTGAATGGCCCACTGTGTGCAAGCTGAATAGGGTCACTGCATCCACAGCTGTGACTGTGAATGGTTGCACTGAATGGCCCACTGTGTAACAAGCTGAATAGGGTCACTGCATCCACAGCTGTGACTGTGAATGGCTGCACTGAATGGCCCACTGTGTGCAAGCTGAATAGGATCATTGCATCCTCAGCTGTGACTGTGAATGGCTGCACTGAATGGCCCACTGTGTACAACCTGAATAGGGTCATTGCATCCACAGCTGTGACTGTGAATGGCTGCACTGAATGGCCCACTGTGTACAACCTGAATAGGGTCATTGCATCCACAGCTGTGACTGTGAATGGCTGCACTGAATGGCCCACTGTGTACAAGCTGAATAGGGTCATTGCATCCACAGCTGTGACTGTGAATGGCTGCACTGAATGGCCCACTGTGTACAACCTGAATAGGGTCATTGCATCCACAGCTGTGACTGTGAATGGCTGCACTGAATGGCCCACTGTGTACAACCTGAATAGGGTCATTGCATCCACAGCTGTGACTGTGAATGGCTGCACTGAATGGCCCACTGTGTTACAAGCTGAATAGGGTCACTGCATCCTCAGCTGTGACTGTGAATGGCTGCACTGAATGGCCCACTGTGTACAAGCTGAATAGGATCACTGCATCCACAGCTGTGACTGTGAATGGGTGCACTGAATGGCCCACTGTGTACAAGCTGAATGGGGTCATTACATCCACAGCTGTGACTGTGAATGGCTGCACTGAATGGCCCACTGTGTTACAAGCTGAATAGGGTCATTGCATCCACAGCTGTGACTGTGAATGGCTGCACTGAATGGCCCACTGTGTTACAAGCTGAATAGGGTCACTGCATCCTCAGCTGTGACTGTGAATGGCTGCACTGAATGGCCCACTGTGTTACAAGCTGAATAGGGTCACTGCATCCACAGCTGTGACTGTGAATGGCTGCACTGAATGGCCCACTGTGTTACAAGCTGAATAGGGTCACTGCATCCACAGCTGTGACTGTGAATGGCTGCACTGAATGGCCCACTGTGTTACAAGCTGAATAGGGTCACTGCATCCTCAGCTGTGACTGTGAATGGCTGCACTGAATGGCCCACTGTGTTACAAGCTGAATAGGGTCACTGCATCCACAGCTGTGACTGTGAATGGCTGCACTGAATGGCCCACTGTGTTACAAGCTGAATAGGGTCACTGCATCCACAGCTGTGACTGTGAATGGCTGCACTGAATGGCCCACTGTGTTACAAGCTGAATAGGGTCACTGCATCCACAGCTGTGACTGTGAATGGCTGCACTGAATGGCCCACTGTGTTACAAGCTGAATAGGGTCACTGCATCCACAGCTGTGACTGTGAATGGCTGCACTGAATGGCCCACTGTGTTACAAGCTGAATAGGATCATTGCATCCACAGCTGTGACTGTGAATGGCTGCACTGAATGGCCCACTGTGTACAAGCTGAATAGGGTCACTGCATCCACAGCTGTGACTGTGAATGGCTGCACTGAATGGCCCATTGTGTACAAGCTGAATAGGGTCACTGCATCCACAGCTGTGACTGTGAATGGCTGCACTGAACGGCCCGCTGTGTACAAGCTGAATAGGGTCACTGCATCCACAGCTGTGACTGTGAATGGCTGCACTGAATGGCCCACTGTGTACACGCTGAGTAGGGTCACTGCATCCTCAGCTGTGACTGTGAATGGCTGCACTGAATGGCCCACTGTGTTACAAGCTGAATAGGGTCACTGCATCCTCAGCTGTGACTGTGACTGGGTGCACTGAATGGCCCACTGTGTGCAAGCTGAATAGGATCATTGCATCCACAGCTGTGACTGTGAATGGGTGGACTGAACGGCCCACTGTGTACAAGCTGAATAGGGTCATTGCATCCACAGCTGTGACTGTGAATGGCTGCACTGAATGGCCCACTGTGTACAAGCTGAATAGGGTCACTGCATCCACAGCTGTGACTGTGAATGGCTGCACTGAATGGCCCACTGTGTGCAAGCTGAATAGGATCATTGCATCCACAGCTGTGACTGTGAATGGGTGCACTGAATGGCCCACTGTGTGCAAGCTGAATAGGGTCATTGCATCCACAGCTGTGACTGTGAATGGCTGCACTGAATGGCCCATTGTGTACAAGCTGAATAGGGTCATTGCATCCACAGCTGTGACTGTGAATGGCTGCACTGAATGGCCCACTGTGTGCAAGCTGAATAGGGTCATTGCATCCACAGCTGTGACTGTGAATGAGTGCACTGAATGGCCCGTTGTCTTACAACCCGACGTCATGTTTGTCACTCTCCTCTCCAGCTGATGGTCTTCTGGGACACGCGGGATTCTCGCTTCCAGCTGCGGCTGGCCGTAGTCGGCGTGGCAACCGCCTCCAACAGCCACCTCCTGGTGCACCACCAGCTGGAGCATGAGCTCAACGCTCACTGCAACCTCATCCGACTCATGCAGGTGAGGCACAGAGAGGGAGGAGAGAGGGAGGAGGGGGGAGGTAGGCTCCCAGTCGGGAGAGACCGAGGTGGGAAAACCACAGTCCGCCCGCTCCAAGTTGAGGTCGATCTTGTTTGAGTACGACTTGCAGGGATGTAAAGCTTCCGGAAATTTCCGGATTGCCGGAAATGGCTTGTTTCTTTTAACATTTTTATAAAGATTTTTTTAAAGATTTTTTTAAAAGAATTTTTAAAAATAATTTGTTTAAAAAAAAATAAAAAATAAAAAAAAACTTTATATTTGAAATTATTATTATTTATATTTATTTATTTTAATTATTATTTTTAATTTTTTAATTTTTTATTATTATTTTCTTATTATCATTTTTTAATGTTATAACAGGTATCTAAAACTGCTCATTTTTATCTGTTAAAACCTTAAAAACTGAAGGGCACCTGCACCCCTGCCGTGAATCTCTCGGTCGCGTAAGCGCTCACTCGCAGTGGCACAATTTATTGGCCTTCAGCGATTTTCAGGAAATGACACTGTCGGTCGCTGACATCCCTGGACTTGAAGGTTTGCGTGATGGAAATCACAATGTGACGAGAAGTACGCTGACACCGTTGCATTGTTCGTCAGTTCCAAGTTGACCTTGATTCTTGTCTGAGTACTTGAGGATGCCTTTTCCCTGTGGATGCCATTTCATTGGCTCACCCTTTCCGTCCCTCCTTCCTTTTCTTTGGCAGAACATGTGTGATAGTCTGGTTCCCCTTCAGGCCATCAGCAAGCTGCCGATGTCCCCACAGTTCTGTGGTTTGTCGCAAATGGTAAGAACGTGTGTACATGTACAGCCTTCCTCAGATCCTTACGCGTGTAATTTGAAGCCGTATCGGACAATTTCTGAATTAGCACACAAGTCTATGGGAATTTGCAGCGGCCGCTAGCCGGCTCAGCTTCCATAGACCTGTGTGTAATTTGAAGCCGTATCAGACAGTTTCTTAATCAACACACAGGTCAATGGGAATTGGCTGCAGCCGCTAGCCGGCTCAGCTTCCATAGACCTGTGTGTAATTTGAAGCCATATCAGAATTAACACACAAGTCTATGGGAATTTGCAGCGGCCGCTAGCTAGCTCAGCTTCCATAGACCTGTGTGTAATTTGAAGCCATATCAGAATTAACTCACAAGTCTATGGGAATTTGCAGCGGCCACTAGCCGGCTCAGCTTCACTAGACCTGTGTGTAATTTGAAGCCGTATCAGACAGTTTCTTAATCAACACACAGGTCAATGGGAATTGGTTGCAGCCGCTAGCCGGCTCAGCTTCCATAGACCTGTGTGTAATTTGAAGCCATATCAGAATTAACACACAAGTCTATGGGAATTTGCAGCGGCCGCTAGCTAGCTCAGCTCCCATAGACCTGTGTGTAATTTGAAGCCGTGTCCGAATCAACACACAAGTCTATGGGAATTGGCTGCAGCCGCTAGCTGGCTCAGCTTCCATAGACCTGTGTGTAATTTGAAGCCGTGTCCGAATTAACACACAAGTCTATGGGAATCGGCTGCAGCCACTAGCTGGCTCAGCTTCCATAAACCTGTGTGTAATTTGAAGCCGTGTCCAAATCAACACACAAGTCTATGGGAATTGGCTGCAGCCGCTAGCTGGCTCAGCTTCCATAGACCTGTGTGTAATTTGAAGCCGTGTCCGAATTAACACACAAGTCTATGGGAATTGGCTGCAGCAACTAGCTGGCTCAGCTTCCATAAACCTGTGTGTAATTTGAAGCCGTGTCCGAATCAACACACAAGTCTATGGGAATTGGCTGCAGCCGCTAGCTGGCTCAGCTTCCATAGACCTGTGTGTAATTTGAAGCCGTGTCCGAATCAACACACAAGTCTATGGGAATTGGCTGCAGCAACTAGCTGGCTCAGCTTCCATAGACCTGTGTGTAATTTGAAGCCGTGTCCGAATCAACACACAAGTCTATGGGAATCAGCTGCAGCAACTAGCTGGCTCAGCTTCCATAGACCCGTGTGCTAATGGAAGCCGTTGAAGCCATAATATCTGATCTCTCCTCCCTGCCTCCTCCCCTCAGCCCTCGTCTCCCTGCCACATGTTTGCCGTCCTGCCCCAGTCCAGCGTCCACTTCCGCGTCATCTTCCGCAAGACCTACTGCCTGGACATCCTGTGCAAGGGCAAGAACACCGTCACCATCAGAGGTGAGTAGTCCATCAGAAGGGTCTGGGTGTTTTGGGGGGCTATGGCTGAAGCCCAGGGGTGTAAGACTTCCGGAAATTTCTGGATTTCCGGATTTTCCGGATTTCCAGATTTTTTTCCCGGAGTTCCGGAAAAGGGCGGATTTTTTTTTTTTTTTTATATATTTTTTTTTAGGATGTCAAACTGGTATCTCAAACTGCTCAATTTTTATCTGTTAAAACCCTAAAAAAAACTGAAGGGCGCCTGCACCCCTGCCGTGAATCTCGCAATCGCATCTCTCGGTCGCGTAAGCGCTCACTCGCAGTCGCACAATTGATTGGCCTTCGGTAATTCTCAGGAAATGACTTCGTCGGTCACTTACATCCCTGGAAGCCAATTGAGGCCGTATCAGACCAGTTTGTGAATCAGCACACAAGTCTGTGGGAATCGGCTGCAACCGCTAGCCGGCTCAGCTTCCATAGACACGTGTGCAATCTTAAGCTGTAGCCGAACAATTCAGAAGGGAATCGTGCTTGCTCTCTCATAGACTGGCTCCTCCAAGTTCATGTGCCAAGAAGTGCCAGGTTCTGGCTTTTAAAAAATTCCAATAGCATTTCTTACAAACGAGTCTTGGTACAAGACCATTCCACGTGCAGTGAAGCCTATTAAGGCGTTGAGCAGGTGAGTCGTGGAACAAGACTGCCTAAATCCCAACATACTCACCCTTCTGAGCAGACTCTTTCATCTCTCCCAACTCTCCTCTCTTTCAGACGGAGCCTACTGTCTCTTTGATGTCAGCAAAGTGGTGGAGGGACTGACGCCGGCCCCAAGCCTGAAGGTATCAATCCCCCTTGGTCTTTGCTCTATCCTGCCCTCCCCAAAGCCGTATTTCCATTGACTTTATTTTGCGGGGTCAAAACAACTGCAAATTTGCTGAAGAATGACAGTATTATTAATCCTTGGGAAAGCAAGGTGAACAACTAGCATCCGTGTGAAGTTACTGCGACCTTCATGTAAAATTAAAGAGATCCTTGTTCCTCTTCATGGTCCTCCTCCACCTTCTCCTCTTCTTCCTCCTCCTCCTCTTCCACCTCCTTCACCTCCTGCACCTCTTCCTGCATCTTTGCCTCCTCTTCCTCTTCCTCCGCTTCCTCCTCTTCCTCTTCCTTCGCTTCCTGTTCTTCCTCCTTATCCTCATCTTTCTCCTCTTCCACCTTCTCTTCCACCTTATCCTCGATTTCTTCCACCTACTCTTTCTCCAACTTTTCCTCCCCCTCATACTCCCTCCTCATTCTCCTCCACCTCCTGCATCTTTGCCTCTTCCTCCTCTTCCTCTTCTTCCTCTTTCTCTTCCTCCTCTTCCACCTTATTCTCCACCTCCACCACCTACTCTTTCTCCATCTTTTTCTTCCTCCTCCCTCCTCCTCCCTCCTCCCTCCTCCACCTCCTCCACCTCCTCCCTCCTCCTCCCTTCTCCATCTCCTCCCTCCTACTCCTACATCCTCGATCTAAACCTTCTCCTATTCCTCCTCCCTCCTCCACCTCCACCTCCTCCTCCACCTCCTCCCTCCTCCATCTCCTCCCTCCTACTCGTACATCCTCGATCTAAACCTTCTCCTATTCCTCCTCCCTCCTCCACCTCCACCTCCTCCTCCACCTCCTCCCTCCTCCATCTTCTCCCTCCCACTCCTACATCCTCGATCTAAACCTTCTCCTATTCCTCCTCCCTCCTCCACCTTCACCTCCTCCTCTTCCTCCTCCTCTTCCTCCAACATCCTCCATCTCAACATTCTCCTATTCCTCCTCCCTCCTCCACTGCCATCTCCTCCTCTACCTCCTCCTCCTCCCTCCTCCACCTTCACCTCCTCCTCTTCCTCCTCCTCTTCCTCCAACATCCTCCATCTCAACCTTCTCCTATTCCTCCTCCCTCCTCCACTGCCATCTCCTCCTCTACCTCCACCTCCTCCCTCCTCCTCCCTTCTCCATCTCCTCCCTCCTACTCCTACATCCTCGATCTAAACCTTCTCCTATTCCTCCTCCCTCCTCCACCTCCACCTCCTCCTCCCTCCTCCATCTCCTCCCTCCTACTCATACATCCTCGATCTAAACCTTCTCCTATTCCTCCTCCCTCCTCCACCTCCACCTCCTCCTCTTCCTCCTCCCTCCTCCCTCCTCCTCTTCCTCCTCCCTCCTCCCTCCTCCACCTCCATCTCCTCCTCCTCCCTCCTCCTCCTCTTCCTCCTATTCTCTTCCTCCTCTTCTTCCTCCAACATTCTCCATCTCAACCTTCTCCTATTCCTCCTCCCTCCTCCACCTCCATCTCCTCCTCCTCCTACTACATCCTCCCTCTCATCTTCCTTCTCATCCTTCCTCTCGTCCTCCCTCTCATCCTCCCTCTCCTCCTCCCAGTCTTTCCTGGAGATGTTTGTGGACGAGTCCGTCTCCAACATCCGGCGGCGCTCGGTCACCGAGGACGACAACCCCCCGTCGCCAGTCAGCATGGACACGTCGGGCGACTCCTTCCTGGTCTCCCAGCACCACTCGGTGCCCTCGCCCATGGCCCGGCTGGGCGGGGCGGCCTCCACCGGCGGCTTCGTCCATCCCATGACCCCGCCCACGGCCATCAGCACCAGCAATCCGGCCACGCCCGCCTCGCCCCACACCTCCATGCTGTCCCAGGTAAAGATGTGCGGTATCGGCTGGAAAACAAAATAGTTCACCCGGGAATGGATGGCATTTTCAAGCAATGTATGAGCCTCTATTCCCTATTGCAGGGACTTCCAAAAAAATTTAATTTTGTTTAAATTTGAATTTGTTTATTTTTTTTATATTATTATTATTATTATTATAATTTTTTTTAGACAGGTATCTCAAACTGCTCATTTCTAAAACCCTGAAAACTGAAGGGTGCCTGCACCCCTGCCGTGAATCTCTCGGTCGCGTAATCGCTTACTCGCAGTCGTATCTTTCGGTCGTGTTAGCGCTCACTCGCAGTCGTAACATTTATTGGCCTTCAGTGATTTTCAGGAAATGACTTTGTTGGTCACTTACATCCCTGCCTATTGGTAGTAGACTGCCAGCCAAGGCTGACAAATAGAACTGGGAGGGGTGACTAGTCTGAAGCAAGGCATGAGCCTCCATCCCTATTGGTTGGTAGACTGCCAGCCAAGGCTGACGGATTGAACTGGGAGAGGGGTGACTAGTCTGAAGCAAGGCATGAGCCTCCATCCCTATTGGTGGTAGACTGCCAGCCAAGGCTGACAAATAGAACTGGGAGAGGGGTGACTAGTCTGAAGCAAGGCATGAGCCGCCATCCCTATTGGTGGTAGACTGCCAGCCAAGGCTGACAAATAGAACTGGGAGGGGGTGACTAGTCTGAAGCAAGGCATGAGCCTCCATCCCTATTGGTTGGTGGACTGCCAGCCAAGGCTGACAAATAGAACTGGGAGGGGGTGACTAGTCTGAAGCAAGGCATGAGCCTCCATCCCTATTGGTGGTAGACTGCCAGTCAAGGCTGACAGATTGAACTGGGAGGGGGTGACTAGTCTGAAGCAAGGCATAAGCCTCCATCCCTATTGGTCGTAGACTGCCAGTAAAGGCTGACAGATTGAACTGGGAGGGGTTGACTAGTCTGAAGCAAGGCATAAGCCTCCATCCCTATTGGTGGTAGACTGCCAGTCAAGGCTGACAGATTGAACTGGGAGGGGGTGACTAGTCTGAAGCAAGGCATAAGCCTCCATCCCTATTGGTCGTAGACTGCCAGTAAAGGCTGACAGATTGAACTGGGAGGGGGTGACTAGTCTGAAGCAAGGCATGAGCCTCCATCCCTATTGGTTGGTAGACTGCCAGCCAAGGCTGACAGATAGAACTGGGAGGGGTGACTAGTCTGAAGCAAGGCATGAGCCTCCATCCCTATTGGTGGTAGACTGCCAGTCAAGGCTGACAGATAGAACTGGGAGGGGTGACTAGTCTGAAGCAAGGCATGAGCTTCCATCCCTATTGGTGGTAGACTGCCAGCCAAGGCTGACAAATAGAACTGGGAGGGGGTGACTAATCTGAAGCAAGGCATGAGCCTCCATCCCTACACCCCCATTGACTTGTTGTCGCTGGTGCTGTCACATTCCCGCCTGCAGCAGTACAGCATGTCGCCGGGCGCCAGTGGCTACCCCTTGGCCTCGCCGCCACCCATCCCCACCAACATCGTCCCGTCGCCGTCATCGACGATGCTCAACACGGCGTCTCCAGGTCAGTGCGAAAAACTCGGCCGAAAGCCGACCAACGCCCCTTCATCCCCCCCCAAAAAAAACCCCACAAGAACCCAATCACTGTGACAACGAGGGCTACTGCCACTAAGTTATCCCCTTACCATTTCGAATTGATGTCCCAAGATCAACTCATCCGCAACTGATCCATCTATCTTCCCTGTCCGCCATTCCCGGCAACAGCATTTGTTTTGTTTCGTCGATTATTATGTTGTCTGACTCCCAAGAGAGGCAAAGAAAGAGCCCTTGTATGTTTAAATTCACTGGTTCTCAAGCTCCGGTCCAATCAAATTTTGTGTGGCTATTTTGGAATTGTTTTCCTTTCCATTTTTGTTTTAATGATTAACTTTTGCACTTCACTCACTCTAACCTTTTCAAAAAAATTGATTCCACTGTCTGTCGAGAACTATCTCTCCCAAAACCCAGAAAAAGAAAAAATTTGATTTTGATTTGTTCAACGATTTATTTCGTTTTAATATTTTTTGTTGTTGTCACGGTTGTATCACCACCCCAACCCTCACCGCCAACCAACCATCAACCAACACCACTACTACCGCCAACCACTGGTTCCATCACCAACCAACCAACCAACCACCTCACTGTCCTGCCGTCCAGCGCTGGCCGCGGGCTCGCCGGGCAATGTCCACCACCACGTCCCCTCGCCCGGCTCCTTCGTCCCTACGCCATCCCCAAGCATCCAGATGCACTCGCCCGCCCCGGGACCTTTCATCAGTCCACAGAGTCAGTCTTTTTTTTTTTTTTTTTTTTTTTTTTTCGGTTTCCGGCTTTTTCCCCCCAAAAAATGTTTAGAGGGCCTGACTTTTTCGATCCTAGCAGGACCTTTCGCAAAAGGCAATGAGAAAGGTCCTGCTAGGATCGAAAACGTCAGGCCCTCTAACTTTTGAGATTTATGGATTGCAGTTCATTTTAGTCAGTGAGCAGTTTGCAACAGTTTTTGTATTAACTTCTTTTTCTTTTTTTTCCAATTTTTGTGTGGCCTTCAACGTGTCTTAACACTTCCACTGCTAAGGCCAGAGATTTCTCGGGATACACTTTACGTGTACCGGCAGCAAGTGTGCTATGCCCCGAGATTTCTTGGGCTAATGCATAGACTTTTATAACCTGAAGACGGGCAATAGAGGGCGCCAGACTGAAATGCCATGGAGGCCATAGACATATATAAACTATAAACAGACAATAGAGGGCACCAGACTGAAATGCCATGGAGGCATAGGCCGTTTACGAAATGAAGGCTTGGGCTCGGGCTCAGGCTTCATCTCCGTCTGACAAAACCTGAAAATCCAGGTTGTGGCGTGTCACCAAATTTGAAGGTTGGTTTGCTTGATAGGTACAGAGTATTCACCAAGAAACTTTGGCCAAATGCTTGTTTTTAGATGCCTGTGATATTATAACGAGTAAGATAAATATGACCGAAGCCTAAGCCCGAGCCTAAAGCCGTGTCCGCACTGGACTTATTTTTTACCGAGCCCGTGGGTAACATTCCAATGGGTAAATCTTCCCGGCGTCCGTACTTGGACTTTTCGACTCGGGTAAACTAACCGAGACGATCGGTAAAACTAACACACGTGCATGTCCTGTAGGCACACAAACACGTTGTTACCCTGCGCCCGCACGAGTCTTGCATACAGTAACGTAACGTGCGGGGCGCCGGACGTGGTTTTTTACCGAGTCGTTTACTGAGATGTCGTGTCCGTATTGGACTTATCGACTCGGTTAAACTGACCTGGTCAATTTAACCGGGCAGAAGTTGGTCGGTTAAACTACCCACTGGAGTCGGGTAAGTTACCTGAGAGGAAAACTTCCTGGGCTGTCCGCACTGGACTTTAAATGGTCAATTTACCCATTTGCTCGGTTAGTTTACCCATTTTAAGTCCAGTGCGGACGCGGACTTAAGCCTTCATTTCGTAAACGGCCATAGACTGGGTTTTGATGCGACTCTGATCCTTTTTTTTTTTGGTCAGGTCTGCCCGAGACGGCCAACTCCCCCTACCCCAGTATGGGCATCGCCCTGCCCTCCCCGGGCCAGCGCAACTGGCCCGCCTCCCCCTCCGTGCCGGGACCCTCGCCCATCGGCCGCTACGGCGTGGCACACTCGCCCGGCATGGCGGCCAGCCACTCACCGGGCAGCTCGGGCCTGGGCCAGATGGCCGGCTCTGCTCCCACTCCAGGTAGGCGGGGAGATTGAGAGGGAGACAGACCAAAAGGGAGACTGAAGATGTAGGGAGAGACAGAGGCAAAGACAAAGATAGAGATAAACGGAGACATAGGTAGAGACAGAGACAGACAGAGATAGACAAAGAAAGAGATAGACAGAGATAGACAAAGACAGAGATAGACAGATACAGAGACAGAGATAGAAAAAGACAGAGACAGATACAGAGATAGGCAGAGACAGAGATAGACAGAGACAAAGATAGACAGAGACATAGGTAAAGACAGGGATAGACAGAGACAGACAGATAGACGGAGACAGAGACAGACATAGACCGATAGACAGAGACAGAGACAGGCAGACAGAAGTTGAGACAGACAGTCAGAGGCAGACAGATAGAAACACAATGGAGTCACAGAAAGACAGACAGACAGAGGTAGAGACAAGGAAAATCCGAGACACAGACAGAGGCAGGGGCAAAAGGAGAGACAGACAGACAGGAAGAGGCAGAGACAAAAAGCAGAGATACAAAGACACACAGACAGAGGCAGTGATAGCAGAGGCAGATGCACAGTGAGCAGGACAGAAAAAGAGTCGGAGACAGGATGATTATAAAGTGACCAATACAAATGGAGTGAGAAACAAGACTTGGACAAAAAGATCCACTGTCATCTCCATCAGACCGAATTCCACGCAATGGAATTCATACGAGTAATATATATATGTATGTGTGTGTGTGGTCTTTCCCCCCCCCCCCCCAACCCAGGTCCCATCCCGATGCGGCCAGCCCGCCACCTGCCGTCCCGGTCCTGGGCCGCGTCCATCCCCACGGTGCTGTCCTGCGAGGCCATCCTGAAGCTCTTCACCCCGGCCCCGCCCCCCGGCGTGATGGGCGGGCCCTCGGCCTACCTCTGCTGCCCCATGGAGAGGTTCCTGGGCTCCATCTACAGCCGGCGACAGCTGCAGAGGCTCCTGCCCAGCCTGGGCGATGCCGTGAGTCTGTCGGGATGTAGCCTGGTCACTGTCTTTGGTGTAGCCTGGTCATTGCCTTGGGTTAGCCTGGTCATTGCCTTTGGTGTAGCCTGGTCATTGCCTTGGTGTAGCCTGGTCATTGCCTTGGTGTAGCCTGGTCACTGCCTTGGTGTAGCCTGGTCACTGCCTTTGGGGTAGCCTGGTCGTTGCCTTCGGTGTAGCCTGGTCATTGCCTTGGTGTAGCCTGGTCATTGCCTTTGGTGTAGCCTGGTCATTGCCTTTGGTGTAGCCTGGTCACTGCCTTGGTGTACCCTAAAAATCTGCCAGCAATCCTTAGATCAATTGCCACAGAATTACCAACGTAACAGAAACAATCAAAGTTTTGTGAGTACTTTTCCCCTTAGGCTAATGTTATCTGTGGTTGGTCTTTCTCCTCCTCCTCCTCCTTCTGGTCCAGATACAAGAGATGCCATCCACAGAACCCGGCACGCTGCATTTCCGCAACGACTCGCTCCAGTACTGGATCACTCTCAACCACAACACTATGCAGACACTTCACCTGCAGGTCAAGCCTAACCCAGGTGAGGGTCTCCCCCTCTCTCTGTCTCCATCCCTCTCCCTCACTCTCCCCTGTGTCCCTCTCTCTCCCCCTCTCTCTTTCTCTCCCTCTTTCTCTCTCCCCACCTCTCCCCCCTCTTTCCTTCTCTCTCTCCCTCTCTCTCTCCCCACCTCTTTCCCTCTCCATCTCTCTCTCCCTCTATCTCTCCCCACCTCTTCCCCTCTCCATCTCTCTCTCCCTCTATCTCTCTCCCCCTCTCTCTTTCTCTCCCTCTCTCTCTCCCCACCTCTCCCCCCTCTTTCCGTCTCTCTCCCCACCTCTTCCCCTCTCCATCTCTCTCTCCCCATCTCTCTCTCCCCCCTCTCTCCGTCTCTCTCTCCCTCTCTCTCTTCCCACCTCTTCCCCTCTCCATCTCTCTCCCTCTATCTCTCTCCCTCTCTCTCTCCCCACCTCTTCCCCTCTCCATCTCTCTCTCCCCATCTCTCTCTCCCTCTCTCTCCCCCTCTCTCTCCCTCTATCTCTCTCCCTCTCTCTCTCCCCACCTCTGCCCCTCTCCATCTCTCTCTCCCCACCTCTCTCTCCCTCTCTCTCTCCCTCTCTCCACACCTCTTCCCCTCTCCATCTCTCTCTCCCTGTATCTCTCTTCCCCCTCTCTCCGTCTCTCTCTCTCCCTCTCTCCCCACCTCTCTCTCCCTCCCCACCTCTCTCTCCCTCTCTCTCTCCCTCTCTCTCCCTCTCTCTCTCCCCCACCTCTCTCTCCCTCTCTCAGGGCCTTTAAGACCAACTCACTCTCAACGTCTTTCACCTCCCCTCCTCCCCCTCCCCGGAATACTTTCCTCACTCGTCCTCGGTTTCCCGCTTTCTCCGCCTGTTTGCAGACATGACTGACCGGTGGACGCAAGACGAGATGCAGGTCCTGGAACGGTTCTTTGACACCAAGGTGGGTTTTCACCCGGCCATTTTGGGCACCGCCGCTCACGCTGGAAGGCCGCCATAGAACGAGCCCCCTGAGCCCGACCCAAGCAAAGGAATACTTCTGCTGAATCTAGAGGATTCACAGAATACATGTGTATTTCCGAGCCGAAAATGTGACCCGGCACAGCGACATGAGGAATATCCCACCAAAACAATTTTCGAGTAAACAACGCCTGATGTCAAAGTATCTTCTCAATTCGATAAAAAAAAATTGGTTTTTTGTGTATTTTCGGAAAGTTAATGTATTGGAGGATATTATGTCCAAAGGATTTTTCCGAAATCCGTCTCTAAATGTTGAAAAAAAAACCGAGGATTTCGGGGAGTGTTTGTGTACTGTTTTCATGAAAATGTAAAGTTCCTGCCTTTTTGAGTGGCCGCTTTCGAGGAGTTAGACTGGTGCTGCTATATTGTGTCTGGTACCAAATGAATGAGCGAAGTCCCCTTGTACTATTTACAACAAAGTTCACACGGAAATCATTTTGATATCATTTGAAAGCTAAATGGTATACTCTTTCACATCATTAGAAAAATCTCAAAATCTCAAAAGTGGGGGTTATTTCTCATTACGCTGTGCCGGGTCACAATTGGGAATCTGTTGTCAAGAGCTTTAAAAAAAAAAGAAGTGATAAATATTTAGGTCTCTTGTCAACAAAAACCATCGGTTGAGTGCCGGTTGAATTCATCCGACCGATAAAATTTCCCCCGATAGAAAGCCGATTGTACTGGACTCTGGAATGAAAAATTCACGATGGCTATCCGGTGGAAACGACATCGACACGGGTCAAATCATCTGATACCAAACCGATGGTCTTTTTGACAAGAGTCCTTACCAGGATGAATTCCTCCAAAATAGGAACGGTTTGCAGCTGAACCTTGTTGGTAATTGACTCCCTGCAGGTGGTGTGCCCTCCTTACAAGCTGAACGCCATCCTGGCCTTCAGCCGGGCCCTTAGCGCCCCCACCCGCATCCTGAAGGACCTGGTGCAGCTGATGCGGCTGGAGCTGCTACCCGACCGCACCCTCAAGTGGGCGCTGCAGTGGTGCCTGACCATCCCGCCCACCGACCCCTCGGGTGTGGCCGTGCCGGGCATCGCCACGCCCGGAGCCACCGCCGTGGTCATCAAGAACAAGATACTCTTCTTTGTGAGTACCTCTCCCTCCGTGGGCTGTCACTTTGTCTGTCCATACATCTGTTTGTCTGTATGTCTGTCCGTCCATCCGTCTGTTTGTCTGTTTGTCTGTCTCTCTGCCGGTCTGGCTGTCTGTCTGTCCATCCATCCATCTATCTGTATGTCTGTCTGTCCATCCACTCATCTGTCGGTTCATCGGTCAATTCTTCCATCTGTCTGTCTGTCCATCCATTCATCTGCTTGGCTGTCTATCTATCCGTCTGTCTGTCCGTTCATCAGAATGTCTGTCCCTCCATCCATCTGTAGCTGTCTGTCCATTCATCTGTTTGGCTGTCTATCAATCCATTTGTCTGTTTGTCCATTATGTTCATGTTTGTCTATCCATCCGTTGGTCAGTCTAGCCGTCCGTCTGTCCATGTACTCATCTGTCTGTCTGTCCTGCCATGTTTGTATGTTCATCCATCGGTCTGTCTGTCCATGTCTGTCCTGCCATTTGTTTGTATGTTCATCCACCTGTCCAGCCATTTGTCCATCCATCTGTCTGTCCAAAACCTTTCTATCCGTTCAGCCATCTGTCTGTCAGTTTACCCATCTGTCTGTCCATTACTCTATCCATCCATCCGTTTGTCTTTCTGCCCATCCATCAATCCATCTGTCCGTCCATTCATCTACAATCATTCTTTCCTCCCCTCTCTCTCCGTCTCTGTAGATCCAACTGACCCGCATGAACATGCCGGCTCACCAGGAGCCCCATACAGTCACCATTCCGGTCATCCACGACCCTCAGGCCAACTCCACGCTGCAGGTGGACCTACAGGCCAAGCGCAACGCCACTCCCTCTGCCCTCATGGCTGCCGTGGGCAGCACCCTCAAGCGCTCTAACGAGATGCTGCAGAACAAGGGTGAGTCCTTACCCCTCCCCCCCCCCCCCCCCCCCCCGCACCCTCTCCATTTATCCTCCTCAGATTTCTCCCGTTTAAAGGGATAACACAGAATTGGTCGAGGTCAAAGAATAGCATCCACACGTTGTCTGATCCGACATATGCATGAACTAGCACACCTGTGGAAATTTTGAGCTCAATTCGCCAACCGAGTCTCGAGAAAGTAATGGAAAACCGCTTCATTTGTTTAGCGAAAAAATGCTGCATTCAATGAATTGTTAAAAAAAAAACGTTTAGATCTCTCTGGATTCTTGTGCACATTTTTGCAACACCTTTTAACACTCTCTTTCTGCACGTTTCTATTTTAATCATTGGCACAAAATTTTTGGTTTTGATTTTTTGTTTTGGGTTTTTGTTTTCTCTTTTCCTTTTTTTCGGTTTTGGTTTTGTCGCTGGCTTCTGGTGTTTTTTTTCCCGTTCCGGTATCGTCCCCGCCCTGCAGTGGAGTGCACCATCTTTCCGGCCATCCGAGAGCTGATGGCCAACTTGGTCATCCCGTGATGGGGGACACCGTGGGCCCAATGCGTGCTCCAGCCCCTCCGATTGAGGGCAGCAGACCAGTCTATCAGGCATTTGGAGGACAATTCTGTTCGACAACACACCAGCGGCACTCAACTCGTAACGCTGTCCTCTGGTCACGTTTGTCCAAATTTGGACCTGTCAGGATTGTCTTTTTGTTTGTTTATAACAATTATTATCCTATAATTCTTCCTCGTTTTTTTTGGGTTGACTTTTGCGTTTGCAAACTTCATTCATGTTTTGAGTACGAGGTTTGTTCATACACATACTGTACATTTCGATACTCATTATTCACTGCCGCGGAACACATGCTGTCACGTATGCGAGAGAGCTTTTTGGGAGTATTGGTTCAGGGGTGGATTGTTTCGCGAAGCCTTACGAAGCATCGTTGCTCAGCTGATGATGGATAACAAATATGTATGTTGTGAAAGATTGTATGGTTTCTGTGCATTCCTCATTGTCTTGTGATCGGTCGTGATTTACGACGGGTTTGATGAAATCAGCACCGGGTCTTACAATATTGGATACACTAAGCCCGATCATGAATTATTAAAATCAGAGATAATGTATTAAGAATTGTCAGGAGCGCTCCATGTGTGTCGATTTAAAAGCTACGAAAAACCAGGAAATTAAAAAGAAATGTAGTACACGAAACTCATTTGCGTGTTACGGGTGTCGAATTGTCAGCATGCATCAATCCTTTGTGGTTTCAATCTCAAACAAGATGGGATCTTATTCTAAATTAGGAATACAGATTCCTTTATTGGGCAAAATGGACTCGCAGATATTGCATAGAAATAGTCACGGTGGAGATTGTGCAAATATTTTTTTTTTACAATTGTAATAATAATTACGTGAAAAAAAACAAAAAAATATTTTGCTCATAGATGACAAATGCGATTGCCGTGCCCTACAAACCCATCTTTGTACGACTGCCAGGTCTCCGATTGGAGGAAGGGGGAGGTTAAGGGTTGTAGGTCAGAGGAAGAAGACCTCCTCCAGTATGCGGCTCTCCTGCAACTCCGTCTCCGTGTCCGAGCCCTCGTCCAGGAAGAGGTCCGGCGCCGTGCCGTGGCTCGCTCGCGACACTGACGGCGACTCCATCTCCGCTATCAGATCAGAGAGGCGATTCACGTCGCTGCTTGAGACCGCCAAAAAGAGAGAGAGAAAGAGAGAGAGAAAAACCCAACCAAAATGAATTACTATGTTTATCAGATCTTGTGAAATCCAAGTGCGTCTAAAGATACGGATGTCAAGCTCCCAGTATTAAGAATTGGTCTCTTGTGGGTGAAGCTGAAGATCGGAAGGTCTTCTAGAAATCCACTGGTAGTTTTGACATTTTAAGAATCGATGGATTACTGACATTCATCAGTTCAGACTTACACGGCTACGTATCTCATCACATCTTCAGTTGTGACACTTCTGTCACTTCTGTCTCGGACGCCAATACAAAATTGGCCGGTCTTTGAAGTCCCCCCCCCACCCCCACCCCAAAAAAAAAACTCCTGTGAAGTCTGAGGCATGTTTTTTCTTCTGACCTTTTCATCGGTGCCGTCTTGGAGCCGCGTTGCCGTGGACTCCGGGCGATGGGCGCCGCCTTTCGCTCGACGGGCCTGCAGGAAAAAAAAAGAATACGAAGATTGCATTGAGCAAAGCATCTCGAAACGAAGCAGTGAAGCAAGCACTCTTCACCGGTTGCCCCTTCACGTCTCACCGGGAACAGGTCCTGGCCGGGGGGGGGGGGGGGGGGGGGGGGCGGTGTGAATCACTGCTGGCTTCACCGCTGTCTGTCAGAACTCAGAAATCCACTGTCTGGTAGAATTTGGACTGTTTGTCCCCCTTATGTAAAACACTTCAACTTGCGACAGATTCTTACCATCACAAAATTTCCTCTTTTTGAGAGATTTCCAAATACCAGTTTCAATGAGATTCTTGGGAGACCTACACACCTTTACAATTTCCTGTGGAGACCTATATTCAACCTACTGTCCTTGGTCTCCATAAGGCACTAGATACCTGCCCCCCCACACACACACACGCACACACAATTCATGGCATTATAAGGTCTCCCCCCTCCCCTAGCTTGCTAGGCAGCACTGGTTACTAACCCGTCTTCCGTCCGGGTCAGGAAACTCGAGCCCCGACTCTTGCGGCCGACGGGCGCCGGGTCATGTTGACTCTGGCCGGAGACAGACTGAGCTGACCTCCGACCGGGGGGGACCTCTCCGCCTCCTCCACCCTCCTCCTCCTCCTCCTCCTCGAGGTGTCTCCGGCTGTCCTCTCCCAGGAGGGCTCCGTGCTCCGGTCCCGGTACAGGGGCGAGGTGGACCGACTGACCAGGGCGGTGGACTCGGAGACGGCCGCACGGCCGGGAGGGGAGAGTGACCCGGACGTCGCGGGCCCTGCAAATTTGGACAAAACGGAACCATTTCCTGGTTTGTCAGCCACCATTCCTCCTTCCCTTCACGAGTGAATCTCAACTTCAGAGCCAGGGTGTCCCCGGCATGTTAACCCTTTGCGTACCGCATTGTTGGTACCATATTGGATTCCGTGCATGCGTGACGGCATTCTTAATGAAGGCTGTGCAGCCCTGTCCAAGATTGTTTTGAACAAAACCGCGGTTTTTTTCTATATAGAGAGGGTTGTTTTCAATGCTCGTTTTGAAGCCGGAAAAAATTGCATTTGGAGAATAATGTTCGGTACAACTTTTATAGACAGTTGACTTGCGTATCTTTCATTTGATACCAAGCTTGACTCGTTGAGTAAATATACGGTAAATGGTTGCCGCCTTGGACAACGGGGGGGAATTCGCGCTTCAACCCAGGTAGTGTCCAGGCCTGTAGGGGTAAGCAATTTGACCATCAGCGGGCTTCTCTCAGGCAGTCCTGCAAACGTCGTCAGTGGACTGCTCTAATCTGAACTGATAAAAACGGAGCTCGTTTGCATTTCGGGCATTGCTCAGAAAAGCATGCAGAAAAGCTTGCCAGGCCCACACACTGATTGAAGATGGTTTTGGATCTTACCTGGTTCTCTACGTCTGAGCCGAGCTTCTGGATACAGGGAGTCGTATCCGAGTACGCCATTCCCTCCGTGGGCATACGAGAGGCTCCGGTGGTTCCTCGCCACAGCCACTCCCCTGCTATATCCCATGTCCGTATCGCGATCCGCGTTTACAGTCCGTCTCCGGTCCGAGTCGGCGCCTCGCGAGGCGGGCACCGTTGGGTATTCGTGGATCGTGTCCTCGGGAGGGAAGTTTGTGGAGGCCACGGCAACCTCGCTGTTGTCGTCGCTGTCGACCTCGCTTCCCGACGGCACTCTGCGCGGCTCCTCCCACTCGCCGTCCATCCGCTGACCCGCAGCGTCGGCATCAGCACGCGGCGGGGGCAGACTGGGATCCCAGTGCCATTGGCGTTCCGGCGGGTGGTCGGTGCCTCGGCCCGCTTGCCATTCCCTCTCCGGCGGGGGGCGGTCCGCTCCTTGGTGGGGCCTGGACGGGCGGCTGGCTCGCTGCTGCTGCTGCTGCTGCTGCAGCTGCTGCTGCTGTTCCAGGAGTTGGCCGTGCTTCCGTGCCAGGGCGGCCTCCTGCTCGCTCAGCTTCTGCCGCAGCCAGGCCTGCTCCTGCCGCAGCTGTTGCCGCTGTCTCTCCAGCAGCGCGGCCCGCTGGCGCTCGCCGGAGTCTCGGGACGGAGCCCGCTGCATCGGCGGGGTCGTTCCCGAGGGGCCGCCGAGGTGAGTCCCGGGGGTAAACAACCCGGGCTGGCGCTCGGGCGACTGGTTGTCCTGGGAGTCGGGCTCGGGCGGCAGGGGGCGGAAGTCGCCCCCCGACGACGACATCTCCTGCGAGCCGTTGGGGTACCCGATCGTCTGCAGCCCGGCAGCGGTGTTGGGATCGAGACCTCGTCCCCGGGGAAGCAAGCCCGGCTTCAGGACGTAGCCGACTGGCTCCCGCCCGCCCCCGAAGGAGACGGACATCGTGGGCTCTCTGTAGGCAGAGACCGAGGAGAGCTGAGCGGGATGGGCGTCGGTGGGGTGGGGTTGGGCCGCACCCGGACCGTGGGTGCTGGCCAGCTGCGGGCTGAAGCCCGGATCGGCAGGGGGCGGACGGTGCTGCGGACCAGTTGTCGCCCCGTACGGGCCCTCCAACTGGGTACCCGGATGTACAGCCCGGTCTTCACCACCCTCTGGGAGAGCACCGAGTCCCGCCGGGCGACCCTGACCGGGTGCCCCCGGGCGGGTGGACGGGGGCGGGCGCCCAACCCACTGGGGTGCGCCACGGTACCCATCCGGCTGTGCCTGGGTGGGGGGATGATGGGCGGGTGCACTGGGCTCGGCTGGGTTCGGGCGAACTGCTGACTTGCTATCGGCATCTGCGGTTGCTACCTGAATCTTAAAAAAAAAAAAAAAAATTTGTTAAGATTCCATTTTGTAATTATCTTGATGATGATGCTTGACAGCAGAGGACTCTGAATGAAATCATCTCAAACCGAATTTTGGCGATTTTTCTTGTCCATACCTTGACCGGAGAGGGAGGTAGACGGAAGGACGTGGCCAGTTTGTCTTGGTTGGTCGCCAGCTGAGACTGGTACTCGGCCAACAGCTTCTGGCATTCCAAGTACTGTTGCTGGGTCAGTGATGTCAAGAGTTAAGGACGGATGAGTTGTGTGGGACATTTATGTGACTACGAGACAATTGAATATGGCCTTGACGCATGAGGTAGACTTCAAACTATTCATCCACTCCCAGTTTGTCTGCCTTGGCTGGCAGTCTACCATCAACAGGGGATACAGGGTTATGCCTTGCTTCAGACTATTCACCCCTTCCCAGTTCCATTTGTCAGCTTTGGCTGGCAGTCTACCACCAATAGGGATGGAGGCTCATGCCTTGCTTCAGACTAGTCACCCCCTCACAGTTCAAACTGTCAGCCTTGGCTGGCAGTCTACCAACCAATAGGGATGGAGGCTTATGCCTTGCTTCAGACTAGTCGCCCCCTCCCAGTTCAATTTGTCAGCCTTGGCTGGCAGTCTACCACCGATAGGGATGGAGGCTTATGCCTTGCTTCAGACTAGTCACCCCCTCACAGTTCTATCTGTCAGCCTTGGCTGGCAGTCTACCACCGATAGGGATGGAGGCTTATGCCTTGCTTCAGACTAGTCACCCCCTCACAGTTCTATCTGTCAGCCTTGGCTGGCAGTCTACCATCAACAGGGGATACAGGGTTATGCCTTGCTTCAGACTATTCACCCCTTCCCAGTTCTATTTGTCAGCCTTGGCTGGCAGTCTACCACCGATAGGGATGGAGGCTCATGCCTTGCTTCAGACTAGTCATCCCTCCCAGTTCTATATGTCAGCATTGGCAGGCAGTCTACCACCAATAGCGATGGAGGCTTATGCCTTGCTTCAGAATAGTCACCCCCTCCCAGTTCTATTTGTCAGCCTTGGCTGGCAGTCTACCACCGATAGGGATGGAGGCTGATGCCTTGCTTCAGACTAGTCACCCCTCCCAGTTCTATTTTGTCAAGGTTCAATCATCCCAATTCTGTAAAAGGATATGTTCTCTCTCTTGCCCAATGGCTGCCAATTGCTGCTGGAGTTTTTCCACGCGGTCCTGGTAGGAACGTCTCTCCAAGTTGAGTTGTTCCACAATGGCCTCCTTCTCCTCTCCAACCCTAGAGAAAATGAGTGAGAAGGGGGAAAGGAAAAGAGAGTAAAAATCGGAGGGTGAGGATGAGGCGGGATTAGGATGGGGAGGATGGGGGGATTAGGATGGGGAGGATGGGGGGATTAGGATGGGGAGGATGAGGAGGATTAGGATGGGGAGGATGAGGCGGGATAAGGATGGGGAGGATGGGGGATTAGGATGGGGAGGATGGGGGGATTAGGCTGGGGAGGATTAGGATGGGGAGGATTAGGATGGGGAGGATGATGAGGGTTAGGATGGGAAGGATGAGGGGGGATTGGGATGGGGAGGATGAGGAGGATTGGGATGGGGAGGATGAGGGGGATTGGGATGAGGAGGATGAGGAGGATTGGGATGGGGAGGATGAGGGGATTAGGATGGGGAGGATTAGGGGGATTAGGATGGGGAGGATGAGGGGGATTAGGATGGGGAGGATGAGGGGGAGTAGGATGGGGAGGATGAGGAGGATAAGGATGGGGAGGATGAGGGGGGTTAGGATGGGGAGGATGAGGAGGATTAGGATGGGGAGGATGAGGAGGATTAGGATGGGGAGGATGGGGAGGATGAGGGGAATTAGGATGAAGAGGATGAGGAGGATTAGGATGGGGAGGAGGAGGATTAGGATGGGGAGGATGAGGATTAGGATGGGGAGGATGAGGGGGATTAGGATGGGAAGGATTAGGATGGGGAGGATGATGAGGGTTAGGATGGGGAGGATGAGGGGGATTAGGATGGGGAGGATGGGGAGGATGGGGAGGATTAGGATGGAGAGGATGATGAGGGAAGGATGAGGTGGGATTAGGATGAGGGATGAGGTGGGATTAGGATGGGGAGGATGGGGGATTATGATGGGGAGGATGAGGGGATTAGGATGGGGAGGATGGGGAGGATTAGGATGGGGAGGATTAGGATGGGGAGGATGAGGGGATTAGGATGGGGAGGATGAGGCGGGATTAGGATGGGGAGGATGAGAGGGGTTAGGATGGGAGGATGAGAGGGATGAGGATGGGGAGGATGAGGGGGATTAGGATGGGGAGGATGGGGAGGATATGGATGGGGAGGATAAGGGGGATTAGGATGGGGAGGATGAGGCGGGGTTAGGATGGGGAGGATGGGGGATTAGGATGGGGAGGATGGGGGGATTAGGATGGGGAGGATGGGGAGGATTAGGATGGGAAGGATGAGGGGGATTAGGATGGGGAGGATGGGGAGGATATGGATGGGGAGGATAAGGGGGATTAGGATGGGGAGGATGAGGCGGGGTTAGGATGGGGAGGATGGGGGATTAGGATGGGGAGGATGGGGGGATTAGGATGGGGAGGATTAGGATGGGGAGGATGGGGAGGATTAGGATGGGGAGGATGAGGGGGATTAGGATGGGAAGGATTAGGATGGGGAGGATGAGGCGGGGTTAGGATGGGGAGGATGGGAAGGATTAGGATGGGGAGGATGGGGGGATTAGGATGGGGAGGATTAGGATGGGGAGGATGGGGAGGATTAGGATGGGGAGGATGAGGGTTAGGATGGGAAGGATGAGGGGATTAGGATGGGAAGGATGAGGGGGATTAGGATGGGAAGGATGGGGGATTAGGATGGGGGGATTAGGGGAATTAGGATGGGGAGGATGGGGGATTAGGATGGGGAGGATGGGGGGATTAGGATGGGGAGGATTAGGATGGGGAGGATGGGGAGGATTAGGATGGGGAGGATGAGGGTTAGGATGGGAAGGATGAGGGGATTAGGATGGGAAGGATGAGGGGGATTAGGATGGGAAGGATGGGGGATTAGGATGGGGGGATTAGGGGAATTAGGATGGGGAGGATGAGGAGGATTAGGATGGGGAGGATGGGGGATTAGGATGGGGAGGATGAGGCGGGATTGGGATGGGGAGGATGACAGGGATTAGGATGGGGAGGATATGGATGGGAAGGATGGGGGGATTAGGATGGGGGGATTAGTATGAGTGGTGAAGGTGATCGCGGTCTGGCCCTGCATCTCTTACTTGGCGAGTTCCCTGATGAGGTTGGCCACCCTCTTCTTGTCCTCGGGCCTCAGGTCCTTCAGGGACGGTCTCTCCTTAGCCGCCGGGGCCTCAACCTGTAGATTAAAAAAGAGCCGAGAAAGGGTACTTCTTAACACGTTGCATAGCTAGCAGGGCCAGGATTCGAACCAACCGTCCCTTGGCCTGAGAACCCAGGCCATTGCAAAAGCTGCCATATAGCAATGAGGCCAACGTAAACAAACCCTTAGCCTACCCCGTCAGCCTCCGGTCGCTCTGATATCGTCAACCCCTAAACTCACCTCCCCAAACGGTGGGCAGAGTACACACTGTGCCAGACCGTTAAGTTACCGGCTCTTTTTCAGAGCCACTCTCCGTCTCGAGAGAGCGGTGCCGCTTCAAAATGTTCTGCCTTGTACTTCCACCCTGCAAACCTTCAAAATCATATTGGCCTGAGGGCAGGCTCACACAGGGGGGTAGTAACCCGGGTACTAATCGGACGCTTGTCTGTTTGGCGGCGTGTTCCTCGGTTTTCTTACCGGCGGTGTAGTCTTGGTCTCCCGTCTGCTGTTGTCCGGCCGTCCGCTCTGCGGGTCGGGCGTCCTGTCCCATCTCCTCCTCTGCCCTTCTCGCTCGGGCCGTCCGGCGGGCAACTCCCTGGCACGCCCTTGCTGCATCTTCCTGGTCACTCCCTGGTTGCCGGGGTAATCTACACCTTGCGGAGAGAGAGAGAGAGAGAGAGTGAGTGAAAGAGAGAGATAGGGAGAGGGAGAAAGAGAAGGGGGAGAGAGAGGAAGTAAGAGAGAGAAAGAGAGAGGGAGAGAGAGAAGGGTCCTGCAGATCATCTACAATTCTCGAGGGCTTCTTGAAGAGTTTTATCTAGGGTGGTGATGATTGGCAGATTCCGTCTCTTTGTGAAAACACTGATAACACTGCATGTTGTTTTATTACTAATATTGTGGCGGAATTAAAAAAAGAGTTGATGTCACGTAAAGAGTCGTAAACCATAACTGAATACTTGTTGATAAAATTGAATGAATTAAACAAAAATGGTAGGGGCCTATGCATTGTAAATATGTTTTCGATTTGAAATGAAACAAAAGCCTCGGATGTTGGCCAAACATGACTGCGCTTACCTGGTGCAAATGAATGGCGTACGTCATGGGACTCACCATTCTGGTTGATACTTTCTGCGTTATCAAACAGACAGGGGAGGAAAAGAAACCGTGCTTAAGAAACCTATTAATGAACGATGGTTGGTTCATCATATAAATTACAAATTCTAGGTTATTCGAGTTGGTAAGATCAAACATGCATATGCTATGGTTTGCTTTTTTTTCTCACAAACTTGACAAAGTGAATCTTTGGTGTAGGTTTTAAACTTTAAATTAACGCAGTGGCTGTGTTTACGGCAGTCGTCCATGTGGTTCCCTGACGTACTTAGCGATATTTGTCAGGATGTTTAGCTCTTGGAACCAGACTTTCAACTAATACTAAGTAATAGTCTGATTCAACCAGCCTGCAATGCTGACGAATACTTTCAAGTGAACACGGACGACTGCCGTAGTCCGTAACAATAATTAATACGCAGTGGCTGTTGTTACGGCAGTCGTCCGTGTGGTTCCCTGACTTGACAGTATTGGTCAGGAATCAGGATGTTTAGCTCTTGGAACCAGACTATCAGCTAATAGACTAGTTCAACCAGCCTGCAATGCTGACGAAATACAATCAAGTCAGGGAACCACACGGACGACTGCCGTAACAACAGCCACTGCGTAATTAATAACAGCCACTGCGTTAAATTATGGTTTTTTTTCTGGAAAAATCAAAGGCAAGATTTTAGTTGGCTACCCTCACTTAGTCACTGTAAAAGGGTGGGAAAAACATAAATTAGACCACCTATTATTAATTAGTATTATTTCAATATTTGTATTATTATTATTAATGTAAACAAAATAGACATTTTCTGCCACAACTTGCCGAAGAAATGGACTTACACTTTGTTACAGTTTTCCCTTTGTTACCTGTACTCTGTAGGGTTTAAGGGAACTGGCTATTTACTTCTGTAAACAGCCAGTTCCCTTGAACCCTTCACTCAGTCACCCGGGTGACCCGACCCTCCAAATTACAAATTCCGATGAAAAAACTGGTGACTTTTCGGGTCCAAGTTACTCAGACTAGCCAAAGTGTTGACCTCGATCTGAACTAAACTAAACAGTAGCTACACTGCAACCCCGCTAAACACAACGGCACACTGGATCACTTCAACGGAACCAGCATAAACTAAGCTAAATTTCTGGCTCCTCCTCTCGTTCGGGGAAGCAATGCCAGCAGTTTCCGAGAGAAAAGTTGGTGCGTTACCGTCTCGAGTCCAGTAGATCTCGTACGCTTCCCGAGACCCGTCCGCCATTTTGGATATTCGGAAATGACCGCCTTCGTCTACGACGCATGCGCGATGGCCACGCTATTGAATTTGGTTGTTACTCGTCGAATGCGCTTTGTAAACCAAATTAAACCGGTTTTATTTTATTTTCAATATTGAAAAATGGCAAAGTAAACTTTGAGTCGATTGGGATTCGAAACTGAGACCTCTGGTTTTGCCTATCAGCGCTCTTAATCTTACCATGGAGGTACCTCCATGCTCTTCCCAAAAAAATTAATTGCAACAAGTCTTTGCCGAGTGGGGGCGCCAGTCAAAAGCATATTATTTTAACCACTGATTGAACTGCAAGGGCATGATACCTTACCTTTAATTCAGATGCAATTAACCATTGTTTTAAACCTGAGCTGGTTACAACAGCTCAGGGAACACGTAAAGTGGATGCTGCTTTCTAAATTTTGTACTCAAACAAATCCAGGAAAAAAACTGACCGGGAACTTTTGAACAAGTTGAAAACAAGAATGGGATTTGAACCAGAGACCTCTGGTTTTGCGTACCAGCACTCTTATCCAGCCCTTCATAGAATAAGAGCAAATCATGCTATTTTCATGGAATATATGATTTTCTGCCTTTGAGAAAAACCATGCACGTTTGCAATTAGCACAATTTTGGACATTTCAGCTAGTAATTACAGCTTGCAAAACTGCATACATCATTTCAAGAATGAATTTTTCATAATGTTCTCAAAAGTTAGAGGGCCTGACGTTTCGATCCTAGCAGGACCTTCCAGAAAGGCAAAGTGCAAACTCTTGAGATTTATATGTATTGCAGAGAGGTCATTTTAGTCAGTGAGCAGTTTGCAACAGTTTTTTTTTTTGTAGTTACTTCATTTTCAAAATACTGATGAGGTCATAAGAGGGAAAATTTACGCCTTAGGGACAGGAGTCTTAATTCTAAAAAGGCAATGTCCAAAGTTCAACAAACTGACATTTACACCACTGTATAGCATTTGGTTTTATTAAAAACTTAAACATCTGTTGGAAATTACAAAATTGGGCCAATTCATACCCTCACCTTCAACAATTCTCATAAATAATTAGCAATTACCAGCAGCCCCCCTGATTTTGTTTGTTTAATCCTTTCTTTAAAAAATGGTTACTCTCTTATTTCTGCAAACAAAATGTCTAAAAAACACCAACTGGTACGGACTGGACTAAGGATGGAATTCTGGAAAATTAATTAAATTGTGTAGATTGCCAATAGTCACACAGATGTTCACTGTGCAGTGTGCATAATACTGAGTACTGACTAATACAGTTGAAAATGCAGACAAATATAAATCAGACAAAGTTAGGTGCGGCTAAGTGATGTTCTGGCCATGGCACAACCTTTTTTTTCAGGCACTCTCAATTTCGGACAAAAAAATATCAGTATAAAATTTCTTCAAATACTGTAATGGAAAACACATTGCAAATTATTAAAGTAAAACCAGCATTGCCACGAATCCCACGATCCAATTTTTTGGATACAATTTTCATATTTTATATAAACCATCAAAAATATTCCTTTGGTTTAAAATGCTCCATATAAGCTAATTAGTCCTCAGCATATTAATTTATATACCAGAACTTATTTCAATATTAAGTTATTGCAATTGAAACTTTGGTTTGTTACTTTTCTTTTCCAAACAAATTAAGGATTTTTTACTTTGATTTCTGGCTACCAAAAGATCCCTTTAGGCTCCCAGAAGATCCCTTTAGGCCACCAAAAGATCCCTTTAGGCCACCAAAAGATCCCTTTAGGCCACCAAAAGATCCCTTTAGGCCACCAAAAGATCCCTTTAGGCCACCAAAAGATCCCTTTAGGCTCCCAGAAGATCCCTTTAGGCCACCAAAAGATCCCTTTAGGCCACCAGAAGATCCCTTTAGGCTCCCAGAAGATCCCTTTAGGCCACCAAAAGATCCCTTTAGGCCACCAAAAGATCCCTTTAGGCCACCAGAAGATCCCTTTAGGCTCCCAGAAGATCCCTTTAGGCCACCAAAAGATCCCTTTAGGCCACCAAAAGATCCCACCAAAAGATCCCTCGCTTGAAGCCACAACGAGATCCACTTGGGCCACCACGAGATCCCCTTAGGCCACCAAAAGATCCCTTGAGGCCACCAAAGACTCCATCTTGGCACCAAAAGCAAGTCGATCTTTTCATCGGTTTGGTTAGTCTTTTCCCCAAGGCACGAAGCTCTCCAGGGCACCCGGCTCGGCAAACTTTCCCGTCAGGCCCTTGCAGCCGCTGAAGTAGCCACTGTCCTTGACCGTCCGGAAAGGGGGCGGGTCCCGCCGGACCAAGGGGACCAGCGGGCAGAAGGCCCCGCCCTCCAGGGGCGGGTAGACGGCGGCCGTCCGGCCCAGCGCCCGCCAGGCGTGGTAGCGGTTGTACTCGCCGTCGTCGCGGTCCAGCCGGAGGAGGTGGGCCGCCAGCTCGGCGGCCGAGCGGAAGTCGCCGGCGTGGACGAAGGACCCCGGGGGCAGCAGACGCTCGTACGACTCCCTCCGGCCGCCGTAGACCACGGGCACGGCGCCCTGACCGAGGGCATTGCTCCACACCTTCTCCGTGACGTACTCGTCGCACTCGGCATTCTCCAGGGCCAGGTAGAACTTGTAGCGGGACAGGCGGCGGGTGCAGGCCACGGACATGGCCGGCAGGCAGGTCAGATTCCCGCAGGCGCCGTAGACGTCGACGGGGACGCCGCGGCGGCCCAGCTCTCGGACGAACTCCAGCCGCGGCCAGAAGGTGTTGCGGCAGTTGCTGGCCATCCAGGCCGCCAGCGAGGTCTTGCCGGCCGCCCAGTTCCGCTGGCCGGCCCCGGCGGCGGGACGGCCGGGCAGGTACTGGCCGTACGGCAGCCGGACGTCGGCCTGCGAGTGGTAGGTCATGGAGTGGTGGTACCGGATCTCGGCGATGTTGGGGTCCCAGTAGCTCATCATCTGTGGACTCTCCAGGCCGTAGAAGATCCAGTGGACTTGGGGATGCAAGACTTGTCTGGGGGGGGGGGGGGAAACGAGAAAGCGATCAGAATTGATACAGCAGCACCCCTAGAGCATTGCTCGAAGCTCAAACATTTAAGCAAAGAGAACAGATTGTTCATTCATCGTGGCGAATGATGGGAAGACAAGTTGTTAAGGAGGAATTAGGAGGAGGAGAAGGAGAGGTAGGAAGAGGAGGAGAGGATGAGGATGGGGATTGAGGTTGGGAATGATGGAGATGGGTATGCCCGATGGGGATGGGGAATGGGATGGGAATGGAGGATGGGGTGGAGATTGGGAAGGAGATGGGGGATGAGGAAGGAGATTGAGGTGGGGATTGGGATGGAGATGGGCATGGAGATGGAGAAGGAGATGGGGGATGAGGTTGAGATGAGGAAATGAGGAAGAAGAGAACAAGAAGAATGGCGAATAAAAGAATGGCAAATGAAACTAGGCCTCAGCCAGATTTGGCAGGGCGTTGACCACCAGCCCCTCCTTCCCCAACCAACTCCAACCAACCCCAACCAACCCCAACCGACCCCAACCAGCCCAAACCAACCCCAACCAGCCCAAACCAACCCCAACCAGCCCCAACCAACCCCAACCAGCCCCAACCAACCCCAACCAACCCCAACCAGCCCAAACCAACCCCAACCAGCCCAAACCAACCCCAACCGACCCCAACCAGCCCAAACCAACCCCAACCAGCCCAAACCAACCCCAACCAATTAACCCCAACCAACCCCAACCAAGTAACCAACCAAGTAACCAACCCCAACCAACCCCAACCAGCCCCAACCAACCTCAGATGGGACAGCAGATCCAGCAGCCGGTCCTTCAAGATGTTGGGGAACATGTTGACGACGATGGCATCCGACCGGTTCAGGCGCTCCTCCTCCAGGCCGAACCGAAGTTCCACGTCGCAGCGCTGCCGTGGACAGTAGACGCGGAGGCCGCCGCTCTCGATCCCGGTCCCCGGAGCCGCCGCGCCGAACTGCCGGTCGAACTCCTCCCAGAGCGGCCGGTACTCGCGCCAGGCCTTCAGCGGGTGCAGGCCCGGGATCAGGAGGGTCAGCGAGACGCTGCACCGGCCACCGCTCCGCTGGGCCTCGTCGTTCGGCGGCGGCGGGTCGGCTCTCGACGCGATCGGCCCGCCGGCACGACCAGGCCGCTGATGGAGAGAATCAGCTGCCCACCGACCCTCGTCCGACACCTGACCGCCGAAGACGTTCGACACTCGCATGAGCGCTGCGTAGGTGAGAAGAGTCGACACCACGAACACGACGCCGAATGCAGTGACTGTCCTCCGCCAGCGAGACATGTTCCTCTGCAGCTCTGATGTCCGTCAATTTTTGATGGACCACCTTGCAAGTTGGCAAGTTGCACCGGTGATCAGTATCCAAACAGAACACTTTTTATCAAGGATAAGACCCGTCTTCGATGACGTCACGGTTTTGTTTATCGGCCATCTTGGATTACACACATGAGCACGTCACCGCCGTTACTAAGTCAGCTGTGCATACAAAGAACTCCACATGCACGGCGGCAAGTTTTGAACTCGTCGTATAGTTGTACTACTAATAGTAATACAAGTAATAGTAATACTGCTTCATAATACTAGTATTAATTACTTGTTGTGCCATGGAGGAATCTCTTTTTATTCCTCCGTGGTTGTACCATGGATCGGAGGTACTTGTTCTGTTGAAAGATTATTCACTTTTGCACTGTCCTTGGCTGTGGAAGCGGGGGGATCGTGATAAGAAATCTTTTTATCGTTTACCCGCTGTACTGACAAGAGAAGGTGACGCAGCTCGTACACTTTCGCTAACTAAAAGATGGACGAAATGGTTGTCGCGGGTTAATTGTGTACGGATCTTTTCCAGCAATAAAGCCGAGAATGTCATTATACCGGGCCTTGGAATTCCCATCGAGAAAACTGTAATAAGCCGACCGTGCAGCATTCGAATTCGCCATGATGACTAACGTAACGTTAAACCATGGAGGAATAAGTAGAGATTCCTCCATGGTTAAACGAACACAAAGGTGCGAGCGAAAGCATGTGTGTACTCCAAGATGGCGGATCTCGCTGTTTCTAGTAGCAACGTGACGTCAGTAAGAAGGGTCTATAGCGCCGTATCTACGAGTATAATCTTCCAACGCCACGCCACGCTGAGGTCATTCAACAGTTCCCAATACTTGGGCTAATCCAAAGTCGAAATAGGGGTGGTCTAAAATCATTCGGGGTGAGATCGAGAGTGTTCAGCAAGGAGGGAGCAAGTACACACGGAATGACTGCTAAACCCACTGTTTATGTTTGGATTTGTAATAATACGGCACGTGTGCGTGGAAGCCTGCCGATCACTGCACAGTGGCGAGAGTTTTATTTGCTAAATGGCTTTGTGTGTCACAGCCGCCCCGGCCAGTGACCATAGCATTAATTGAATCCGTAAACAAGATCTCCTACATTACGTATTCGTGTGGCCGGGTGTGGCGCGCCCGCCCGTGTCCCGCTGGTCTCCACTCGAGTGGCACGTGGCCGCTCGGGGTGCGAGCGGCCGTGCGACACGAAAAAAGACTAGCGTGCGGACCCTGCCGCCTGAAGTACCAACAATAATTATTGTCTTCACATTTTTTTTTATTAATAGACTTGATTCAAGCCGCGCGTTTCCAAGTGCCCGAAACTGACTCGTTTAAAACAAACTAATATCGAAAACGTGCGAGTAACAGACCTGATATGTTTGCCTTCCTAGCCGATCGAGTAATACTTTTTTGTTCTAGAAATCGATTTGCGTAATTTCTATCGAGATTTTTTCTCATTGTAAAAATTTAACCTCCCATTCTTGCTTGCTTGAAATGAGAAAAGGACGGACACAAGTTTAGTTTGACCTGACACGTACACAATTGGACAGTACATAAAACTGTACATGTGTACTATAGTAGTAGTACTAGTACTATAGTAGTAGTACTAGCATGTACATGTACATGTACAGTACATGTACTGTACATGTGTACATCAAATTTCTACAGTTCAGTACATAAACACAATGTGCACACTGATCAGTACTGTTCGTATTGTGTCGACGGTCGTGCCGACCCCAAAATAGGCGGGTCTTGAAATCCTGTGCTGCCGACTGTCGTGAGTATTTCTTCAGTTGAAATTCTCAGTTAGAATAAGGCTTATAAGTAAAATATACACTTCCTGCCCTGGGTTAACCGTTAAGTAGTGACACTTCATTCTTCAGTCAATGTCAATAGTTTTTTGTGCCCCAAAAGTGCGTAGCTTGGAATGGATTTCTTAGTCCTTAAAATCAAACTTTTCCCTTCACTTTCACTCCGTCCGAAATGAGCTTTTGCCTACTTTGGTAACCTCTCCATGGTCGTATTGACTTGTACTTTTTGTAGTAATTGTATTTGTACTGTTGTATTTGTACCGAAGTTGTAAGTTGTAACAATACATGGAGGAATTTACCTCCATTGTTGTAATGATCAGTTGTATAGTATAGTATAGGCTTTAGGCATATTGTTGATAATATAATAATAATTATTATTAATCATTTACGAATGTCACAAAATTTAGGCCTGTACCCATATTTTAGGCTTTCTACCATAATTTAATTTAATTGTTTGCCTATAATTTTATAAAGACTAAGTAATACAGGCATATCACTCTTTGCTATTTATTATATTATTATTAATACTAGTCTATAGCCTAGGCTATTCTAAACTACTATTAAGTATTATTATTTCAGTTAACTAGTATTACTAGTAATATTACTAGTAATAGTATGGTATATTACATTGTCATTAGTCACAAGTAACTTGGACCCGACAAGTCACCCTTTTTTTACCCGAGGGACGGGTGACTGTAGGCCCTCAAAATTTCAAAATTCGATAAAAAAAAGGGTGACTTGTCGGGTCCAAGTTACTCAGACTAGTATTACATGTACTAGTAATAAACAAATAATTAATACTATTTGATAATTGAATTAAAAACCACCCCACCCCCCCAAAAAAAAACCAATGACTATCTTAGATTATGTCAGTTATTACATATTTAGATTGAATGCTTCTAACTGGCACCTCAGCTTAGAAGAGATTGTTTGAACACTATTTAATAAGGTTGTTCGATATTTTGATATTTATCGATATCGCGATATCGCTTTCCGACGATTATCATATCGAGCTCATTTCAAGATATCGCGATTTTTTTCGATATCGGCGATATTGAAAAACATATCACGATATTGAAAAAAGTACTGGTTTCCCAACCCCATTATCGCATGTCTGTAAGCTTGTATAGCGCAGTCATCAGAGAGATCTTGAAGGGCGATAAGCTTTTGTTAGTAAAAACAACGAAAAACCCGAAACCGCAAGGGGAGAGGAGCGCCAGCCAGCCATTTGACTCTTGCATTGGGTTGTTTGGGCTTAATAGATCTATACTGATAGCTCAGCTCAGATTGTTAGAGCACTGGTACTTTAAACAAGAAGACTATGGTGATATACAAAAATGTTGCAAACTGCTTACTGACTAAAATTACCAAAATGTAAATCTTAAAATTTAGTGGGCCTGACGTTTCAATCCTAGCAGGAGCCTAGCAGGACCTTTCTCAAAGGCAAGAAGACTATGATTAAGAGTTCAAGTCCTGGTCAAGTCAAATTTTCTGTGCCAAATCTTTTCAAGGTGATCTTAGGGAAATAGAAAAAGCAAATGGCAAAAAAAACACTTTTTACTTTGGCTGGACCATAGACTCTAAGTCTTACTGGTTCTTTTTTCGGAGCCATAGGCCTACTCCTTCTCTTAAGAAACATTATACATGGTGTCACTGCAAACCGCCTTCTGGGTATAGCCACCATGCAAACCATATGAATTCCTTTTCGCTCCTTTTCAATGCACCACACAACCACTAGAACATCCCCCATAGAAACGGTACACTGGAATCAGCCGGCTATTTTCAATATTAATGTCATAACTAACGAACGACTTTGTTAATCGCACAGGAGACGCTGTGATTACTAAGCTTACTATCAGTATAAGTTTCATTGTGATTGGCCAATGTTAACCACCGTCCAAATGTAGACAAAGATTTTCGAGCCAATGGAAACAATTCTTATATCCATGGTCAACCAGTACCCAACACACGGTGTACTACCGCGTTGATGTGTACATATACTGTACATGTACACAAATGTGGCCTGTGAGACATGTAAATTTACACAATAGTTAATCCCACAGATTAAGAGATAAGGGTACAGGCACAGCAGTTTTTGAAGGAGCGTTTTTGCTATGGAAGGAATTGACATGCTTCAAAATCTTATTTGAGAATCTTCTCGTCGTCTCTCGGTGTCAGGAGGTCCCCCCCCCCCCGGGACGGATGATCCCGCAAGACCTGAGGGAAGCCGAACCGGCCCTCCCCACTCTCCCCGACGCCATGAAGCGAGACCTGGACAGCGCCCTGGAGACTGCCGGCGGCTTCGGCCTCGGCCAGCGCGTCCAGTTTGCCGCCCTCTGCCTGGTCCAGATCTTCCAGGCCCCCTTCATCTTGGCCCTGGTCTTCGTCGGCAAGGAGCCGGCCTTCACCTGCCGCGGCCGGGAGGCGGAGGGCGCCGACCCCTGCAGCCTGACGCCCCCCTGTGAGGCGTACGCCTACAGCGACGAGTTCACCTCCATCGTGTCCGAGGTGGGAGTTGGTCTCTTTCCCCTTCTCCTCCTCCGGATCCTCTCCCTTGTGCGTCCCCTATTCCTCATTCCTCCTTCCCCTCATTCTTCTCCTCCTTCACCTCCTTCTTATTCTCCTTCTTATCCTTGTCCTCTTTCTCCTCCTCTCCCTTGTGCATCCTCTATTCCTCCTTCCTTCTTCTCCTTGTTGTTCTCCCTTCATCACCCTTCTCCTTCTGCTCCTTCTTATTTTCCTTCTCCTCATCCTCTTTCTCCTCTCTCTTGTGCTTCCCCTATTCTTCCTTCTCTTCCTCTGTGTCTTCTTTCACATTCTTCTCATCCATCCCCTTCTCCTACTTCTCCATTCTCCTCCTCCATCTCTTCCAACTTCCTCCTCTTCCTCGTCTCTTCCCCATCCCTTTCTCTTTGTAATTCTTCCTTGTCTTTCTCTTGACCTTTGTAATTGACAAAGAATACACAGTGCTAATGAGAAGCCAATGATAGTTCTCCCTCTCCGTCTTCGTCTACCCTCCTTCCCCTATCCCTCTTCTTCCCCCCTCCCTCTCCTTCTCCTTCTCCCTTTCCCTCTCCCTCTCCCTCTCCCTCTCCCTCTCCTTCTCCCTCTCCCTCTCCCTCTCCCTCTCCCTCTCCCTCTCCCTCTCCCTCTCCCTCTCCCTCTCCCTCTCCCTCTCCCTCTCCCTCTCCCTCTCCTCTCCCTCTCCCTCTCCTTCTCCCTCTCCCTCTCCTTCTCCCTCTCCCTCTCCCTCTCCATCTCACTCTCCTCCCCCTCTCCCTCTCCTTCCCCTCTCCCTCTCCCTCTCCCTCTCCCTCTCCCTCTCCCTCTCCCTCTCCCTCTCCCTCTCCCCCTCCTTCTCCCTCTCCCTCTCCCTCTCCCTCTCCCTCTCCATCTCCCTCTCCCTCTCCATCTCCCTCTCCTCCCCTCTCCCTCTCCTTCCCCTCTCCCTCTCCCTCTCCCTCTCCCTCTCCCTCTCCCTCTCCATCTCACTCCCCCTCTCCCTCTCCTTCCCCCTCTCCTTCTCCTCCCCCCTCTCCCTCTCCCTCTCCCTCTCCCTCTCCCTCTCCCTCTCCCTCTCCCTCTCCCTCTCCCTCTCCCTCTCCCTCTCCCTCTCCCTCTCCCTCTCCCTGATCTCCCTCTCCATCTCACTCTCCTCCCCATCTCCCTCTCCTTCCCCTTCTCCCTCTCCCTCTCCTTCTCCCTCTCCCTCTCTCTCCCTCTCCCTCTCCCTCTCCCTCTCCCTCTCCCTCTCCCTCTCCCTCTCCCTCTCCCTCTCCCTGATCTCCCTCTCCATCTCACTCTCCTCCCCCTCTCCCTCTCCTTCCCCTCTCCTTCTCCTTCCCCCTCTCCTTGTCCCTGTCCCTGTCCCTCTCCTTCCCCTGTCCCTGTCCCTGTCCCTGTCCCTCTCCTTCCCCTCTCCTTTTCCTTCCCCCTCTCCCTGTCCCTGTCCCTGTCCCTCTCCTTCCCCTGTCCCTGTCCCTGTCCCTGTCCCTCTCCTTCCCCCTCTCCCTGTCCCTGTCCCTGTCCCTCTCCTTCCCCCTCTCCCTGTCCCTGTCCCTGTCCCTCTCCTTCCCCCTCTCCCTGTCCCTGTCCCTGTCCCTCTCCTTCCCCCTCTCCCTGTCCCTGTCCCTCTCCTTCCCCCTGTCCCTGTCCCTGTCCCTCTCCTTCCCCTCTCCCTGTCCCTGTCCCTCTCCTTCCCCCTGTCCCTGTCCCTGTCCCTCTCCTTCCCCCTCTCCCTGTCCCTGTCCCTCTCCTTCCCCCTCTCCTTGTCCCTGTCCCTGTCCCTGTCCCTCTCCTTCCCCCTCTCCCTGTCCCTGTCCCTCTCCTTCCCCCTGTCCCTGTCCCTGTCCCTCTCCTTCCCCCTCTCCCTGTCCCTGTCCCTCTCCTTCCCCCTCTCCTTGTCCCTGTCCCTGTCCCTGTCCCTCTCCTTCCCCCTCTCCCTGTCCCTGTCCCTGTCCCTCTCCTTCCCCTCTCCCTGTCCCTGTCCCTGTCCCTCTCCTTCCCCCTGTCCCTGTCCCTGTCCCTCTCCTTCCCCCTCTCCATGTTCCTCTGCCTCTCCCTCTCCCTCTCTAACCCTCTCAGTGGGACCTTGTGTGTGACCTGAAGCAAGTGTCTGGCTATGCCCAGTCCCTCATGATGCTGGGTTTCCTAATTGGAGTACTGGTCCTTGGCCGGACGTCCGACCGCATCGGCCGGCTCCGGACGTTTGTGTGGGGCATGCTTGCCCTGATAGCCGTCCAGTTTGCCTCGGCGTTTTCCCTGAACATCTACCAGTATGTCTTCACGAGGTTAGAAGCTTTCTTTTTTCTTCTTTTCTCAGGCATGGCTCGACGATTTCCAAATTTACCCCAAAGAGAAGTGCAATCTGAGCCATGACCAGAATTGGCCCCCTTTTTTTTTTAGTGGAAAGAGGGTAGATTTACAGAAAAAGGGGGAAACAAATTTATTGTCCTTTGTCAAATCAAAGTCCAGTCAGAATCTCTTATCTATCTAACCCTACATAATGCCACAATCACATCCATGTGGGATTTCTGAAATAGTCAGGGCCATGCAAATTAGCACACAGGTATTACTCTCTGCCTTTGAGAAAGGTCCTGCAAGGATCGAAGCGTCAGGCCCACTAAATTTTAAGAATTTACATTTTGGTAATTTTAGTCAGTAAGCAGTTTGCAACATTTTTTGTATATCACACTGGTATCACATGTATACAGTAGTTTATATCTGATCAACATTTCAAGCTTTTTTTTATTGCTTGTTCAAATCAAAGTCCAGTCAGAAGCGCTTATCTACAGTGTACATGTATCTAACCATACCCGAACCTTAAAAAAAACGCAGTGGCTGTTGTTACGGCAGTCGTCCGTGTAGTTCCCTGACTAAATTGTATTTCGCCAGCATTGCAGGCTGGTTGAACCAGTCTATTAGCTGATAGTCTGGTTCCAAGAGCTAAACATCCTGACAAATACTGTGAAGTCAGGGAACCAAACGGACGACTGCCGTAACAACAGCCACTGCGTAAAAAAAAACACAACTGTGTTTGGCTTCAGTTCTGTAGAGCTATGAAAATTAGCATACAAGTATCACTTCAAACTCCACTTGTGTTTTTTGGCCAAGTGAAGAATAGCAGAATACAAATCAGAAGCAAAATTGCACAATTTTTTCGTATTTTCCATGAAATTGAAAACCTTTGTTGTCCAGTCCGTTAATTCCCCCCCCCATGAACTTCGACCTCTACCATGCCTTACAGGGAATCAAATTCTGTCAGGGAACTTGGTGGCAGTCTGTTCATGAAAAAAAACCATACTATTAGGCTCTGAGTAAATTAATGTTCCTGTATTTAATCCCTTGTGGGGTTCAGTGAAGAGATTAAGAGCTTTAAGAGATTAGCGTGATAATGGAAGTATTAACAAGATTACAGCTATTGATGAGAGTGCAAGAGCTAATATGACCTTTTAAACAAAAAAAGTGTTTTTTTTTCTCAAAAGAAATGAAACCCACAAAGTGAGAAATGTTGACAGAGAAAATGTTTGAGCACAGATTTTTTGTAAACCTTTTGGTCTGCTTTCAATCCAAAACCAACGCTGGTTGACAACTGGGGTCTGCCATTTGGGAACCAGCCTCAGGACCATGGTTTCTTCCCTGGTCCCAGTAGCCTCATCTTGACCCAAACCCAGGGCTGGTCGACCCATTGGTTGAGTACTGTGGTCTGCCATTTGGGAACCAGCCTCAGGACCATGGTTTCTTCCCTGGTCCCAGTAGCCTCATCTTGACCCAAACCCAGGGCTGGTCGACCCATTGGTTGAGTACTGTGGTCTGCCATTTGGGAACCAGCCTCAGGACCATGGTTTCTACCCTGCTCCCCGTAGCCTCATCTTGACCCAAACCCAGGCTGGTCCACCCATTGGTTGACTACTGTGGTCTGCCATTTGGTAACTAGCCTCAGGACCGTGGTTTCTTCCCTGGTCCCAGTAGCCTCATCTTGACCCAAACCCAAGGGCTGGTTGACCCATTGGTTGACTACTGTGGTCTGCCATTTGGGAACCAGCCTCAGGACCATGGTTTCTTCCCTGGTCCCAGTAGCCTCATCTTGACCCAAACCCAAGGGCTGGTTGACCCATTGGTTGACTACTGTGGTCTGCCATTTGGGAACCAGCCTCAGGACCATGGTTTCTTCCCTGGTCCCAGTAGCCTTATCTTGACCCAAACACAGGGCTGGTCGACCCATTGGTTGACTACTGTGGTCTGCCATTTGGGAACCAGCCTCAGGACCATGGTTTCTTCCCTGGTCCCAGTAGCCTTATCTTGACCCAAACCCAGGGCTGGTCGACCCATTGGTTGACTACTGTGGTCTGCCATTTGGGAACCAGCCTCAGGACCATGGTTTCTTCCCTGGTCCCAGTAGCCTCATCTTGACCCAAACCCAGTTCGCCACATGTTGACCACTTCGGTTAACCATTTGGAACCAGCATCAGGAGTCTGTCTTTTGGGAAAGGTTGTACTGGGACCCCAACTGTCACTTCCTCTAAAAAGCATATTTCAAAAGAATATTTCATATTCATATTTATTTATTTATTTCATTATTTTGGATACATGTATGTAATACACATCACAGCACACTCAAATATCATAAAGGGAAAAAAATATTCAAAACTAAAAAATAAAGAAAACAGCAATAACATCCAATTAGCTCCCTTAGGATTGCCCAAAATAAATTAGTTTCTGACAAAACAGTACACTATAAGTAAAAGTGCATGTACGTGTAGTTATTTGACAATTATAGAAATAATTAAAAAATCTTTAAAAAGACAGACAGATGTAAACATTTTAATGACAGTATTATGAAAAATTAGGAGAATTATATAATAATAAAAAAAATAAAAAAATAAGCTATCAGTTTTGGTATCACTTTCTATCTCTTTTCCTGCTTGGTTTTTATTTTCGATCCTTGTCC
>OX465116.1:13882746-13946771 GCA_949987565.1 Luidia sarsii
TCTCTCTTTCTCTCTCTCTCTCTATCTCTCTATCTCTCTCTCTCTCTCTCTCTCTCTCCCTCTCTCTCTCTCCCTCTCCACCTCTCTCTCTCTCTCCACCTCTCTCTCTCTCCCTCTCTCTCTCTCTCTCTCTCTCTCCCTCTTTCATAAAGTCTTTCTCTCTGTCTCCCTTTCCCTTCCTCTCTCTCCCTCCCCCCCCTCTCTCTCTCTCTCTCCCTCCCTCTCTTGCTTTCTCTCTCTTTCTCTCTCTCTCTCTCTCTCCCTCCCTCTCTTGCTTTCTCTCTCTTTCTCTCTCTCTCTCTCCTCTCTCTCTCTCTCTCTCTCTCTCTCTCTCTCTCTCTCTCTCTCTATCTCTCTCACTCTCTCTCTCTCTCTCTCTCTCTCTCACTTGTCTCTCCTTCGTTCTTTCGTTCATTCAAATGGTGTCATATTTCTCCACATTGGCGATCATGTCATAGCAAATTGTGATACTATTCTTCTTGTTGCTTATTTTTTATTTTTTTATTTTGCCAATCAGATGGTGGGATGTCTGCAGCCCAGACCTGGCTGGCATTGACGGGCAAGATGGGAATATCGGTGGCCTTTAACTCTGCCTATCTCTTCTCCTCTGAGCTCTTGCCCACTGTCCTCCGGTGAGTCTCCGAGTCATTTGTATCCTAAACGTCCTTTACACGTTACGCCATTTCCTCGGGAAATTACCGGGAAATAAAGATAGACCTTTTCACACTACACCATTTCCCCAGGTAATTACCAAGAAATAGAGATGGATCTTTTCACACTACACCATTTCCCAAGGTAATTACCAAGAAATAGAGATGGATCTTTTCACACTACACCATTTCCCAAGGTAATTACCAAGAAATAGAGATGGACCTTTTCACACTACACCATTTCCCAAGGTAATTACCAAGAAATAGAGATGAACCTTTTCACACTACACCATTTCCCCAGGAAAATATCTGGAAATAGAGATGAACCTTTTCACACTACACCATTTCCCCAGGAAAATATCTGGAAATAGAGATGAACCTTTTCACACTGCACCATTTCCCAAGGTAATTACCAAGAAATAGAGATGGACCTTTTCACACTACACCATTTCCCCAGGTAATTACCAAGAAATAGAGATGGATCTTTTCACACTGCACCATTTCCCAAGGTAATTACCAAGAAATAGAGATGGACCTTTTCACACTACACCATTTCCCCAGGTAATTACCAAGAAATAGAGATGGATCTTTTCACACTGCACCATTTCCCAAGGTAATTACCAAGAAATAGAGATGGACCTTTTCACACTACACCATTTCCCAAGGTAATTACCAAGAAATAGAGATGGACCTTTTCACTCTACACCATTTCCCAAGGTAATTACCAAGAAATAGAGATGGACCTTTTCACACTGCACCATTTCCCAAGGTAATTACCAAGAAATAGAGATGGATCTTTTCACACTACACCATTTCCCAAGGTAATTACCAAGAAATAGAGATGAACCTTTTCACACTGCACCATTTCCCCAGGAAAATACCAGGAAATAGAGATGAACCTTTTCACACTGCACCATTTCCCCAGGAAAATACCAGGAAATAGAGATGAACCTTTTCATACTACACCATTTCCCCAGGAAAATATCTGGAAATAGAGATGGACCTTTTCAGACTACACCATTTCCCAAGGTAATTATCAAGAAATAGAGATGGACCTTTTCACACTACACCATTTCCCCAGGAAATTACCTGGAAATAGAGATGAACCTTTTCACACTACACCATTTCCCCAGGAAAATACCAGGAAATAGAGATGAACCTTTTCATACTACACCATTTCCCCAGGAAAATACCAGGAAATAGAGATGAACCTTTTCATACTACACCATTTCCCCAGGAAAATACCAGGAAATAGAGATGAACCTTTTCAGGAAATTACCTGGAAATAGAGATGAATCTTTTCACACCACCATTTCCCAAGCAAAATGAAATTTCCCAACATGAAATAGAGATGGACCCGGTCAATTATTTTGTGGTAGGAAGAAAATGGGTGCAGTGTGAATCGTCGGTGGAGTTATGATTCGCCCGGAGATTCCCTGAGTCATAAGTCACGAGTCTGCTGGTAGCATCATTAGACATGGGCCACCTCCCTCATGAAAGGGGAAAGGATTGTAGATGAAGACTTGATTGTAGATGAAGACTATTACCTCAACTCCTTGTGGTTTGTTTTTGCAGGAACACCGCCATGGGAATCCTGTCAATGGCTGCGAGGGTCGGAGGCATTGTCGCCCCTTGCTTGCCCGCATTTGTAAGTCCCAGAATCTCTTCCTCGTGTTTTTTTTTTGTATCATCAAACAAAGTATTGAAGGGAAAACCGATCTTGGGCAGAAGAAGGGGAGGAAGAGAAGACGAGAGTTGGGGTAGGTGGAGGAAGAGCGGTAGGAGGAGGTGGAGGAGAAGAGGTGGGTCAGGAGTTGGAGAGGGGTGAAGGGAGAAGAGGAGGGATGGGGGAGGAGGTGGAGGAAGAGTGGGAGGAGGAGGTGGAGGAGAAGAGGTGGGTCAGGAGTTTGAGAGGGGTGAAGGGAGAAGAGGAGGGATGGGGGAGGAGGTGGAGGAAGAGTGGGAGGAGGAGGAGGTGAGGAGAATGAAGACGGAAGTTAGTGAAGGTCAGTCAGGAAGAGATCGCGGAAGTTGAAGGATGGCATTGAGTTTGAAAATGTATGTAACTGAAACAACCCCCCCCCCTAGATATCCAGGAACAGTGCCTAGTGAATGTTCTCATCTTTCTCCCATCCTCTCTCTCCCCCCCCCCCACCCCTTGCCCCTCTCCAACCAGGGAGGCCATATAGCCTACGGCATCTTCGGCGTCTTCGGCCTGCTGAGCGGACTCCTGGACCTGACCCTGCCGGAGACTCTCAACAAGCAACTGCCGCAGACGGTGACGGACGTGGAGATGGGCACCGTCTCCCTGGTCTCCCATCCGCAGCGCAGAAGTACCGACACCCACGCCTAAGCCAATCGCCGATCGAGACCCTAACGTGGTTTGTTGGCGGTGTCGGTGAGAATGCCATCCTCTCTGTTCCAAGTTTTGTTGGGGCATCGGAGAACCCTGGATGTATTCCTGCTAAGAAATAGTGGGCAAGACTTTCATCCGTAATTGGGAAATAATATGCAGCAAACCTCATTCTGTCTTCCAGAATCACAAAATAAGGTCGGAGAGAATGCAGTTGCCAGTCATTCCTCAGATATACTTAATGCCATAAAAAGCAATCGAGACATAAAATTATTGTTATTTTTGTGTGTGTTTTGATTTGGGAGGAGGGATTTGAAACTTTCCTAAAATACTTTTCTCCATTTTTGTCACTTTTATTTGTATATAATGACTGCTATTTTCACTGGGCATTTTGTGTTAATTTGGGAACTTTCTGTTAGTCCAGCCCATAACTCTTGTGTTAATGCTATTTTTGTTTTCACATACAGCTCATCATGTAACTTATGAACTTTTTTTCTCACTCCAGTCTACCACAGATGAATATAATGTGGCATTCGTGTTTGAAAATTTAGCCAGTTATAGGGACTTGCCAATGTTGCAGAATAATTGTGGTTCCGCCAACCATGTGCAACAGTATGGAACTCCAGCTGCATATTTGAACCCCAAGCCTCATTATGTAACCCGTCTCATTATGAAAACCCAGGCCTAATTTTGGAAACTCAAGCCTAATTATGGAGCCTCGTTATGGAATCCCAGCCTCATTATGGAAACCCAGCCTCGTTATGGAATCCCAGCCTCATTATGGAATCCCAGCCTCATTATGGAATCCCAGCCTCATTATGGAATCCCAGCCTCGTTATGGAATCCCAGCCTCACTATGGAATCCCAGCCTCATTATGGAATCCCAGCCTCGTTATGGAATCCCAGCCTCATTATGGAAACCAGCCTCATTATGGAAATCCAGCCTCATTTTGGAAATCCAGCCTCATTATGGAAACCCAGCCTCATTATGGAACCCAGCCTCATTATGGAAACCCAGCCTCACTATGGAACCCAGCCTCATTATGGAACCCAGCCTCACTATGGAACCCAGCCTCATTATTGAACCCAGCCTCATTATGGAAACCCAGCCTCACTATGGAACCCAGCCTCATTATGGAAACCCAGCCTCATTATGGAATCCCAGCCTCACTATGGAACCCAAGCCTCATTATGGAAACATAGCCTCACTCTGAATCGGGCCAAATGTACCGCACTTCATCTCAGGCGGGTTATTTACATTGAAACAATGACACTAACAGTAAATACAAATGGCTGAATTTATTTTACAATTTTTGTCAACGTTTACACTTTATATTGAAAACAAAATGTAAATTAAACAAATGCATTTATTTTATGAAGAAAGTGGTATTTTTCAGGCACATGTTTTCTCTACTAATTTGTAACTCAACCTTTTTAAGGGCCAACGGTGTATTATGCTGTCATTAAATGGACTATTTAATTGATGTTATGAATTGTTTACATCTGCTTGTTTTCTAGGGTGGTGCTCTCAATTCCACAACTCAACAATTTCCACGACTTCCTTCAACAGCTTGTGGTTTGCGAGGTTAAATTGCAAGGATAGATACAAAATTTTTTCCCTTCTCCTTTTCACTTTTTTTGGGGGCAGGAAATGTTTTGTTTTTTCACTCTAATCTAGTTTTCAGAATACTCACGATAAACGGATAAAAAAAAATATCATAATTTACAGAAGTGCAAAGACAATTTCTGACTGGTCTCAGGACTTAAACTGGGAACTATTGGACACATTTTCCCGGCATACTGTACTGAGCTATCCAGCCCTGAATGCACTTCAAAAGGTTTCGGAGTCAAACCGTATATCTGTTTTTATCCTAGCTATCAGTGTTTCAAAGTGTCAGTACCGGTAACTTACCGTAGAATTCAGGAAATATACACACTCTTTAATAATACTTTGTACAAGTTATTGTACAAACAAACAAACCAGAAATGTCATTAGATTGAGAGAATTATTCACTGGGGGAAAGTCCCTGTCCATATGCTCATTGTGGAACAAAACACTTTTCCTAATTCATTTTGAAAGTGTTTTCATTCCATAACAAAGATTTACGTTCCAATTTGAAAAAGAAAAAGCAAAGAAAATTTAAGTGGACAAGGATTTGAACCTGAGATATCTGGCTTATCTTAACCACTTCGCGCCGGGCCCTCCGAATTCGGAGGTCAATTGGATTGCCTATGCAACGGGGCCCTCCGAATCCGGGCACCACTATTGTCCACATTCTAAACAAAGACTCTTTTCAGCTTAGAACAAAGCAATACGAATCAGTACAAAGACTTTTTTGACGCAAGTTGCCACATGAATTGCAAGATTAGCAGCAGTAATTGTGCAATTGTGGGACTTTTACTGTGGAGGATCGAGGGATACCGCACTGAAGCTGAAAGCATGCGGGGGCCAATGTCTTTGCATGCCACACAGCCCAACGGTCGTTGGTCTGGCATTGGAATTCCCCCCACATTCTTTACCGTAATCTGTACGCTCGTTTGTGGCCGACCAACTCGAGATTTGACTACCTGGAGTGGAGGCTGGAGTCTGCGGTCAGGGATTGTCAGCAGCGTACACGCACGCACACACACACGTCCGTTACGGTCCATTGACGATGCACAAAGGGCCCTTTTTCGAACGGATAATCTCTTGACAAAAGCCACAACGACGTCCAAATTGTGCCAGGTTTTACTCTCTTGTACCCATAGAATACTCTTATCGATTTATTTCACATAAATATATTGTTCCGATTGTTTTAACGAGATTTGAAAATGATGCATTGTTAAAAAAACCCTGTATGGTGGTCATCATCGCTGAAAAACCGCCCAGCGCGAAGTGGTTAATACCAGCAAAGCTTAACCTACTTGGATTAACATATCAGTATGCATCAGTAGATTGCCAGCTCGTTATTGTAAGGAGCGGGCCTGATTTGATCCGAAAAAGGATAGAGACATATCCTGCACATTCTCATTGCTGGTCCGTAGACGGTTGGCGTGGTGACAGAGGAAGTCTGGTGCCGGTCTCCGGGCTGTCTAGTTCCCCGTCTCACCTAGTAATGGAACACTCCAAAGGCGGCAGCCACGCAGAACAGAGAATCCTGCCCACAGAAAAAAAAAAACACACCAACAACACATGAAGTCCCTCTTCATTGCATCTTGTGAAGTAGTTGTCGCTACGAAAAATTCCTCACTTTCCCCAGCTGGGTGGTCTTGATCCACTTTGCCCTGGTACCTTTAGATTTTGGAGCTCTGGTGGTTTTGCTACGCGCTGGCACCACTATTGTCCCAAGTTTTGATCAAAGGCTCTCTTTAGCCTACCCCCCCTCCAAAAAAAAAAAAATAATGATAGGAAGCATGACAAAAGCCACACAAGTGTCCGATTGTGCCAGGTTTGAGCACATCACCGTCATCATCATTGATCGGCTGTGAGCAGGTGACTTCAAGCTGCGGTCTTGAGCAGAATTGACAATATCATTTGCCAAAAAAAAAATGGTTTTGAAAAATGGCAATGAAAACTTAGGCTGGAGCGAGACTTGAACCCGAGACCTCTGTTTTTGCGAACCAGTGCTCTTCCCATCTGAGCTATCCAGCCCTTAGATGGTGGCCTCCCCAAATAGTCAACTAGTCAACTGAGAGCGCTGGTACGTTAATCCTGGGGTCTCAGGTTCAAGTTCCTGTCCAGTAAAAGTTTTCTTTGCCTGGGTGGGGGCGTTGGACAGAAGCAATTCAACCATTAACTGCCGTATATATCTCCAGGGATCACACCGGTCACCCGCGCTTTCATTCAGATGCAATCAACTAATGGTTGTAAACCCTGGCTACAGCAGCTCAGGGATCACACAAGTCTTTGCCTAACATCTGTGGTTTCCACAGGGATTTTTTTGGTTCCCGGATGTTTAGCGAGTTTTGAAAATGGCAGATTGCTCAAGAGAAACCGTGTGTGGCGGTCGTGACACGGAATAGTGGCCAAGTCTTATCCGCTGTTATCGGTTAAACACGGCAAAACTTTACATTTAATGTCATTTAGGCGGCAGGGTCGTCACTGGATTTCAGCCCATAAACCGACTGGTCCGTACTCACGTTGATGAAAATGTCCTGGGCATAGTTGTCAGTATCTGAGTCCCAGAAGCATCGACAGCCCATCCTGTCAAAACCAGAAGAAAAAAAAAGGGGAAAAAAACCCGCTTTTGGTCAAAAGGGGGGTACACCGTTTGCAAAGGTATTTTTTTGTTCCCGGATGTTAAGCGAGTTTTGAAAACGGTTTTCAATACAAAATTCTGTGAATTTGTAGCCGGATCTTTCACCAGAAAGTTCCTGCTAGGATCGAAATGTCAGGCCCTCCTAATTTTTTGTTATATTCACTTTTTAGTCATTTTAGTCAGTAAGCAATTTGCAACATTTGTCCATATTACTGAACTTGTAGCCTATGGAAAGCTGCCAAAACTTTTTTTTTTAAATCTGTAAATTTGTTTAAGTCATCCAATTCATAGAGGAGTTTTCAACGTTGTGGTCACGGGGTAGACCAACTATGCTGACTTGAAAGATTTTGGTCAGTGCAAATCCCGATAAGGTGGCCCAATGTTTCACTGAAAATGGAAGTGGGGGATTCGAGCCCCGGACCTCTGGTTGAACGTACCGGTAGCTCTTTCACCAGAGACCAATTTCGTAGAGCCGCTTTATTTTATCAGATATTTTAAGGATCTGATTGTTACAATCATAGCAGGACCTTTCTCAAAAATGGAATCACGAGGCTGGTACCAAAATGGTCAACCATAATCTTCCACAAATGGTCAGCCAGGCCAGATGCCGTCTGTCTTTGAGGAAAAGTCCTGCTGCGATCGAAAACAAAATCAGACCCTCTAAATTTCAAGAGGTTCACATTTTGGGGGATTCACGGCCGATAGGGACGGAAACAGCGGACACCACTATTTTAATTTGTTTTTACAATCAAAATTGACAAAAGTGATATACAAAAATGTAGCAAACTGCTTACTGACTAAAATTACCAAAATGCAAATCTTAAATTTTTTTGGAATTGATAAAAAATAACAAATACAAAGTACATACTTGACGCCTTCGCCTCTCTGTTCCCCAATTACCACCTGGACAGTGTACTTGTACCTGCCAAGTCCAAGTCCTGTGCATAGGAAACAAAAAAACAACAACAGCAATACAATATTAGTGTACAAGAGCACAGACTGGTCCAGTCCGGGCGGTCTGCTCTTCTTCACACACACGCGAACCTTGTTCTCGCGCTCGCACTGCACAAGCGCGACCCAAGAACGTTGCACTCTGAACAGGATCACGCGCCACCTCTCCGCCAGGGTTGTTCAACGAACAGCCGAGAACGCTCGCGCCCGAATTGTCATTTATACATCACGTTATAAATGCATATTCATGTATGCTCCATACTCTGACGTTGGCCAATCAGAGTAAAGAGTGTTCATGAATATGCATAACATTGATCAGCAGGAAAGAGTAAGACCTTCAGGAAGAATGTCGTGCTGGGTGAATATACACTTCTAATGGGAGGTTATTTTCACTCAGCAAAGGCATTCTACTGTTATCGGGTGAATACACACTTCCTAAACTAATTTAAAATCTTGCCATAAAAAATTGCTGGGAATTCGGGATTTTTTTTTTGATTTTTTTTTTTTTTTTTTTTTGGGGGGCCACCTTTGAGCCTATCCTTGATATCACTGCTGATCTGCTTGCACCAAGCCGTCGTCTCCTCTGCGTCATAGCTCCGGTCGTTCAGAGTCTCCGTCAGCACAGAGTGGATGACCTCCTTGGCTGTAGCTGGCCGAAACCTGCGTGTTGCAAGAAAGACGGGCAAACGTGTACATCTTTAGTCTTTACGTCTTGTATGCATTATTAATATTACTAGTACCCACTCAAACTCAAAGCCAACCACGTATCCGGACCTGCCAGCGCATTGTGACGTCATCGATTTGCGTACGCGGGTTCAGTTTACTCTAGAATCAAAGATGGCCGTCTTGTTTCGGCTTGTCGGACCAGGAGACCTCGATCAACTGGGGGGAAATTTCTCCTTTTTTTAAAACCAATTTTCCTACCACTGTACCAGTGAGTACAGTGACCGAGTATTAAACCAAATGACCATTATTGAAAATGACCATTATTGCCTAAATTGAGTATTGGATATTGTGATTCTCACTGAATCCAACACTTGTTATGTTGGCAACAGTGCCAGTGGCAGTGGGCAGTGGGAGCATGGGACAGTTTCACGGCTGTTTTACGTTTTCGGGGTAAATCTCAGACTCGGGATTTCGGTTGGGGTGGGGGCTAGTCGGAAACTCGTTTTTGAACGACTTTGCCTAAAGAAGTTCCTTGACCATAGTGCCTAGTGGTCCATACTATCGGCCGATCCCTCCAAATCTTAAAAAGGGCGCTTGCAAGGTCCAAGTTACTCGGACTATTCTGGACTGTCCGTGTAGCGTAGGCTACTCACTCACTTGTGCATAAAGTTGGGCCTGATTGTGTAGGTATTTTCGATTTCTTGCACCGTCTCGGTCGGCTTCTCTTCAGAAGCTCCCTTCTCTATGACGTCTGCCATCGGTCTGTTTAATTTGAGAACAGAAATGCCGCGATTTAGACGTGTAATAACAATAATATCATCACTTGATCATGGTCGTAACGTTGAGTAGCTCAGAACGCACTGTCGTCTATTGACAATTTTTTTGTGCATGACATCCACAAACAACATGGCGGACTCTCTTGACAACACTTGAAAAAAAATAACCAAAGCAATTTCCCTCGCTTTTCTTCCACTTATTATGAATCTTAGTACTTTAATGATTTAGAATTATGTAATCCTCCTTGAATTCCGGAAAGAAAAAATTGATTTCAATCATTATTTCCCAACTTAATTAGAATTTGGTAATCGTGACTGTTTTATGTTCCATTAAAATCCCCGCCGATTTAGACAGACATAAAACAGTCGTAGGAAAAAATATAACCCTGGGCAGTAGAGGGCGCTGTATAATATCATATCACGATAACACTTGTCAGTGTACATATGAAGATGACACTTGTGATCGGCACAGGTGGCTATTTTTTTTCTCCAAGACCTGGCAGAAAATACATCGATTTCTCGGATGAACAACGCAAGGAGTAGCCCCGATGTCTGGTGAGTAGCAAAGTGTCCATATATTTCTATCGAAATCGCGGTGCGGCCAGTGGAGACAGTTTCTCTTTTGTGAGAAAAAAAAAGTGGGGATATGGGAGCGACAGTGAAGAGTAGAACTAGAAGAGGCGGAGTCACCTGCCAGCTGTAAATATGATTGCGTTATGATGTACCTTATGTGACCATTACCGCGCTGGCTACGACTCTAATTGCTGTTTTTTTTCTCCATTTGTACCGTGGAGATTTTCTCCATTAATTTTTTTAAAATTTTTTTTTTACGGTTTATACTAGATACTGAGAAGTGAGATATTGCATAATTGTGGTTAATTTAATCGCAGTGGCTGTTGTTACGGCAGTCGTCCGTGTGGTTCCCTGACTTCATAGTATTTGTCAGGATGTATTGTTTAGCTCTTGGAACCAGACTATCAGCTAATAGACTGGTTCAACCAGCCTGCAATGCTGACGAAATACAATTAAGTCAGGGAACCACACGGACGACTGCCGTTCCAAGTTCCATGAAGAGAATTAAAGACAAAGTCAGAATTTTTTTTTTTTGTAAATCAAGGTCGATCCATGTGAATAATTAAACATTTGATAATTTATTTACATTTATTTCGTTTTCCGGGATATCACAAACAATGAATCACAAATTGTACAAATTTATACACACTGACAAATATGAAATTTAGTGGGCCTGACGTTTCGATCCTAGCAGGACCTTTCTCAAAGGTCCTGCTAGGATCGAAACGTCAGGCCCACTAAATTTCAGATAAATTTACATTTTGGTAATTTTAGTCAGTAAGCAGTTTGCAACATTTTTGTATATCACACTGACAAATAGTTAACATTAATTAACAGATTACAATGAATACCCAATTAATGAATTAGCAGGATTACCCAAAGACAAAAGAAACACGTTTCTGTCCAGGGAATCTCCTAACTAATTAATTGGACAATCAATTAGTGAAACATGAGCTGTACGTGTTATTAATTTATGATGACGCTTACTCGCGTAGTATTTCTGTATTGTGATTTTAATTTGTGAAGAACTACTAAAGTAATTGATAATGTGGCAGAACCACTCACTCACACCATTTGCGTTGTTTTCATTTACCATGTTTACATGTTCATGCTAGGAAAAAAATCAATTAATTTGTTTGTAGATCTTTAGATTTTAGTATTTAATTATCCCCATGGTTTAAATGATACACATGTAATAGTAATACCCACACAAATGAAATGGTTGATAAAATCCGAAATCTACATTAAGACCACCAAATGTTATGTAGAAATTAGAAAATATATTTAACCTTATTTGTCACAACCACTTGCCAATTTGTTTGTATTTTGTTCTTGATTTTCATATCACCAGAGAAAATAGAACAGAGATAGATTTAGAGGACAATACAGACAGGGAGAGATTGTATACTTCATAAATTTTATCTTTTCAGTTTTATTTTTGTTAATGCCATAATTCTTTTATATTACTTTTCCCCTCAAAGTACCACGCCCCTTTTTACCCCCATCAAAATAGTCGCCATCTTTTAGACTACTAAAGCTGAATTTTATGGGGGGGGCGTAGGGTACACTACAGATACAGACGGAATATACTTTTCGTAGTAGATACTGGTATTCGCTGTATTATAGCCCTTTTTACCTGGAGCTTATTTTGATTTGTTTACCCTTGGAACCATGCAAATTCAACCACATGGATTTTGAAACTTGCAAGGAACCATGATGCAAAGTCAACCGTGGATTTTGAAACTTTTACACGCAAGCTTACTTTTTGATAATTTGTATGAATTTGTACTGTTGGTCTACAGGACTACAGCTTGGTCTACCAGCTAGTAGTAATTTACTGAACACTGTATGCTGGGTATGCAGAATCCACAATCACACCACAAATACCTTTCCATAAAACACCATGGACCAAGGACAATTAATGCACACATTACATGTACACGTACATGTATGTAAGTGCACCCAGTACATGTACATGCTGGCAAAGGCAATGTACATGTACGTGTACATGTACGTGTACATGTACACGTACATGTACATGTACACGTACACGTGTGAATCATGTGTATTTTTTTACATGTGTACATGTGCAATTCCCATGTACACATGTACATGTATGTGTACACGGGGACATGTACTGTATACAGTGCACGTGTACAGTGTACATGTACAATGTTTACACGTGCACATACATGTATAATATGTACAGATACTTGTACGCTTAGTGTAATCATGTATGTCCACATGTACATGTAGTTACATACACATATAAACATGTACATGCACATGTACATGCACATGTACATGTACATGCACATGTACATGCACATGTACATGTACATGTAGGTACATGTACCTGTACATGTGCATGATCACTGTTCACGTGATGTGTAAATATTGACACAGTATACCTAGGAGTAAGCCGCAACGGCTCAACTAGAGGCTACCCATAGTCACATGAGTGATATGAAGCCATAGCCAATTATTGCAGACGAAGCCAGAGCTAGCCGGCTGTTGAAACTCAAGTTTACAAAGAACAAAGTCCAGCTTGTAAATCAATGTCATTTAAAAAAAAAAAATTAATCTTTCATTTTTTATAGTTGCAACACAATGCGATGTACATATACATGAATACCAGTAAAAATACAATATGTCACTTATTTATGTGCAGTGTAGTAGTGTACATGTATGTGCACATTTCACAAATGCCTTCTTGTCTACATCATGAGTAGACATTGGTCTTGACGAGGGTACCCAGTGCCGTCATTTCAGTAACTGCATGCTTTGCATAGCACGACATGACTGTTTCCTGCCATGAAAGAAACCACAACGCAACCTACATGTATCAGCTTAACTGTACTTCAATGGATGAACTTGTTCCCTTCGTCAGTCTGTCCTGTCGTTCAAAGTCTAGCTCCATAGAACAATGCTGACTTTGGATTAGTGTGCTTTGGATTAGACTTTGGATTAATGTGCACGTACACGTAGGAATTGTGTGTACATTTTTGCTTGCAGGATAACATCTAGACAGTAGTATCGCTGTTCATGTGAATCCTCGCAAATGGTACCCTGACTCATGCGTCAGGCACAAGATGTGCATTATAATAGAGGAGTTCCCACTCTATCCGAAGAGCCAACTGTCGCCAGTCTACTGTGGCATCGTGCTGACCTCCGCTTTCTTTCCCAAACTTTGATTAATCGTGGAGCCGACTTCATACAAGTTTGATGGTTTTTCTCTTCCTTGCTGAGTGTCGGGGGAAAAAGGATGAGCCCCACGCCGACATGCGACGACAAGGATTGATAATTTTACGACACCCTTCGTGGGGAAGAAAAAATAAATAAACCTGATACCAGGCGATCTTCAAGGTGGGACTTGCACGGTAGAATTCCTTCATCATCGGCGGGTCTTGCAGCAGTCTACTTTTTTTAAGGACCCGGGACTATTGTGTCGCTGGCCTTCTCCAATATTGTCCCGCCTAATGGGCCCAGGGAACCATTCCTGCAAGATTCCGAGGACATCCACACCGGAGATACGGTTGCTCGCTTGCCTTTTTCTAAGAATCCCAAGATTGTTCTCAAAATTTAGTGGGCCTGACGGTTCGATCCTAGTGCTCAGGCCCTTTCTCAAAGGCAGAGATAATCCTGATTATTTGTAAGATTGGAGTGGACACACGCACGCACAGACAGTTGTGGTGGAATAATATATGCAAAACTGCCTTATATACTGACTGGGCATTGGAATCACTTGGTCATCGTAGTGTTTGCTGTCTGTCTGAGACGGGAGAAAGGCCTGGATGCACAGTGTCTTTGCACAATTCGGCCACATGGCCTCAACATCCAGGAGGGGAATGATTGACACCTTCCTTGTTTACCAATAATCTGTTTGCGTTCACCTGTTTACTCCCCACAATTCTTCCCTTGACTCTTTCCCTTTGAATCTTTACCTTTGATCTCCCCCCCCCCCACTACCTAATCCCTACCCTACCTCCCTGCCCTTCCCTTTGATACCACCTTACCAGCTATCCTCCTTGTCCTTTGTCTGTCATCAGTGTCCCTATTGTTCTCCCCCTTCCCATTTTGTCTTTTGTCATTCTGCCCTCTAGTATGGTCAGCTGTTAGGATTGAAACGTCAGGCCCTCCTAATTTTTGATTTTTCCATGCTATAGTATTCTGAATTCCTCCTATTATAGGAGAGGTTTTTGAGGATGATGTGTTTTTTTGTTTTGACCAGAAAAAAAAAAAATTATATACAGCGAGACTGACTGTAGTTCTGTCAGTCACTACCTCAGCTGAATTGCTGAAAGTGTGCACGTAACTACATGTGGTGTATGTAGCCAGAATCTTCAGGCTCTTGTTCACATAGCCGCCGACCTGGCCCCCAAGTGGCTCTTGTGTGGTGTGTCATCAAAAGCTTAGCCCCCCCCCCCCCCCAATGTCACCAGAAGATTTGAGCAGACCTTTTGTGCGGGCCATTTTTTTCTTCTTTTCACGAGCGAGGGAGGGGATGGGAGGTGAGAGGAGGGCGTCTTGCACCACTTAAACTCCCGCCTCACCTAACTACTGTAACTCAACGTTCCTTGCAGGGAGGTAACTTTGTGTTTGATCTCGGCTGAACAATAGCGGTCGCCGATCGGTCACCCGGTCCGAAATTGAGCGGGGGCTTTGGACTCGATCTCCATGCTCAAAGGGAGGCCACAGTGAGAGAGCACAATTGAACAGCTGGGGTCTAGTGGACTGCAGGTGGTCATGCGGTCGGCACTGTGTCCACTGCATCTCCAAATTCAGCACACGCAAGGTCTGTTTACCCTGAAACTGGCGCAGCTTGTATAGCAAATCTATTACCCAAGGTTGGACTAATAGATTGTATTATTATACTTCTTTTTTTTGAGAGAGAGAGAGCGTTAAACTTCATTGTGTGATTGGGCATGAAAGATCCTTTGTCTGCCATCGAGACTTGGACATGGTCTGAGCCATGGTCGGACCAGTACACTTCTCGCACCTTGCTTCCCTGCTGTTCTTTTGGGTCGAACGGAGGGAGTCGGGACATTTTTTTTTGTCTCCGTGCGGATTTGAGGAACAGATTATGTGGATGAGCGCTTTCCCCCGGCTGTGGATGACAATGGACGAGGCTCGGAGTGTTTCGTCTGCCCGTGTTGAGGACGCCTCATGAGCAGCGGCTACTGCAGCTGCTGCTAGTGTCACCTGGTGAATGTTCAACCCGACTCATTACTGCAGCAGTCACTAGGAGATACAGTACATGTACAGTGTGTACTTGGCCATTCCTTCATCAAGGGCTTACAGAACTCATTTGCCCCTCAAGGCCTCAACAAGTTGTGCTTTGTACTCATTTGCAGAAAGATCTTCCGATGCAGACACTCAAATTGGCAATAGATCCCAGAAAGTTCTTCTGCCTGTAAAGTGTATACGTATGTGCGTGTAATGTGTACCGGTATGTGCTTGGAACAAACTTTTATTCGTATGATAATGTCCTTTAGCGGCTTACTTTGTGGCTATTGTTGTTGTTAGTACTGTAGTGTGTTTTGTTGTGAACTGCATCAGTGCACATCAGTACACATGTACTCATTCTGTATTGTCACTGGTCCACATGAAATTGGCTAACAATGGACCAGTTGATAAGGAAGCACATATACAAGTGAACAAGCCCATCTGCACAACAGCAGAGTTGCCAGTGTTTTTGGCGTCGCCACAAAAATAAAGTGCAGCGGCCATGGAGACGGGCGACAAGTCCTGCTGTTGCTGCAGTCTCCTCTGCCCGTTTCTGACGTGCGGCCAGGAGGACGCTGTCCGGCGGGACAGCTGGTTCTGGGTGGAGGAGGGCAAGCTGTGCAGCAAGGAGGAGTCGATGCAGCAGGCAGAGAAACGGAAGAAACGACCGCGTCGACCCAAGCCGGGCGGCACGACGATGATGACCACGACCACCGACACCACGACGACCGCCAATACCAGCGCTCCGACGAGCCAGGGCACCGATTCCGACGCCACGGCCACGAGGAAGCCCGTGCCGACGCCGCGCTGGGACCGGCGGGAGAGAGAGGGCCGCGGCACCGGGCAGGTGTCGGACCTGCTGCAGCAGCTGCTGCGGACGGCGCAGGACATGGCGACCTCCTGCGAGGAAGAGGAGGAGGACGTGACGCCGCCGCTCCTGCGCAGCGACGTCCACGACCGCTACCAGCCGGACGTCGTCATGGAGATAGCCAGCAGTCCGAACACAGAGTCAGAGATGGAGTGTCGCGCCGGTACTTTGCCAAAGGACAAAACCTCCTCACCGAAGGTACAGCCTTCATATTCACAATGCGTTATTGAAGAGCAGCCTTAACAAAAATTAAATAATCAATTTTTTTTTTTTTTCATAATTGCCTTTATCTTCAAATTACCATGGCTGTACTTGTTTTCTCGATAATTGTCAAACAAATTGATGAAAAACTGATGGGGAACTGTTGTACAAATTGAAAAAAAAAATGGCAAAGAAAACTTTGACTGGACCGGGATTTTAACGCGATTTTTCAAATTGTTTACAAAACTTCCTAATCAGGTTTTCTTGATGTTGTGTCACCAAATAACACCTCCCCTAAAAAAAAATCCAACAAAAACAACTGTTTTGTTTTGGCAATCTTTGAGCAAAAAGAGCAGCATTTACTCTATTTGTCTATGGGCTCAACCCCTTGTGTTGTGTAGAAATGATTCAGATTATATGGTTCATGTATCTTCCATCTCATAACGTGGGTTCACAACAGTAGAGGTGCACGTTTATATGCAGTCAAACGTATTAAGCTCAATTCATCGATGGCTAAACAAGGTTTGAAGGACACCCAGATATAGGCACCGATGCATAATGTATGCGGTGACACCAAAGGGGCCTGCAATGTTCATTAATGTACTGGGGTATGATGCATCATCTATTGATGTTAAGAATGTTCCCTAGGTCTGAAACGCTGAGTCATTGGGTCTCCTCAGGATGGCTCAGGTCGTCGGACCATAGGTCTGATCGACGGCCCCTAAACTCTATCAGATAGACATTCTGCCTAACAACAATATGACTATGTATGTTTACACTGTACACAGTATGCAGTGTGAGTGTCTGTACAAATTGGTCTGCATGCGGTTTCCTACACGTACTGTACAATGCACGCATCTCTTCTGTTTTCAGACGGAGTCACAGACAGTCTGAAATGATGGAAGTTGCCTTAGTGACCGTTGCCATGGGAATGCAAGGAGCGTCTGACAGTCCTGTGAACGCTGCTGCTGTTCTGTAGACCACGGAGGGGCTTTCCTCCAAGAAAATGTACAACTCCTGAGACTTGCTTCAAATGTTGTGGTGACTTCTTCTGGCATGCATGTACCATACATGTACATGTGTACAGTGTACACATGTACATGTACACTGTACATGTACATGTATAGTGTACAATACTTTTGACCAGTGACGTGGCACGTGTATGAAGACATAGATCTACAGTACACACACACACCTGTAGTGTACTGTGTACCTTGAGGTGGCCCACTGTGATGTGGGCCACTTCACCCTTAATCCCTAGGTACATGTATGCAGGCGAAACCTTTGTAGTGTATACATGTAGACTATGATTGTACTGTAAACATGTACAGTAGATTCACATGTACAATGTACATGTACTGTACAACCTACCGGTACATGTATGTACATGTGTACAGTGTAGAGTGTACAATATAAATGTACAGTACCAGCATGTTGAACATTGACACAACACTACATACTGTACATGTACATGTACATGACATGTACCGTACATATAAGTTTAAGTTGATATATATATGGACATCTTGCTGTACAGGTACACATACAGTGTATGTATACTGTACATGTACATGTACACACATGTACATGTACACAACACAAAGTTGTCACTGTCATCATGTACATGTAGTATCAATGTAGTGTCATCCGTTCCTATAGACTAAATCACCGGAGCCTGTAGATGGGACTCGATCAGCACATAAATTTGCATATATTGATAAAGGTGTAAGTAAAGTAAGTACATGTAGATACAGTATTTATTTGGACTGTGTGCTATCCTCTTACACAGGTACATGTACATGTAATTCGCATTTTACTACTTGACTACTGGTAATTTGAAGTGTACATACACATTGTACATGTACATGTACATAAATGTACACATTTGATTTTTTTTAAATCTAATAATCTAACCAGACAAAACATGTATGTGCTTTATTGCATTGAATTTGCATCTTTTGCGAGTGAGTGTGGTTCTGAAAAGAACCGGTGGGTTTCGCAGTTTCGCAGTTTTTTTCACTCGACATTTCGAGCAATGTGCTCTGTTTGTCTTTGCAGGAGAATGAACAGAGCATACCGTTTGAATTTGTGAAACTTCCGAGTGAATTCTCGTACTTCTGTAGTTGTTGTCAGACTCTCTGTGTCATTTGGAGCGTTTGAAAAAACACTTCACGAGCAGGAAATTGTAGTTTCACGACGGTACCGGTATGTGCTGGTACTTGCAGATGCACAAGTCCGGGTACAGGTACATACAGTACATGGGTATACACATGTACATGTACCATACAGTCACATCCCTGACTAGTGGAAACATCAGGATGTTGAACCAAGGTTAATTTTTCTTTTTTTTGGGGGGGGGGGGGTGAGGGGGAGGCAAGGATTTCCAAACTGGATGCAGGCTATGACCCTGCTTGGATTTTTATTTATTTATTTATTTATTTATTTTTTTGGGGGGTGCTGTTACGTATATGCTTTTGGTTGGTTGTTTTTGTTTTCTTTCTTTTTCAGTGTTAATTTGTTTTCCCTTCCTCCCACCCCCCTTTATTGTTATTTGTGTGTGCAATGCTGTGATGTGTAAAGTGTTATGTATATCCGGGAAAATGAAATAAACAAAATAAACGGTTAGCTTGTCATAGCACTGGAAAAACTACTTTAATTGCCCCTTTTGCACATGCTCAACATTTTTCTCTTGCCCACACGGCTGAGAGAGACAGCCATTGAAAGAATTTGCTGACAGCTGGCCTAACCACAGACTCCCGGAGACCAAAAAAAAAGAAAAAAGAGGAAAATCTTGTAATTTTTCGGAGCGGAATTCCGGGGTGACCACGGAATCCTCTGTAATTGGCATCAGATGGAGGGATGGTTGGACAGACGGATGACGGAAACAGCTGGCCGAAAGATGACGGAGATGCTTCGCTTGAGGGGGTCATAGGTGCGGTTGGGGGGCTTGGATAGAGGGAGGAAGGAGCGATGGAAAGAGGGGCACATTTCTAGACGTTGATGTCAGGGATGACACTCCGTCCTTGGGTCTTGGAAGGATGCGGTCTGTCCGTGGTGGCGAGATGTTTTATCGCGCGATGATGTCTGTCCCTGGCGGACGCCAGTTTTGGACGGCAGACACCAGCAGTGCCCTTCGTCATCGCAAATAGCCCTCGTGATCCCGCGGTTGATTTCATACAGCTCATCATAACTCATGAGCAATCACAAGGTGACACACGATGCCCAGAAACGATGCCATGATGCCAAACTACTGTGGTGTGTATAATTATATGGTGATGTACATTACAATATGTACATGGTTGGCTAGTGTGAGCTGCAGTGAACCAGTGGCATAGCCAATAAAACCCCAATACAACATTGGGAAGATCGGGAAAAAATCGATGTCCACAGATTTCCTTCTAATTTACACAGTATGTAGATGGTCACGATAGAATCCTCATGTTGAAATCTTACTGTCTGGGATGCTTTACTTTTCGAGAAATCTTCAAACATTGACAAATTATAGCTTATTACACGCACGTACTAAACTATTTCTTACACTACAGGACGGTGCGAAAACCGGGACAGTTTTTTGCCTTTTTCTACTTTTTCAGATCACCATTTGAGCTAAAACCTTCGCAGTATTGCTGTTTTTGGGATGTTTAATGGTTTAACACACAAACTGTGGCAATCGTTTGACCTTTACCAATGTTGTGTAGGGCCTTTAATAAGGTACAATGCTTCTTTACTGTTCTCTACTTGTACTTCACTAATGAAATCGGAAGGTTTGGATGTCTCTAGCCTAGCAGAACGTTTCTGGAAGGGATTTCTGGCCTTGGGGAAGGGTCCTGCTTGGCTAAAAAAAAAACCAGGCCCTCTAAAAATAAGCCAAACAAATAAAGGAAACAAGCTGATGGAATGAAAAGGAGGGGGGGGGGTTGATCCCAGGCCATGCGGGAGATGTATGTATACTGGCAGTTTAATTGTTTTGCTCTATGGTTAAATGCTTTTGGCTGGCATCCCTGCCACAATAAAGATTGGTTGGCTATTTGGGAAGGCCACTATCTATACATGTACAGTAAGAACTGGACAGCTCAGATGGTGCTGCTAGTACTGTACACATGCAAAACCAGAGGGATCAGGCTCAAGGCCATGTTTTCTTTGCCATTTTTTCAAAACTCTAAAAAAATTGCTGATTTTGCATTTGGGTTATTTTAGTCTAAGCAGTTTGCAATTTTATTTTGGGTATGCTCTACTTCACGTATTATGCATGGTACTGTTAACTGTAATGTGCCAAATGTACACTGTGCATGCAATTAAATACCATCTTCATCCATCCTTGTTGACAAGATCTACGTGTAATCTTCTCAGAAGGCTTTCTTTGCAGACAATGCCCTTCTCAATACAAGCCGCATCCAGGTACGGGGCACATACACTGTAGCCTGGCCAGTGGCTTATCCCAGATTACCAGACACCAACCCCCTCTCCCCCCCCCCACGGCCTATTCAGTCCAGTTTCCGTCTTTTTGATGGCTCCAAGGAATCTCGTGCAATTTGCCTTCCATCCATTCGTCCCATTTAGTGAATGCAATCGGTATGCAGAGTGCAGACAAGGAAACGGGCAGGAGATGTGCTTCGTCTAGCTGAGGAAGAATAATCAACTTCAAGATAGTAAATCCCCGCCCCCCCAAAAAAAGGCCAGGGCCCCGACGTTACGATCCTAAGCAGGACCTTTCTCTGCTTTTTTGAGAAAGTTCCAGCTCGGATCGGATCTTGAGGACCAGAATGGAAGACCCTGTGGAAACTGTTTCTGTTAAAAAAGAAAGAAAAGAAATAGAATAATCTTGAGGAAAGACTTGCAAGCATTGAAAACATTATGTCCTCTAAATGTTTAAGATCTGTAAAATGCAAAAATGTTGCAAACTTATTTAATGCCAGTTGACTAAAATGGCCAAAAATTTACCATATAAAAAATTATGAGGGTCTGACGTTTCGATCCTTGCAGAACCTTCCTCAAAGGTCCTGCTAGCATTGGCTAGGATAAAAATAAGGCCCTCCTAAAATAATTTGTTGAAGATCAGAATAATTTACACGCACCTCGATCTGGCTTACAGTATGTTTACATGTAGCAGTCTCCTAATAATAATAATAATAATAATAATAATATAACATTTATAAGGCACTTAATATGGCTGTTTCTAAGCGCACCAATGTCTGTCAACAAAATATTGACAGGCATACAGTATATAATTGGAACAGCGACTACTAGATAACGTATAGTGAAGTGAATGTACATTACAGCATACGGTTATACGCAGATACAAGTAATGCAGAACAAAATTGAAACATGAAAAACTCAGCATTCAAACCAAATTACTCCCTGTAAGTTGACAGCACTGATCCCTGACCACGAAGAATACACTTAGCAGCAACAAATAGGAAAATCACGCAAAATGATCAATGAAAATCAAACAAACTAACAGAACCGAGATGGGAGAGGCGCAATAAAAAACAGCTTTGGTTAATTCCATGGAGATCCCAACCCACCAATTGTAATTGGAGCTCTCTGCTCTTCTCACCAACTGAAGCAAACTAAAAGAGGAGGGGAATCTATACAGCGCATGTATCTTATCTGTGTATGCGATCTGAGGTGACTGCCCAGTGCTGGATGACACTGAATGATCCTGGATTTCGTGCGAGCTGATCTGATGAAGCTGACAGCCGGTAGCCCTGGGAGAGGGAGGGGGGGGGAGGCATTCGTCTGCCCTATTCCAAGGGATTGGTAATCACCGGGCGTTGTATTTCTGTAGCAGCCCCTTAATGTCAAGGATTCTTGAAAAGAGATTGAATGAAAAAATGGGGTTCATGTCTCTCTGTCGGAGACAAAACATTGGATGTGAATCGTGATCTAAGCACTGAGGTTTTTTTTCCCCACTTCACGTGTACACTGTACATGTACATGCCAAATTGTGAGCCAGATTCAAGTGAGGTATTGAGATTCCTGTGTACATAGATCTGACTAGTCTCCTTTTTTTTTTTTAAGAGTACGGTACAGTGGAACATCGCTATAACGAACATCCCGGGATCCATGAAAATTGTTTGGTATAGCGGTCTTTCGTTATAACAGTTGCGACCACATAATATTTTTTATATTCAAAAATGTTGCAAACTGCTTACCCCGGTACTGACTAAAATTACCAAAATGCAAATCTTAAAATCTAGTGGGCCTGACGTTTCGATCCTAGCAGGACCTTTCTCAAAGGCAGAGAAAGGTCCTGCTAGGATCGAAACGTCAGGCCCACATAATATTTTATCAACAAGAATGGGGAGCCAAAAGGCATGTACGTTATAGCTGAATGTTCGTTATATCGGCGTTTGTTATAGCGACGTTCCACTGTCAATATGCAAAACTGAAAGCTTCGCTACTAACTGAATTGACCCAAATATATGCACATCTTATAAATTACATTTAGTTGATATACAAAAATGTTGCAAACTGCTTAGTGACTAAAATTACCAAAATGCAAATCTTAAAATTTAGTGGGCCTGACGTTTCGATCCTAGCAGGACCTTTCTCAAAGGCAAAAATAAAAACAAATTCAACAGAGGGACACCGACATACATGTAAGCTTCTAAAAGTAAGAATATATGGGCATTTAGACCTTTCTCAAAGGTCCTGCTAGGATCGAAACGTCAGCCCCACTAAATTTTAAAATTACATTTACTTTAGAATTCCATCATAGCATGACTGACCTTTATCATGGTTCCTAGCTGGTTCTTTCTGAAAAGGTCCCTTTGTGAAAGGTCCCGCTAGGATCAAAACGCCAGTCCCTTCTCATAGTCATTGATAAGAACTCTTTTGTGATGAAATTCGACCCTTGTTTTGTGTGTACGGTTTGGTGCATCACAGGTGCAACAAATCTGCAGTAATATGCAAAAATGTGGCAATCTAGGTACTGACTAAAATGTAAAAAAAAAAAAAAGGAATATCAAAAATTCGTAGGGCCTGATGTTTCGATCCTACATGTAACAGGGACCTTTCACCAAGGCCTTGGTAAGTGGTCCTGCTAGGATCGAAACGTCAGGCCCATGTAATTAAATTACTGTGAATAGGTGCATATGTTTTGGATTATTGAAAATATGCGTAGGATGTAAGTAGTTTGCGCAGATGAAGAGCTGCCTAAAGTTGAGTTGATTGCCGCAAGCGGAGATCAAAGTTTACACCAGACAGCCGTGCCCTATAAATCTATGAATTCATATCCCTCTCCAGTTCCTCATTCACCCCCCTCCTCCCCCATCTGTACCCTAAATCACCCTTGCCATGCCTCTGCTGAGTTACATGTATACGAGGAAGTCCTCATTGAGAGGCTGCTCCGTGCTGGAGGATGTCAAGGTTTTAATGGTCGGCTGGACGCGAGAAAGAATCCAAATTGAACTTTAAAGGCCCATAGCTGGAAACTGACGGTTTAGAAATCATGACGGTACGGTAGATTTGAGCTAGCTGAACACATCGAGTGTGTCAAACATCTGGTGTCGGAGAGAGAGAGAGTGAGCGGGAGAGAGGGGGAGAGAGAGGGGAGAGGAAGAAGGGGAGAGACAGGGGGAGTGGGATGGAGAGAGGGAGGAAGAGAGAGGGAGAGAGAGGAAGAAAAGGAGAGGGACAGAGGGAGAGAGGAAGAGAGAGAGAGGGGGAGAGAGAGGAAGAAAGAGATAGGAAGAGAGAGAGGGAGAGAGAGGAAGAAAGAGAGAGGAAGAAAGAGAGAGGGACAGAAGGAGAGAGGAAGAGAGAGGGAAAGAGAGAGAGGGAGAGAGAGGAAGAAAGAGAGAGAGAGGGACAGAGGGAGAGAGGAAGAGAGAGAGGGAGAGAGAGAGGCAGAGAGAGAGGGAGAGAGAGGAAGAAAGAGAGAGGGACAGAAGGAGAGAGGAAGAGAGAGGGAAAGAGAGAGAGGGAGAGAGAGGAAGAAAGAGAGGGACAGAAGGAGAGAGGAAGAGACAGGGAAAGAGAGAGAGGGAGAGAGAGGAAGAAAGAGAGAGGGACAGAGGGAGAGAGGAAGAGAGAGAGGGAGAGAGAGGAAGAAAGAGAGAGGGACAGAGGGAGAGAGGAAGAGAGAGAGGGAGAGAGAGGGAGAGAGAGGAAGAGAGAGAGAGGGAGAGAGAGAGGGAGAGAGAGAGGGATGGAGAGAGAGAGATGGAGAGAGAGGAAGAGAGAGGGAGAGAGAGAGGGAGGGAGAGAGGAAGAGAGATGGAGAGAGAGGAACATAGAGAGGGACAGAGGGAGAGAGGAAGAGAGAGAGGGAGAGAGAGAGGAAGAGAGAGAAAGCGAAGGAGAGAGAGAGAGAGAGGGGAGAGAGACAGAAGGAGAGAGGGAGGGAGAGAGGGAGAGAGGGAGAGAGGGAGAGAGGGAGAGAGGGAGAGAGGGGGATAGAGGGAGAGAGAGGCTAGTCTGCCTGTAAGTTCACAAGCTCTGACCAAAGACTCCCTCCCTCCCCCCTTCCTTGGAGAGGAAGTATTTGTTTAAGGAGGTGTTATACCTGATTTCCTCCAATTGAAACCCCACTTTTCTAACACAAGCTACTGGAGCAAGCCTTGGCGTGCGTGCATGTGTCGATGAAAACCGAGCTGATGCGTGGCTCATGATGTCGGCTGGGGCTCAGAGGTTTTTTGGCTGCAGACGTCTAGTCTCCGGCAAGATGGCAAGGCACTTGCGCAGTTTCTTAAAGAGCTTGACAATGCATTGCTTACTGCTTTTGACATGTTTGATTAAATTTCTTTGTGATGCTAACTCTCCTCGTACATGTAGATACAATAAGTTGGCATCAAGGAGAATTTACTTCATCAAAGGGTTTTCCCAACTCGTCATGTAATTAAACACTCTGTACTCAGTGCTCTGCCCGATGGTCTGTTGAGAAAAATGCAGGCAGCTCAGGCTGATGCTGATTTCAAGTGCGAGCGTCTCAGCCACGGGAGCCGATCGAGGTCATGTGGTGGATTCGAATCGGGGCCTCTAAGATCACGCGCAGCGCCCTCGTGAGCTGTTGCATTGCCAGGTCGGTTACCCCAGTCCCTGTCTTGGCTAAATTGGTGAACTGTGATGAGATTAAAATCCATTTGAAATTCTTCCATCGTCCAAGCTAAATTCTCCATTTTTTAAGCTTAAATTTCTGCGATGTGCTCTTTTGTGAGATAGATGAACATGTAAGTCGGTAAGCAGTTGGCAACATTTTGTGTGTTAATTTACTGAAAACTTTAAATAGCAAAAATAAGTAGGGCCTGATGTTTTGTAGCAGGACCTTTCTCAAAGGCAGTTCTGTGGTTGGTCATTTTAGTCCGTAAAGCAGTTTGCCACATTTTTATACAATATGTCACTTTACCGACCGTTTTCTGTATTGAAGCCGTGCATTAAAGTCACAGCCCTTGTATCAAATTCAGGCAATGGACATCTGCAAATTGTTTGCTCCATGGCAACATCGCCATGGCAGCCTAGTCATTGCTCAGCTGCTTCTGTGGCATCGCCATGACGACTGGTGGCTTAACAACCGCTCGCCCCACCCCCCCACCCCCCACCTTAATCCAATAGACCTCAAATAGCAGATTGATTTGTTACGTGATGTTAGACATTCATCTTGGCATTTCAATGTTGCTGTTTTTGTCTTCAAATAGCCACAAAGACTAGGGACACTGTGCTAGCAAGTTGTGTATGGGCAATTAAGTCAAACAAGGTTTGACTTTTCGCAGTGGCTGTTGTTACGGCAGTCGTCCATATGGTTCCCTGACTTAACAGTATTTGTCAGGATGTTTAGCTCTTGGAACCAGACTATCAGCTAATAGACTGGTTCAACCAGCCTGCAATGCTGACGAAATACAATCAAGTCAGGGAACCACATGGACGACTGCTGTAACAACAGCCACTGCGTTGACTTTTTAGCATCAGCTTGTGTCATATTTTTTCCCTGTTCTCTAAAACTTACACATGTACTTATTATGCCTCAACCTGTGACCTTCTCTGTAAACCAGGGCCATTAGCAGTGGCATCTAAAGCCGCGTCCGCACTGGACTTAAAATGGGTAAACTAACCGAGCAAATGGGTAAATTGACCATTTTAAGTCCAGTGCGGACAGCCCAGGAAGTTTTCCTCCCAGGTAACTTACCCGACTCCAGTGGGTAGTTTAACCGACCAACTTCTGCCCGGTTAAATTGACCTGGTCAGTTTAACCGAGTCGATAAGTCCAATCCGGACACGACGTCTCGGTAAACGACTCGGTAAAAAACCACATCCGGTGCCCTGCACGTTACGTTACTGTATGCTAGACTAGGTACGTGTTTGTGTACCTAGAGTACATGCACATGTACATGAGTCGATTAGTTTTACCTATCGTCTCGGTTAGTTTACCCGAGTCGAAAAGTCCAAGTGCAGACGCCGGGAAGATTTACCCATTGGAATGTTACCCACGGGCTCGGTAAAAAATAAGTCCAGTGCGGACACGGCTTAACTCCATCTCTGGATGGCAGACATTTCTCTCTTTTTTGTAGGTCTACCAGTCTTTCAGGTTTGTCACCCAAGTCCCCTTTCTCTTTCCGCTCTTCCTTTCCCAGAGCTGCCAGCCATTCCTATTTTGGAGGAATCATTCCTCTTCTTTGGTAAAAAATGTAACACTTTTTACAAGCTCTTGACAACAGATTCCAATTTATGGCTTGGAAATACACGTTTTCCTAAAAAACTTTGTAGTTTGCTGTGTGATTCTTGTCTTTTTAGCAGTATTCCTAATTTCCTTCAAGATAGGTTGGCAGCAGCTGCTATTTTTCCTGTCAATTTCGGGTTCTCCAAACCATCTATTCCGCGGGATGTGACCGAGGAATTCCAATTGCTTGGCTCTTAGTTTACGCATCATGTCTCTCTGTTCACTTCCACTCTGCCAAGCACATCTCCACTACACACATTACTCCATCTGTCCCCAGGGGATCTTCATCAACATCTACGGAAACCACATTTTCACGCCTCTCCAAATGCCTCTTTATGTCCGCTGTTGTCGACTACGCTTCACTGCCGTACATCATTACAGAGTAGACATCTATGATAGGGCCTTTTTGAAACAACTGCGACTCACGCTCTGGCTCTGGCTCTGGCTCTGGCTCAAGGCTCTAGCTGCGGCACCGGGTTCATTTCTGACATCAATCAATGGGTGAAATGGGGCTACTGCTATTGAAACAGATGTTTTGTTCCACGCTGAATAAGAAAACACTGAACAGAGTTTCAACATCAACGAATAAGACACAAGCTGTGTTTTCAGCCAATTGATGATGAAGATGAAGCCTAAGCTAGAACCTGAGCCTGAGCCAGAGCCTGAGCCTGAGCCAGAACCTGAGCCTGAGCCTGAGCCTGAGCCTGAGCCTGAGCCTGAGCCTGAGCCTGAGCCTGAGCCTGAGCCTGAGCCTGAGCCTGAGCCTGAGCCTGAGCCTGAGCCTGAGCCGGAGTCTGAGTCTGGGCCTGAGCCAGAGGCAGAGCCAGAGCCAGAGCCAGAGCCAGAGCCAGGGCCAGAGCCAGTGCCTGAGCCAGAGCCAGAGCCAGAGCCAGAGCCAGGGCCAGAGCCAGAGCCTGAGCCTGAGCCACTGTTGATTGCAGTTCAGATCACATACAGGTACATGTGTACATGTACATGTACACCTTACCGGTACATGAGCATGTCCATGCAGTATCAACAAATCCTATAGCAATGGTTACAACATTGCTGAGTCCATATTTCTCAGAATTGGTCAGAAATTTTGTCAGAGAGAGTTTTACCATGCACCCACTCGCTCATTAGTCACTCCCTGTATGATGTTACACGTGCCAGAAGTTCTTGACATATCACGTTCATGTACAGCTGGATTTTTCATCACCAAGGGTATGCTAAGTTGCGTGTGCTGTACATGTACAATTTATTTCACTGCGGAGATGAAGCAGGCAGGGCTGTGCAAGTGAAAGGTTTCCAACCATACTATACCTACAGATGTACATAGACATATGTATATGTAATACTGTACAAGAATTGTGGTCACTTTTGTCAAACTCACCAAAAAATATACGGGGAATCGTAAGCCAATGAGCAATTATCATGCACAAAAACTGTGTGTCCTATCAAAATTGACAAGGGGTTATCTGTCGTACGTTTTGTTACGATGTATGCGCATGTACGTATTCAGCACTTTAATTCCAGTATAAATACTTCATGTACATAATTAAGTAAAATTGTACCAGTACATTAATTACATGAATGTGGTTTGACATACATGTACACTGTACATTAATGTATGCATGTACATGTACATGTACAGTACATGGATGCATAAAGCAATGCTGGTACTGGCACAAGATACATGTAGGAGCTTGCTGATAGCAATTCCCAGCAATCGGATTAAAGGAAATCGTAATAACACAAATGAAAACCAGCCCCTCGGAAATGATCTCATTATTTCATTTCATGAGGCGGACAAGATTGACCCCAACCTTATACCTGAGCCTTTAAAGTTTAAACCGCCTTACTGTACCACATCTAGCTGTGTCTGATCTGTTTATTCTAAGTGTTAGGAATACAATCTTTATATTCTGTGGTTCCCAGAAGAACCAATTGAGTCAACAAATAAAGGAAAAACTGACCCCCCAAAAAAACCCTTGAAAATTGGCAAAGAAAACTTTGACTGGACCGGGACTTGAACCCGAGACCTCTGGACTAACGTGCCAGTGCTCTTCCATCCGAGTTATCCAGCCCTTAGATGGTGGCCCTCCCAAATAGTCAACTATAGTCTTTACCGGGGTGGGGCGGGGTTGGTGCCAGTCAGAAGCATTTCAACCACTGTCCGTGTATAGCTTTGAATCCATTATACCCTGGCCGACATGCAGTTGTGACCGAGGGAATGCAAGGTGCGGTGCAAAGCAGTCGTACATTTTGCATGAGAGTTGCGGGAGATGGGGGCTGAGCGAACGGGATGTAGTCTCGCAGATAATCCTCGTCACACTCGCGGCTGGCTCACGAGATTAGGGATCCTGTCTTTTTGTTTTCTTTCGCCTGAGTGACTCTTCTCTGAGGCCGAGAAATATCGAGAGATCGGACAGGGTCACGCATCTAAGCGATAACCTTTCCTTCCTCACTCAAGTCATCATGCCCTTCTCCTCCTCACCATCCCTTTTTTCCTTTTTTTTTTGCGGGGGACTGCAGTACATGTAAATCGTGTCGGCTGATAATGACAGGCTGAGTCATCTTGCGCGAAAAGACTGCACTGTTGTCTAGTCATAGGCACGGCATGCATGACTGTTTACTCTTGTACAAAGTGCATGTACTGTACACATGTATGCATGTGTGTACTGTACATAAGATAGTACTGTACATGTACATGTACATGTATTTTACTGTATTATGCACCATTGGTGCATAAAATTCTAGGAAAAAATAAAATATTGGTTCTGGCCATTTTTCAAAGAATTTTGATTTACTAAAAGAAAATGCTACGATTAGCATTCTGATTTGAATGATCTGGAATATGCAAATCTTAGGGTCTGACCATTTGATCTTTACAGGACCCTTATAGTGGTCTTGCTAGGATGAAAAATCATGCCCATTTTTAAACATTTTGACATGAATTCTCAGAATCCGTACATTTTCCCCCCAGAATTTTATCCACAATGATGTTTGTTCATCTCATTTTCTCTAACTTTAACTTTTGTAGTTGTTTTGAATTTATTACGCAAATTATTTCTATGACATGTCCAATTTGTTTATGTATTAAAACTATTAATAGTAATCATTAAAGTTATAGAAAAAAAACTGCAAAGCAATGAATGATTAAAATAATGAAAAATGTAAATCTTATTTCGAAGGCCAGGGCTGGATTTCACCAAGCCTAATTACGATGCATCTTATCTCTCTTAACGATGGACAACCCATCGTAAGTTGTGATATCCTGATGTTTTCTGTGTATCGCTTATTGTCTTGTGATTTATCGTTAGTTACGATGAGTTTGGTGAAATGGACCGCTGATGTTTTCATCCTAGCAGCACCTTTTTGAAAAACAGAATACGAAAGCAGAAATATGTTTGTTCAGACCGACCGGCATGTACATGTATGTAACAAGTGTGAAAAAAAAACCCATGCTTGCAAAACTTGCATATTTTGACATTTGAGAGTATTTCTCCAGGACGTGGGTAAACTTCTGTATACTAACATAATTAGGAGTGAGTCACGGGTTAAGCTAAAGACGGATGCTGTATCGCCCGAGTCGTCGTCATGACGTACATTATGTGCAGGCGTGCAACAAATGCCCACATCACACAACTCCAAGCCTAGCGGGAAAAGCTACGTACATTCACTGTTAAGGAGAAATATCCCCGACGTGTTTTTTTTGTTTTCCCTGTTGGCATCAACTCGTAGCTTGAGCAAAACATCCCACACCTGTGCAAGTGTACACGTGTGAAAGGTTTGTGTTTGTCTACGCATAAAATCCATATACTGTACATGTACATGCAGTTGTGTTACTGCACGTATCAAGCCATTCACAGACCTGTACTTTTTTTCAGGACGGTGTTCTTGTGTGGCCCAAGAGTTTCTTGGGAGGACTTATACATGCAGGGGTTTAAGATTAATTGTCCCATCTTCCTTAAAATCCCTTCAGCATAATCTTCTTATGTACAGTATGTACACATGTACATATGTTCACATGCATGTACATGAATGACAAACCATATCGTATATAGTACATGTACTTTGTGCATGGTTTATAAGCATGTACACGTGTATTTTATAATGATCTGCGATCATGCAGTTTCACCAAACCCATTGTACATGTAAGTAATAACTTACTCCATCACAAGACGATGAACAATGCACATGAAACCATATGGCCTATCATCACAAGTTACGATGGGTAATCAATCGTAAGTTGAATAAGTCGCAATTACAGTGTACCGGTAGTTGAATACGTGCACACATGACATATGCACATGTGCATGTGCGTGTACATGTCCGGTATATGTGCGTGTACATGTACTGTAATTTGTAAACAACGTGTGGAAATTGTACTCATGTACTGTACATGTACAGTACATGTACATACATGTACATGTACATTGTACACGTGTACATGTATTTTGTAAACAATGTCTATGGACATTCAATTTGTACACATGTACATGTACATGTGCATGTACAGCCTGTACATGTACATGTACACACAATGTAAATAGACATGCACATGTACATTATACACGCATGCATGTATGTGTACAGTATGCGTAAACATTGTGAATATACATGTACATGTTCATGTACTGTAATTTGTGAACAACATGTGGTAATTTTACTCAGCATGTACATGTACATTGTACATGTACATGTAATTTGTAAACAATATCTATTCATTGTACACATGTGTACATGAACATGTACTGTACATGTGCATGCAGTACACATACACACAATGTTTATGGACATGCACATGTACATGTATACATGTGTATGTGCGTAAACATTGTGAATATACATGTACATGTACAGTACATATGTACGTACACACATGCATTTGTATTTGTGTGCATGCACAAATTGTACAAGTACAAGTACATGGTGTCTGATGTTGACCAGGACTAATATGACTAATCAATTGGATTTCCTGAGGGTGATAACCGGTCAGGCAGAAATGACGAGCCACCGTTGGGTACGGCAGGAACAGACTCACTGACTTACGGCGGGCAGACGAACCCTGACCTTGACAGAGAAGAGGCACATCAAGTCCCTTGACCGACGCCTAGATCTTGCCACGTGTACTTTTGTCTGGCACGGCATCTTCTAAGGTGACAGTGCAAACTGATTGCCATATATTGCCATATGTAGTACATTACACATGTACATGTACATTTGCAGCACTGCTGAACCGAATGACCTGTACAACTACAAAGTTCAGTGGCATATGTGTGGTTCAATCGACGGATAAGAACAGGTAATTAAAAGTAACTTAATTAACAAAGGAAGGTCTTGACTCCAAATGGATCAAATTCATATGTACATGTACAGTTGGCATGGTACATGTACATGTACATGTAGGTGTACTAGTACTGCATCTACATGTACATGTACATGTACATGTACATGTGCATGCATGTATGTACATGTACATGTACATGTGCATGCATGTATGTACATGTACATGTACATGTACATGTACATGTGTATGATGTACATGCACATGTTCATGTACATGTGCATGTACACATGTACATGCTGTATACTGGTACGGTACATGTATGTACTACATGTACTGTACATGTGCATGTACATACAGTGTACATGATGTACCGGTACATGTGCATACATGCTGTACATATACTGGTACAGTACATATATTACACATGTCAATGTACAATGAAACATTTTCTGTAAATTAATGCCATGTACAGGTCTACAGGATGTTCATGTGCACAGATGCATCTTGTACATGTACATGTGCACATGTGAAATGTACATGTATGCACATGCAGAAAGGTATTGCTAAAGCATCGTAGCTACACTATACATGTACATGTACAAGTAAACCTGTATTTACAATGATCTAAACTTGTAGCATTGCCTTGTACATTATCATACATACATGTACATGTGAGCTACCGGTACAGCTAGCTATAGCCAATAATTTATGATATGGAATTACAGAGCACAGAATCCATGTACATGTACATGTACCCTTCTTAACTTTGAGAATTGTCATTTAAGCCCCAGGCTTTCCAATCTCTTCACAATTTTTTTGGCTAATTGTACTGGATTTCAGCGGCCTCTGTTATATTCACAGACACACCGACAACCCCCCCTCATGCATCCTCTGATTCTAGTAAGTAATATACTCCCCTACTGCAAAATGATACCCCTTCTTCACCCTCCTCCTCCTCTTCCTCCTCTTCCTCCTCTTCCTCCTCGCCCACCTTTTTCTTTGCAACGAAAATCCGCCCGGCATTCATATGGAGGAGGTGGTGGGGGGGGGGGGGAGGGGGTCGCCAGACTCGATCGATTGTCCCAATCAGAGATCACAGCATGAGTCTGGGTGCCAGTCTCAGCTGCACTTGCGTCTGGTTTCCCTCACAGAGGGGCTATATGCCATACGGCGGCATTACTCAATGACATTTTGCCACACGGCGCATTTTCAGACACCATACCCCCCCTCCCCCGCCCCGCCTCTCCTCCCTCGATCAGACAAGAATGCCGCCGTAAGTCGCCATGGGAATCGCGCCCGCGGGATGCCCCGGGATGCCTCGGAGCGGTCTAGTAGCCTCCGGTAGCAGATCATACAACGGACGGTCGTCCACGAGGAGTCCACGAAGCAGTTCTTCGTCGTCGTCTCCCGTCGGTCGTGACACTTTCAAGGAGGATTTCTTTACGTTTGCATTGCGGAGCGGTTGGTTGGACGGAGGCAAGGAGAAGTGTCTCCACAGACAACTTGGTAAAGTGCAGCGTTGCATCGGCGAGTGTACATAAAGTATAACACAAGAAAATGATATCGTCTTTTGGTGTTAGCCAGGCTTGATTTATTTCAATCCTTCAGAAGGACAGACATGTTACGTGTTCTTGCATTTTGCTTTAGTGTGGTATTTTATGTATTTTGTGCCTTCTACATGATATGTACGGTATGTACATGTACATGTACGTGTTCTGCACACGTACATTTTACAGTGTACGTATACGTACATGTGTACTTGTACAAAAATACATGTGAGATACATGTACTGTACAGCTGTATACGTGTACCGTAACAGTACATGTACATGTACATGTACATGTACAACATGTACATGGTAAACACCATTTACATACATGCACAGTATTTTTACATTTACTATTGTCTATACACTATATGCATGAGATACATGTACATTTACATGGTACTGTAGTCAGGCTGTACATGTATATTGTGTACATGTACATGTACATGTATACTGTATACGCACATGTTTAATTTTTGATGTACATGTATGTATACTGTACACACATGTATAATGTACATGTACATGTACTGTACAATACACATACCGTGTATGCATGCTGTGCACTGTACACTGTACAGCTAATTTGTAGCAAATACTTAAGGTGATATACAAAAATGTTGCAAACTGCTTACTGACTAAAATTACCAAAATGTAAATCTAAAATTTAGTGGGCCTGACGTTTCGATCCTAGCAGGACCTTTCTCAAAGGCAGAGTGACAAGGACAAGTACACATGTACGTATATGTATACATACACTGATTGTAGCAAATACATGTACACCATCCAACTCTTTTATTATTTACTTTTTCTATTTCTCAATTGCCTATCCTGTAATTTAGTGAATGGATTATGCTCTATTCTGACGTACGTGCAACTGGGGCTTATTTTCTAAGTCCGTCTTCCCTGAGGCAGTGCATAGTTCCCGGTTGATCTTTTTGTTTGTGCGAAGAGAATCTTCCGAAGTACGAGTCTGCCTCCGTTGGCTGTTGAAATAAAAAGTCCGCTGCCTTTGGCTTTCAGACGTTAAGTGTGACCATGGCGCCTTTTGGTCTGTCATGTAATTCCTAATCTGGTGAAAGATCACACTACATGTACAATTCCTTTTCTTAGTGAATAAGCACTAGCTAAGGGGGTACATGTTATGCAGTACAGTACATTTACATGTGGGGATTTCTATGAATCCGGGGTCCAATTTGTGAAATTTTGTTGTCCCTACTTACATATGAAACCATTCAGCTTTCCTGCTTGCAATATTATATTACAACGTAATGAACTGTTTAATTTGTAGATTGAACTGTTTAATTGACAGAACATTTAATTAAGTTGTTACAGTATTGTACTGTAGGAAAGCTGAATGGTTTCATATGTACCGCGGGGACACCAAAATGTCACAAGTTACATGTAAATTGTACCCCAGATAAATTGTACCCCATGTATGTGTGTACATGTGCACTACACCTTTTCAAACATGTACACATGTACAGTACATGTGCACTACAGATTTTCAAACATGTACATGTGTACATGTGCACTACAGATTTTCAAACATGTACATGTACATGTGTGTACATGTGCACTACAGATTTTAAAACATGTACATGTACACTGTACATGTGTGTACATGTGCACTACACATTTTCAAACATGTACATGTACATGTACATGTGTACATGTGCGCTACAGATATTCAAACATGTACATGTGCACATGTGTGTACATGTACATGTACACATGTGTGTACATGTGCACTACACCTTTTCAAACATGTACACATGTACATGTGCACTACAGATTTTCAAACATGTACATGTGTACATGTGCACTACAGATTTTCAAACATGTACATGTACATGTGTGTACATGTGCACTACAGATTTTCAAACATGTACATGTACACTGTACATGTGTGTACATGTGCACTACACATTTTCAAACATGTACATGTACATGTGTACATGTGCACTACAGATTTTCAAACATGTACATGTACACTGTACATGTGGACATGTGTGTACATGTACATGTACACATGTGTGTACATGTGCACCACAGATTTTCAAACATGTACATGTGCACTACAGATTTTCAAACATGTACATGTACATGTGTACATGTGCACTACAGATTTTCAAACATGTACATGTACACATGTGTGTACATGTGCACTACACATTTTCAAACATGTACATGTACACATGTGTGTACATGTGCACTACACATTTTCAAACATGTACATGTACACACATATGTACATGTACTGTACATGTTTTAAAATCTGTAGTGCGCACTACAGATTTTAAAACATGTACATGTACATATGTGTGTACATGTGCACTACAGATTTTAAAACATGTACATGTACATGTACATGTATATGTACATGTGCACTACAAATTTTCAAACATGTACATTTGCACTACATATTTTCAAACGTGTACATGTACACCCCTACAGTTCATGTACACGTGGCACAGAATATGGGTGCATGTACACGTACTGTACATGTACATCCATACCTAAACTTCACTTGACCCCTCTTGCAATGCCTCAATTAAAATGCGAGGAAGATGATTGTGGCTATCATATATGCATGCACAGCTCCCTGTGGGTTAATATGCAATTAATATAATATGGACAGCCAGGGAGCCTGTATATTCATGGACACTCGACCCCTACATGCCTGCACAGAGAGTACGTACAGTACATGTGTAGCCAGCCCCCAGATGGTAGCCAGCTCAGATGGAAGAGTACTGGTATGTGTACACTGGTACGTTAATCCAGAGGTCTGGGGTTCAAATCCAGGTCCAGTCAAAGTTTTCTCTGCCATTTTTTTTTTTTTTTTTAACAAAAATCATGGATACTTTATAATATTTAATGGTTGAATTGCTTCAGACTGGCACCTGCCCATACCCCGGCAAAGACTATTTTGGAAGGCCACCATCTAAGGGCTGGATAGCTCAGATGGAAGAGCACTGGTACGTTAATCCAGAGGTCTTGGGTTCAAATCCAGGTCCAGTCAAAGTTTTCTCTGCTATTTTTTTTTTTTTTTAACAAAAATCATGGATATTTTATAATATTTAATGGTTGAATTGCTTCAGACTGGCACCTGCCCATACCCCGGCAAAGACTATTTTGGAAGGCCACCATCTAAGGGCTGGATAGCTCAGATGGAAGAGCACTGGTACGTTAATCCAGAGGTCTTGGGTTCAAATCCAGGCCCATTCAAAGTTTTCTCTGCTATTTTTATTTTTTTTTTAAACAAAAATCATGGATACTTTATAATATTTAATGGTTGAATTGCTTCAGACTGGCACCTGCCCATACCCCGGCAAAAGACTAGTTGACTATTTTGGAAGGCCACCATCTGAGGGCTGGATAGTTCAGATGGAAGAGCACTGGTACGTTAATCCAGAGGTCTCGGGTTCAAGTCCTGGTCTAGTTTTCTTTGCCAATTTTTTCATGGTTTTTTTTTACCCTCAAAAATGGATATTTTTAAATATTTAATGGTTAAATTCCTTCTGACTGGTGCCCCCACCCTGGCAAAGACTAGTTGACTATTTGGGAAGGCCACCATCTAAGGGCTGGATAGCTCAGATGGAAGAGCACTGGTACGTTAATCCAGAGGTCTCGGGTTCAAGTCCTGGTCTAGTTTTCTTTGCCAATTTTTTCAGGTTTTTTTTGTACCCTTAAAAATGGATATTTTCAAATATTTAATGGTTGAATTGCTTCTTACTGGCGCCCCCCACCCTGGCAAAGACTAGTTGACTATTTCTGAAGGCCACCATCTAAGGGCTGGATAGCTCAGATGTTTGTGGCACTGGCACGACATGATTGCTGACGTCGAGAGATACTTAATATGTACAGCATGGAGAGAGAGATGTTTGCAAAATTGTCCACTCACTGGTAAACAATTTCAACAGCTGTGCTGTAGGATTGAATGTGCTGTGGTCTGAACAGAGTGTCAGACGGGAAACCGGTGGTAACCGTGGCTATTGTCATGGCTCTTCCTGTTTGGCACTGTAAGTTCCTGTGCCTCACCTTTGCATTGCATCTGCATACATGTACATGTACCTGGCTGTATTAACCGGTACACACTGTACCGGTATGCACCCATGTACCAACGTATTGGGCGCGAATCTAGTGCCTTGTGGAGACCTAAGATAATAAGTTGAATAGGTCTCCACAGGGAAATTGTAAAGGTGTATAGGTCTCCCCAAGGTTTTCACAAAACTGATATTTAAGGTGATATACAAAAATGTTGCAAACTGCTTACTGACTAAAATTACCAAAAAGTAAATCTAAAATTTAGTGGGCCTGACGTTTCAATCCTAGCAGGACCTTTCTCAAAGGCAGAGTGACCAGGGTCAAAGGCAGGGTCACTCTGCCTTTGAGAAAGGTCCTGCTAGGATCGAAACGTCAGGCCCACTAAATTTTAGAAACTGATATTTGGAAATTTAACTCAAAAACGGGAAATTTGTAACGGATAAGAATCTGTCGCAAATAGAAATGTTATTTAAAAGGGACATACATGTACAGTCCAAATTCACATTGCGTGAACATAAAAATACATTACATGTACATGAATACCGTTGGTTCATGTTTGTTCCTAAAGTTATGTACTGTACATGTACCGGTACATGTGTGTGACCAAAATTGTGCTACATGTACATTGTACACGTGTAGTCTGTACACATTGTGCATGACACGTACAGTATGTATTCATGGATTTTATGTAGGAAATAAATTTACATACAGAAAATGATTTATTGGATGAAATCTCCATTCTAAAGCAACAATATAAATTTACCGTACAGTATCTAAAAGAGCTTTTTAATAGATCCGATCATCACATTTCCATTTTTATTTGATTTTTTTTTAAAGAATTCCTGCTGTAATGTACCCGGTAGTTTTTCATAGGGAGGCAGAATGTTTGTCTCTGCAGGTACATGTACAGTTGTGTGTGTACAGAGAATGATATCGTTTAGATTCCCAGTAATGATGTTGAAAATCCTCCAAATTGGACTGAAACCCCCATTCCTCCTTTCTCTGACTGGGCTGACATCTAGACCTTTATCACATCCTTAATTTTTTTTTTTTTTTTTTTTTTTTTTTTGGGGGGGGGGTGATGGTACATGTACATGTATCTTGGTTCTTAGTGTTCCCCCTCCCAAAAAACTTTCACCCAAAACTAAATCAAAGCCCACACCCAAATCCCCTTGCCATTGGACCCTCCCATGGCCTCTTCGGACCGGACGGAGCAATTCTTTGCGTTCCATTTGAAAGGAGTTTTGAGCCTGCCCAAAGTCCAAACTGAGCCCCCTTACCCCCCCCCCCCCCCTCAGTCTGACCCACACGACACCCCACTTATGAATCATGGTCCTCGACGACAGGGCTTTGGAACCTTCCCCAAATCCCAGGGCGGATGAGCCCCCCACCACCCCCCCCCCCATGGCCTGTGTAGCACCTGCCAGCCCTTTAAGAATCTTGGCGCTTGGTGCAGCCCCTTTGACGTTGAGACCCTCTCCAAACCAAGACTAACCCCCCCCCTCCCCCGGCCCGCCCCTTCTTGCTGCCTCTCTTGAGACACCACTCCTAGGAATCTTGGTTCTGTCTTTCAGGCTCTCCAAAAGCCCAAATCAAAAGCATCCTACCCCTTACCCCTCCTGACTTTCTGACTCCACTGCTTGGCTGCCATGAATCTTGGTTCCCAAACTTCCCGGTAGCAGGTATTTGAGACCATCAACCCCCCCCCCCCCAAGAAACTGGATCAGAACACTCCACCACATCCTTCATTCACCTACATGTACCCTGCCATGAATCGTGGTTCCCACTGACAGTTCTCTCAGACCCTCCAAATAATCATGCCCCCCCACCACCACTACATTATGTAGCCTCAATAACAGCCAATCCGCTCCTCCAACCTCCTTTTGCCCTCCTCCTCCTCCTCCTCATCCTCCTGCTCCTCCCTCTCCTCCTTCACCCTCCTTCCCTTCTTCCTTCTCCTCTTTCTCCTCTTCTTTCTCCTCCGTCACCCTCCTCTTTCTCGTGGCTCTCTCACCCTCCTCCTCCTTCCTTCTCCTCCTTTTTCTCCTTCCTCCTCTTTCTCCTCCTACTCCTCGCCCTCCTCCTCCTCACCCTCCTACTACTTGTCCTCCTCCTACTCGTCCTCCTCCTCCTCCTTGCCATCCTCCTCCTCACCCTCCTACTTGTCCTCCTCCTACTTGTCCACCTCCTCCTTGCCCTCCTCCTCACCCCCCTCCTACTTGTCCACCTCCTCCTTGCCATCCTCCTCACCCTCCTCCTCCTCCTTGCCCTCCTCCTCCTCGCCCTCCTCCTCCTCACCCTCCTACTTGTCCTCCTCCTACTCGTCCTCCTCCTCCTCCTTGCCATCCTCCTCCTCACCCTCCTACTTGTCCTCCTCCTCCTCTTCGCCCTCCTCCTTCTCGCCCTCCTCCTCGCCCTCCTCCTCCTCACCCTCCTCCTCACCTTCCTCACCCTTCTACTTGTCCTCCTCCTACTCGTCCACCTCCTCCTTGCCCTCCTCACCCCTCCTACTCGTCCACCTCCTCCTTGCCGTCCTCCTCACCCTCCTCCTCCTCCTTGCCCTCTTCCTCCTCGCCCTCCTCCTCCTCCTCCTCCAGATAGCCCCGTCGACTTGCCCTATGGGTGCCGGGACCCGCAGTCCTCGTTGCACTGATGGCCTCCCTGCTTGCTTGGACTCTCCACACCGGACAGGAACTGGTCAGGCGCTCGCTGCTGAGCACCCCGACCGCCCGTTGGCCGACCGACGGCCCCTCGCGCTCACCGTGTAGGTACCTCACCCTGCTTGGTGGCACCCTCTCCTCTCGCCTCCCCCCCTCCTCAACCACCCCATCCCCAAGTTTTTTCCCCTCCCAAGTCTGAATCCGCCTCACTGACAACCAGCCACTCAGCCGTGTGAATGTGAACTTACTAACCCCCCCCCCCCCCACCAACCAAATAACCTCAAGCTTGATGTGCACAAATGCTTACTGACAAAACAAATGACCCAAATACAAATGTAGTTAAGCGAATCAATGAAAATCTGACTGGGAACTTTTAAACAAATAAAAAATAAAAAAAAAAGGGAAAAACTGACTGGGAACTTTGGAACAAATTGCAAAACAAATTCAAATGAGATTTGAAGGTTTGCATGGTGAGAATATCAGGATAAATAGGTTTGCGGAGACACCATGTAAATTATCTTTTGTGAGTACAGTGTACATGTAAGTGTGGTTCTTTTCAGAACCACACTTACTCACAAAAGATAATTTACATGGTGTCTCCGCAAACCTATTTATCCTAAAACAAATTCAAACAAACAAAGGAAAAACTGACTTGGAACTTTTGAACAAATTGAAAAATTGGCAAAGATAAAGTTTGACTGGACTGGAACTTGAACCTGAAACTTCACCTGATTTAATCTACCAGCATAACCAGTGCTCTTTGACTGGACCAGGATTTGAGTTTTCTACTTTTCTTTGCCATTTTTTTTTTTTTTTCAAATACAAAACTCATACGTGTAAATTACATGCAGGAAGGGCCAACGTTTCGATCCTAGCAGGACCGTTTCTCAGAGGTCCTAGCAGGACTTCTGAGATATACTGTAGGTCCCTTGAGACACGGGTCCTACTAAGATAAAAAAACATCAGGCCCAATTTCAGAAAATATATGAAATTTTACCCGTGCTTGTGTGTGCAATGTCCATGCAACATTCACCACAGGTTTGAAGGTAATCGGCATAATTTATGAAAGCACCCGCAGTGATTAAATTGTGTGTGCAAGTGGGAGGTGACTGGGGATTTTCATCCAGAAAATAGGAGCGTCTGGTATTCTCAACCAAGGCAGAAGCATGGGCCTTTCTCCAAAGCCACAGCAAGCATTGTGTGAAGTGATTTTCCTCATGCATTTTTATTTTTTACTTATTTTTTTTTTCACGGCCGATTTTGCTTTTTTTTCTCTCGTCATGACTAACCTCCCACTACTGCGTGTGTGAACTCACAGCTTTATTACTACTAACCCCGTGAATGGCAATAACTCTGCTGTAAGATTTACGCAAGGTCAACTGCGTGTGCCCGTGCCCAAAAAAATTGAACGCTGCATTTGCTGTCTAAACATTCCTGCAGCCTCTGTGAATTGCTCATTGTTGAGGGGGGGGGGGTTGAAGAAGGGAGAAAAAAACCCAAACTTTTTTGTTTGTTGAAGGTTAGACGTTGGCTTTTTATGTTTCCTGTGGTGTCCTGGATGGGGTAGCACACTCATCCACTTTTGATTTCTGAGGAGGAACGATTTTACAAAAAAATGGTTCAAACCACTTAGTGGTGTTAATGATCAAAATTCAAATCTAAAAAAAAAAAAATTGAGAGGGCCTGACGTTTTGGTTCTTATCGCACAGAGTTACCGGCTCTTTTCGGAGCTACATTCTTTGACGACTTGCATGGTGTTGCCGCAAAATATTCTACATTGCACAGTAGCAAACGTTTACCGGTAGGCCTAAGCCTTCTTTGGCAAATAATTTGGATTTAAATTTGAATTAGAAAGATAACATACATGGTGGAAAGACATTGGTCCTAGCTCTGCTAAAAGCATCAACAAAAATGCACGTGAAACACTAGTTTGGAAATTGCAGTGTTGAGTCGATATTCTGTTTGGAACAAGACTGCAATGTTTTACCTTCAGACATATGTCAGAGATAGCATTGTGTCACAAATAGCCTTGTGAGCTATTGTACATGTACAAGTTCTTTCCCTGTGTGAAGGTCAATGAATCCCTTCCATACATGTACTTTGTCAAACTTATGCATACATGTACATGTACATGTACATAAGATAACACCTGCATATAGTTTCGGCTCAACCCGTCAACCGTGTCATGAGAAAAACATGGAAACAAAATTATACTATTTTTTTCAGATATAGAGGGGGTGGAATTTGTAAAAGGAACTCTCTGTTCCACCAAATGTCCTCGTTTCTCGAACACGGAAGATTTTCGAGCGCTAAATTTCCCCTGAAGTCTGACTCTGATACCACTGGAAACTTCCTGACGAGTACGGTTATTTCTCCAATTTGGAATGTCCAGAAATTGGGCACTTTTCAAATGGTGTGCTCTCCCTTTAAACTCGGCTGTCTATGCTTCTTTCCAACAGAAGCACACGAGTATTGCACAAGCACTTGAGCATGTCAAAAAGCATTTATTATCATCTCCAATCGAGTCAGCTCTAATTTTTTTTTTTTTTTTTTTTTTTTTTGGGGGGGGGGGGGGCGAAAATGAGTGGATCGCTTAACCAGCATGACCATGGACCAATTAGCCATAAAACCAACACGCAGATGGCGACAGTATATGAACAGGGGTAAAAGGGCTTGACACGAACTGCATGCCAGTCCTCGGAGTGTAGGTACTGTATTATGCACTCTTGGCAGGCACCAACATTCTTGCTTGTTCCGCTGAGTAAAGTACGCGCTGGCACGGAGAGTGTGTGAATCTATGTGCCGGAATGCAATTACTGCATCGCCTGAAAAGCAGAAGTTAGCCAGGCGTGCAGTTCTTTGTAGCCACTGAATAGCCACTTAATGTAGCACTGGGCCAATTTTCAGTGCCCACAACTGCCACATGTTTTCCTGTTTTTAATCATTCATGTACCAAGTGGAAGGTTTGCGGTGACACCATGTATATCGTTCTCGTTCAAGAAGTGTGGCTCTGAGAAGAGCCGGTAACTCAACGTTTCGGGTAGTGTGTACTCTTCCCGTCGTCAGGAGACGATGGCTGAAGCACTGTTCTAGCTGAGACTTTTTAACGCCAGTCTCCTGACGACGGGCAGAGTACACACTACCCGAAACGTTGAGTTACCGGCTCTTTTCAGAACCATACTTCTTGAAAGAGAAGATATACATGGTGGGTGTCACCGCAAACCTTCCACTAAGTTTTTCCACCATGCAAACCTTCAAGTCTTATCATTTTGTACCGTTTTGCCATTTTCAAAACTCGCTAAACAATGGGGGAATAAAAAAAACCTGTGAAATACAGTACACTCTGTGTGCAAGCGTTAGAACCAGACCTCGCTCAATCAGACGTGTGTGGCTTTTTGTCCTGCTCCATATTGTTTTGTGGTAGGCTGAAAAGAATCTTGGGACAATGTCAACACCACTGATGTTCCGAATTCGAAGGTCCCGGAACGAAGTTGCTAAAATGCAATAGGAGGGCCAGACTCTGCCCACTATTTTTGAGCCCAAACAAGGGTCTTTTTCTAAAAGAAAACATAGCTGATGAAGCACTGTTCCCATGAATCTTTTTGTAGCTTTTGTAACTTTTGCCGACTAATGGCAAGAAGATGAAATCCGATAGGAAATGCCATGCAAACTAATGATCATTTTCAGTTTCCAAAAAAACCTTGATGTCAAACTTGCCGAAAATTGTCGCATGAAGTTTTTCCGCTCGGCCAAGGTCAACTTAAGGGCGCCCTCAATATGCAATGTTGTAACAAGTCCAGACGTCTCCACCGCTTGACCCCCGAGCTGACCAGTGGAGGTCGTGTGGCATATTCAAATCTGGATTGAAAAGGGGGGAAGGGGGTTACCTTGGTGCATCATAATGTGGCTTGTCTATCGTAGTTCCGGCCTACACGAACCAGCTACAGTGTACATGGTGCTAGGCAAGGCCAGTATCTCACTGCCTGAAGCCAGAATTACCTGACACTGTGTGCGTTCCAGTTGATAAGCCAGCTCAGATACAGGGGGTGATTAAGATACACATGGACATGTCTCCTGGTAACTTGAATCAGAGTGAAATTCCGCACCGCACTTTCCTGCATGGATAATGCAGTGATATCATTCCGATCGGTTGACAGGGACAGTTCAAACATTGATTATGACTCCGTGCATACATACCGGTACATGTACACACCGTTAGCAAACTGCAATTATACCTGTGCCGCCCAGTTTTTTTACGACTCTGGGAAGGAATACTGTAAGTTTGGGTGCGTGACTTTCAGCGGCATCTGCTCTGTCAGACTGGGACATTGGTTGCCGCACACGTGCAGCAGGTTTTGGCAGAACTTGCTGCAGTCGGCGGAATCGGCAGCAATTGTCTACTGCATGCGGCATCGTGTGCGCACGTGCATGGACTGTGCATTGTGTGTTGTGGCAGGAAGGCGCATTGAATTGTCGAGCCTCTTCCAGTGCATGTTTGAATGCAGTTTTGGGGCCAAAAGAAATTGGTGTTTTTGTAATTGTTCATGATGACGACCACGTGGTATTGTGGTTGCAATGGTAAGTCCATGGACCAATTGGACCCCCTGTCTACATGTGATTTGCCATACTAACCTACACACAGTATGCATAAGACTTGATTTGCATGGTGGAAATTATTGGAAGGTTTGCGTTGACGCCATGTTGCACTTCTCTTTCGAGGAGTGTGGCTCTGAAAAGGGCTGGTTACTCTTTTCAGAGCCACACTCCTTCTTGAAAGAGAAGTGCTACATATGACATCACCGAAAACCTTCCAACTATATGTACATGTTAAGCACGTTTTAAACTACATGTACACACATGTACATGTAACTGCACTCACATTCTCTAAAATCCACTAACCTCTAATTTTCTAAAACTCCACACTTTCATTCGCCTATTTTCACTGATCTGATAAAACATTAACCTCTTCCTCAGCTGGCTTGGTGTTCCAATCCTAACTCTTTCGTAGACTTAAAGTGATATACAAAAAAATGTAGCAAACTGCTTACTGACTAAAATTACCAAAATGCAAATCTTAAAATTTAGTGGGCCTGACGTTTCGATCCTACATGTAGCAGGACCTTTCTCAAAGGCAGAGACTTGTGTATTTTAGGGCATTCTAGTAAGAAAACAGTTTTGAAAAGCATTTTTTTTTGCTTTTAATGAGACTCGATTACGGTCCTGGGATTACATACATGCATACATGTATCTCAAAAGTTTGAGGGCCTGACGTTTCGATCCTAGCAGGACCTTGCATAAAAAAAGGGAGTATGATGTCTTGGTGCTTTTGCAAATTGCAAAACCCCTCTCCCCTCACCCCTCTCCCCTCTCCCCTCTCCCCTCTCCCCACAATGTCAAGGGTATGCAACCTTAGTCTCACAGGACCAAGATGCATTAAAATGTACATTATAAAGAGACTACAAGAGGCATTTGGGAGACAGAGAGAGAGATAGACGCTCAGAGGCAAGCGTACCAAAGGAGATGAATTATAGATGGACGAATGCTCTCGGCATGCTGGCAGTGAACCCGCTGAATGAAATTTAAATGGGGCTGTGGAAAGGCTTGCTGATGACAAGGATGCAAGACTTCCAGAAATTTCTGGATTTCTGGAAATGGTGTAATTATATTTTATTTATTTGTATATTTATTTATTTATTTTTAATTTTGTTTTATTTTATTAATGTCAATTACTGTAGGTAGGTATCTCAAACTGTGAATTTTTTCTGTTAAATCCCTAAAAAGTTAAGGACGCCTGCCGTGAATCTCTCGGTCGCGTAAGCACTTACTCAATTCAACTCCATTTGATTCAATTTGAGTCGATTTGAGTTGATTTGATTCGATTTGAGTCGATTTGATGCGATTTGACTCAATTCAACTCGATTCGATTCAACTCAATTCAATTTGATTCAACTCGATTTGATTCAACTCAATTCAATTCAATTCAATTCAATTCAATTCAATTCTAACAAAATTCCATGCAGGACATACTAGAGTGAAATTATGTAAACGCCATCCTTGTTTAAAACTTGTTTACGCCTGCACCTGGCCTCGCTGATTCTAGTTGTTGTTTGGGGAGCACTAGTTACCAATCGAACAGTCCGCCACGTTGCGTCATCGTTTTGGCTGCGCCAGCTGCCATCCGGGACTCAGTGCAAACAAGGCACGATAATTAATATCTGCCCTCAGTGCTTGTGGGCCTGCACACGCTCAGTGCGCGTACGACTGATGTCCCGGAGTGCCGGAACCACTTTCCTCCTCCGCTGCGGGTTGTTCCGCTGCAGACTGCAGCGAGCTGTAGCAAGGTCCGTACCTCAGCGCATGTAGTCAGTCGCTCCAGGGTTGGTGGGTTTTAGAATCTGACGGGACGGCCTCAACGCGCTGAGCGATCACTTGCTGCGATTTTGAGAGAAAATACAGGTAACTGTAGCCGTACTTGTCTATCTTTTCTTCCACTTGGTCTCATGTGTATCAAACCCCCGCTATTGGACATGTACATGTTGTTTTAACCAATAGGCTCTGTACTATATTGCAGCTACCGTAGGTTCACTGATTGTTTTGACTGCCTCTTGCACTTTCATCGTGCACTTTGAGGAAATTTGTCCAATAACTTTCGCTTTTGCTTCATGGGAATGTTTCAAAGTCTTTAGAAATGCTTTAGCTGCCTGTGTACTGTAGATGCAGAGCCAAATACTACTGGCATTTAGTCTACCGGCCCCACACTTGTCTACCGGCCTGGGACCAATAGACCTTGGATTTAGGCCACAGACTTTAAATTTGGTGGCCCAGATTGAAGTGAGCAGCTAGAATCTTGGCCAGCGAAGAAACATGTAGTTGACCATTTGCGAAGGCCACTGCCTGAAGACCTCTTCCTTTTGAAAAAAAAAAAACCCACAAAAAACACACACACACAAACGATAAAGGGGAAGTCTGGACAACCAAGTACCTTGGGTTTGCCGACCGTTTCGTTTCCTGGTTACCGACGGTAAAGGGTTTAGGTTGCTGTCGCTGAGGCTGGTCGTAAAAAGTTTGCGGCCGTCAAACAAACCCAGCCTTCAACCCCCCCGGCATTTGGTGTTCGGACACAGGATGTCGTTCGGTGATGTCACAGGACAGGACCGTACCCCTATCCGGTTGACACCACCCGGCGGTCGAGAAGGTACGAGGCTAATTCTCATGGGAAAAAAAAAAACAACACGCCGAAACAACACAATCTGGTTTCGATCTGGAACGAAAAAAAAAAAAACCCAGTTCAATCGGTCGGAGGAATCTAGCCAGTCATGCAGTGGGGAGTGCTACAAGTGACGATTGTTTACCCTTGGTGACTTTCACATTTGGAGATCATCTCTGCTAAATCACTTCGCCAAAGTCGCTATTTAAGCAGATGTCAATGGCTTTTTTGGAGGAGGATGGGGAGGGTAGTTTCTTATCAAATTTAAACTGACAATCTGCATCAGCCTGTGATGTTTCCATCCCCTTAATAAAAAGCGGATTCTGTCTGGAATTCGGCGGAGAGTTTGAAGTGCAGCGGTCATGATTGGGGGAGAAAAGGCTACATGGTTGTGCGGATGAGTTTCTCCAGCAGGGAGCTTGTTTGGACGTACATGTACATACAGTACTTGAAACAATCGGAGAAGGTTTTTACCAGGAATTTGTTCATCCGATCGGTCTCGGGAGCTATTGGAGTTGTTGCTTTTTGGGGGCCGACAATCTCTGAGTTTCCACTCCCCAGCGTCTGTTCACCACAGGACACTGACGTGTTCCCGTACTAGGGAGGCAGTTCCTGGAGGCAGGACAGTAGTAGTGTTTGTATGCTTCGTCCACAGACTCAAATTAGCACTGCACGGCATTGCATGCTGCATTTTTGTGTCCGTGTGCGCATGCATGCGGCCGGAGAAGTCTTTGAGCTTCTGCGAGCGAAAGGTTTTAGAACAGAGAGAAAGTGACGTGTGAAATTGATCAGAATGGCTACCACATGGTACTGTGATTACACTGGTAAGTACGCATACATGAGGACGTATGAAGCCGTCTATAATTTGCCGTGCTTGCTTGAGCAGTTTGTCTTCTTGTTCTTGTTCTAACCGCATCCGAATTAATGCATTAAACTTCCTCAATTTTAATCCAAGGACCATGCGTATGTGTATTTCTTCATGCTTTTTACTGTATGCATGCTTGATACTCCTGATCTGGGCCTAATTACATAGAGCGGCTTAAAGCCCCTACACAACATTGGTAAGATCGAAAAACAGAAATGTTCACAGATTTACATGAAACTTGTACAGTTTGAAGATGGTTATAGTAGAAACCTCTCACTGAAATATTTCTGCCTAAAATGTTGTATTTTGGGAGAAATGAGTAAAATAAATAGTTTACGTCTCACCGAGATCTTAACTATTTTTCGGAACAGTACGGTGTTGAATGGTGCATTTTTGCAAAACAAATGAAGCGGTTTTCACGATTTTCTCGAGACTCGGTTGGCGGATTGAGCTGAAATTTTCACAGGTGTGCTATTTCATGCATATGTTGGATCAGACAACGTATGGATGCTATTCTTTGACCTCGACCAATGTTGTGTAGGGGCTTTAAGCGTGAAAATCTGCTAAGCAGGGAAAATCTTCCTTGTGTAAACAGGATTACAATCTGCCCTTCGATGTGATGTCAGTTGCTTTTGACATGTATTCCACTCTTCTATACTTAGCCTGAAACAAAAGGGAAGTTTGGGTCGGCAAGGTAATCCAATGAATCTTGCAATTGTCGGCTCTCTATGAAATTGGCCCTGGCTGACTTACATGTACACGTACCTCAATCCCTGCACCAACCTATCAGGTTTCAATATCAAGTAATGATGTGTGCAGTCTTCACATACAGTATGTACGTGTACATGTATGTATACACTTGCGCATACATAAACAGGTACATGCATGTGTGTAGACATTCAGTGCATGTACATGTACATGTACATGTACAGTGTACTGTGCATAGCATTGGCCCCTAATCTGAACCATTGAGGAAGGAATCTATTTTCCTTCCTCCATGTCTGAACCAACATTCTTCATTAGTTGCCACACCGTACATAATAACATCGTGTGAATGTAATAAAATGTATCGGCCGATTTCCATCATGTTTTGACATTTAAGATAAAGGTTGCATGGGCTCTGTAAAATCCATGCCCTTAAAACATCCCAAAACATGGTAATTATTGTCTAGTTTGTATGTAGCTACCTCGTTAATTTAGACAAAAAAGAGTTCAAAATTATCGCGAGACATTTTTGCACCGATGCGACGATAAATGTTTTGTGTTCATGTAATGGGTTGTGACATTTTCAGGCTATATGCGACCCGGCACAGCGACATGAGGAATATCCCACCAAAACACTTTTCGAGTAAACCACGCCTGAAGTCAAAGTATCTTCTCTCAATTCGATTCAATTTTTTGGTATTTTCGGAAAGTTAATGTATTGGAGGATATTAAGTCCAAAGGATTTTTCTGAAATCCGTCTCTAAATGTTGAAAAAACAAGGATTTCGGGGGAGTGTTTGTGTACTGTTTTCATAAAAATGATCCTGCCTTTTTGAATGGTCGCTTTCGAGGAGTTAGAATGGTGCTGCTATATTGTGTTTGGTGCCAAATGAACGAGCGAAGTCCCCTTGTACTATTTACAACAAAGTTCACACGGAAATAATTTTGATATCATTTGACAGCTAATGGTATACTCTTTCACACCATTAAAAAATCTCAAAATCTCAAAAGGGGGGGTTATTCCTCATTATGCTGTTCCGGGTCACATATCTTATCCAGTGCTTTTCACAGTCCACAACAGATAATTTAATTTTTTTTTTCATAGTCAACTAGCCTAGGCCACGCGCTCTCGGAAGCATCATTGCTCTTGCAAAAGAATGCCTGCGTCCGTAGCTGTATGAAAAACAAAATATTGAAAAAACTGAGAAGTCTCTCCCCTCTTACAATTAGCACTGGCATTCTCCCCAAGAGGTGCCGGCAAGAATTTTGCGGGCGGCTAATCCCCAGAGCAACAGCTACATTTACCTCGCAAGTTGTTTTTCAAATCCCCCCCCCCTCCCCTCTCCCGAAAAAGCATGCATTGCAGCGCATTCATACAATTTGATGTCCCAATCAGGTACACCTGACACCCAGGGAAAATTTATTGGCTTGGCCCCCGAAGGAAGGGAGGGGAAGAGGTGGGCGAGGGGGATCGGTTAGCAAGGAGTAAGGAAAGCTCTTGATTTGGTATTTACCCCTAGGGACCAAGAACACCCTCGCTTCCCCTCCCCCCCCCCCTCCCTGATCGGATGTTTCAGCTGACCTCAGTTGCAGTCTGTTGTGAGACTCTCGGAACGGGGTGTGACGACCCGTCCAGCCTTCGTCCAACCAGAAAATTGAAATAAGAAGCATCTTCACCGTTTCTGTGTCGTTGAAAAAAATTTTTATTCTGGTAGCAATTTGATATTTTTCCCCCTCTCTCTTTCTCTCTCTCCTCTTCTCCGGTTGGCGATCGGCAGATGATGCTGTCACCATGGCGACAGACGAAGAGGAGATTGTCATCCATGATGTGGCTAAGGAGCTACAACTCAGTGTCGCCTTCCTCTCAGGTCAGTCCCAGTCTCCAAAATCTCCTTCCCCTCCTTCTCCTTCTCCTTCTCCTACTTCTACTCCTTCTCCTTCTCCTTCTCCTTCTCCTACTCCTTCTCCTTCTCCTTCTCCTTCTTCTCCTTCTCCTTCTCCTTCTCCTTCTCCTTCTCCTTCTCCTTCTCCTTCTCCTTCTCCTTCTCCTTCTCCTTCTCCTTCTCCTTCTCCTTCTCCTTCTCCTTCTCCTCCTCCTCCTCCTCCTCCTTCCCCTTCTCCTTCTCCTTCTCCTTCTCCTCCTCTCCTTCTCCTCCTCCTCCTTCCCCTTCTCCTTCTCCTCCTCCCCCTCTCCTTCTCCTCCTCCTCCTCCTCCTTCTCCTTCTCCTTCTCCTTCTCCTTCTCCTTCTCCTTCTCCTTCTCCTTCTCCTTCTCCTTCTCCTTCTCCTTCTCCTTCTCCTTCTCCTTCTCCTTCTCCTTCTCCTTCTCCTTCTCCTTCTCCTTCTCCTTCTCCTTCTCCTTCTCCTTCTCCTTCTCCTTCTCCTTCTCCTCCTTCTCCTTCTCCTTCTCCTTCTCCTTCTCCTTCTCCTTCTCCTTCTCCTCCTCCTTCTCCTTCTCCTTCTCCTTCTCTTTATCCTTCTCTTTATCCTTCTCCTTCTCCTTCTCCTTCTTCTCCTTCTCCTTCCCCTTCTCCTTCTCCTTCTCCTCCTTCTCCTTCTCCTTCTCCTTCTCCTTCTCCTTCTCCTTCTCCTTCTCCTTCTCCTCCTCCTCCTTCCCCTTCTCCTTCTCCTTCTCCTTCTCCTTCTCCTCCTCTCCTTCTCCTCCTCCTCCTTCTCCTTCTCCTTCTCCTTCTCCTTCTCCTCCTTGTTCTTCTTCAGAAATGCTCAGTTGATGGTTGAATGCTTAATGACTGGAGCACCCACCCCGGCAAAGACTAGTTGACTAATAGGGAAGGCCACCATCTAAGGGCTTGATAGCTTAGATGGCCAGAGCACGCAAGACCAGAGGTCTCGGATTCAAGTTCTGGTCCAGTCAAAGTTTTCTTTGCCATTTTTTCACATTTAACGAATTTAAGTTGAACTAATAATTTTTTATTTATTTTTTATTTGTAAAAAAAAAAAAAATCATGTTTACATCTCTCTGCAGCAGATGGCCGAAATTGCCCAGATTCTAGCTCCCATTAACTTAAAAATCGTTACTTCTTTATTGAGGGAATTTTGCAAATTATATTTGAAATACAGATAAGAGTACTATGCACTGTGACTGGGGTCTGTACAGTGAAGGTCTATCCCAACCCCCCCTGTGTCCATTGTGATGGCTAGCCACACCATCTGTGTGCAACTTATTCATGTGTGAGAAAACATCAGAGGCATTAGTCATGGAGGGCAAAAAAGAAACAAATAGCCCATCGATTGATTTGTGTATCTGCCTATATACGTGACGTCACTTGACTGCCAAAGGCTATTTAGCATGTCCGCAGGAGCGGTCCAAATCCGTCCAAATATTGAATCTGAGTATTTCCATTGGACATTTGATGACTCGAAGGCGCGCGCGTTCCAAGTAGATCCGCTTGAATTGAACGCTGACCGGCAAAAAGCCTGTGAATTTGATGCCAATTTCTGCAGAATGTTGGGTCTCGTGATTCTCACAAAGTTGGTAGGATTGTTAGCCTTAAAGTTTTTTTCTTGTGGATTTGTACTACTGTATGTCAGGTTTTGAGAAAATTTTAGAAGGCCTGACATTTCGATCTTAGCTGGACTATAATTTGGAGAAATATACAGCAACGTTGCCTACTGCTTACTGAGTAAGTGGAAGGTTTGCGGTGACACCGTGTAACACTTCTCTTTCGAGAAGGAGTGTGGCTCTGAGAAGAGCCGGTAACTCAACATTTCGGGTAGTGTGTACTCTGCCTGCCATCAGGAGACAGTCAAAAATGTTCACATTGTACACGTCTGTGCATGTACCGGTACTGTACTTGCAAATCAGTTGTTGATTTAACCCTACCCTTTCCGTGTTCTCACTTCCCGTCAACCGTTTCTAATCGACTGTGAGCAGTCAATTGAAAGTTTTCCACGTTGACTCGCAAAAGATATGACATTGGCACTGACCCAGCTGTCCCCCCCCCCTCCCTAGCAACCACCCTTGAACTCTAACCTTTGACCCCACAAGGTCTAAATGTCCATATATGTGACCCGGCACAGCATAATGAAGAATAACCCCACTTTTGAGATTTTGAGATTTTCTAATGATGTGAAAGAGTATACCATTAGCTTTCAAATTATATCAAAATATAATATCCTGTAATATTTAAAATTTCCGAAAATACAAAAAAAAAAATATTTTGTAATCAAAGTGTGAAGATTCTTTAAATTCAGGCGCTGTTTACTCAAAAAGTGTTTTGGTGGGTTATTCCTCATGTCGTTGTGCCGGGTCACATATTCTTACTTTTAGGAGCTTACATGTATGTCAGTGCCCCTCTGTTGAATTTGTTTTTATTTTTGCCTTTGAGAAAGGTCCTGCTAGGATCGAAACGTCAGGCCAACTAAATTTTTAGATTTGCATTTTGGTAATTTTAGTCAGTAAGCAGTTTGCCACATATTTGTATATCACTTTTTAATATTGTTCATAATTTCTCTTTTCTAATTTCATTTTTCCACGGACATTCCAGGCGGCAAAACCAACGAAGGGTACCCAATCATCACCATGCCAGAGTGCCCAAAGTTTGAAGTAGTCTCAGACGAAGAATTCATTCGCCTGCTGACATATCTGATCCGAATACCGAGGTAAGTAGGCGCGCATGGAAGCCAGGCCGTCATGTAGACTTCAACTTGCCACCGGCGGTCCATTTGGAATAGGATTAGGAAAATGTGGGTGAACAGTGCATGCGAATGAATGTACACTAGGGATGAGAATGCATGCTGCTGTATAATTCCATAGACCACACCCCAAAAAGAGTCGGAGTTATATTTGTGTATATGCAGTGTACCCTTACATCTAATTTCTAGATTATGGCTGACCTGAACTAAGTACATTTCATGTGTGTACAGAGCTTTATTGTGACCCAAATAGTCACACAATACATAGTGTGGCACATGTTGGCACTGCTTGGGATAGTTGGTGCAATTACCATTACAACTACAAGTGTACATGTAGTAACCATGTACATTGTACATTCAGTATTTACTGTGCCTATTTCACTGAGGCTGCAGCCCACATGAGGGCGCTCTTCAAGTTTGTAAGGAGCTAGTTGATGGCTTTTCCCAATTGAAGCCCAGCTTTGGCTGGGTCATTGAATAAGAACTCCCAGTCAGTGTTCTTTCCTTCCTTGAAAAATAGAAAAATAATTGACCACTGCATTGTGAAGTACATGTACACACACCCGTATACCCACGTGTGCTCTTCATCTGTTTACGACGTGAAACCAACTTGTACAATTTGTGGATGCATGAACTAACCTTACCCTTTTTAAAGTCTCCTTGATATGTTTGTTTCCCTCCCCTGAAAAAAAAAAATCATTTTGTTTTGTTTTTTGGAAAACATGCAGCTATTTTAAAGGCTTGGTACACGAAAGGTACAGTTGTTTGAGAACCTTTAACACGATTTCCATTTTGCGTCTGGTGTTGTCTCACTTGTTCCTCTCCCACCTCCCCCCACCCTACCACTCGATAAAAATACAAGGATCTTCTCTCTGTCTGTAGTGACCATGAGTCACCGTGCTTACATTAGTCAACAGCAGTCAACTTTTTTCTCACTTTGCTAATTGTGTGTATTGTTCAGTCTTCGTTCCTATGAGAGAAAAAGATTTAATGTTGATTTTAATCGCAGTCCGTGTTTGTTTATAATCCCTAGCAGTTCTGCTGTCCCCTTCATAAATGCCGCTCTTTTGTTTTGAAAAGCGTTAGTTTTTCCCTGCCAAAAAAAAAAGAGAAATCAAAAGTAATACAAAGAAATGTTGCAAAATGCTGACTGATGCAAATGACCCAATATCTCAAAAATGTTGAGGACCTCCTTTTCTCTCGCTCTCTCACCTCTGTCTCTCTCTCCACCTCTCTCCATCCCTCTTCCTCCATCACCCTTCCCTTCCTCACCCTTCCCTTCTCTCTATTTCCCCCTCCCACTATTTCCCTCTCTCTCCCTCTCTCACCCTCCCTCCTCTTCTCTCTCTCTCCCCCCCCCTCTCTCTCTCTTCCTCACTCTCCCCCTCTCTCCCTCCCCTTCTCTTCTCTTTCTCTCTCTTGTCTGCCTTTCAGAAAGGATGGAAATGCCAGGCCCTCTAAACTTTTTGAGATTTTCAGGTTTTTTGTGTGACATGTGCAAAGCTTGAGCTCGATCCACAGATTCATGAATAGGGCCGGCCCCTTGCATAAAATGCACCCTATGTTTTTGGCCTGCCAATGTTGAATACCGCCCTCGCTTTTTTTGACAGTTTCCTACAAACTGAGTACACTAGTCTTGTACACCAACACATTAGTCAATACCAGTACATGTGTCACATCACTACTCAGCACATTTGTCACAAATCTTGCTGTGAACTTGTTTGTGTACCGTCACACTTTCAGTTCAGAGAGTAGGCAAAGATTGAAAAATAGTTGCAGAATTTTTTGGTTGGCAATTCAAAGATTGGTATTTTAGCACACACACAAAAACCCGCATTTAGAATGTGCTTTTACACTTTGGTTTTGGGCCATTCTTGCCGGTAGCTTTCATTTTCTGCACACGCCTTTTTTTTTTGAAGAGCTCCATTCTTATCGAGGGTTACCATGGTTACCCGGGACTTCCACGTTCACCATCAATCCCTCCTTCCCCTCAACCTCCAACCTCCACCGACTCAGATTCCCGTCCAGAAATCCCCTGGGAAAGAAAGCGTCCGTCCCGCTGGCTCCTGAAAGCAGGAGTCGCGGGTTCAAATCCCGCCCGAGCTGCCTGAATTTTTTTTTTCATCTGGCATCAGGCAAAGCACTGGGCATTCAGTGCTTATCACCCTCATTGCAAGGATTATGGCTCTTAGGGGTGCTGTTAAAGGCCCAATACAACATTGGTTAAGGTCAAAAGATTGCCACAGTGTGTGTGTTAAACCATTAAACATCCCCAAAAAGCAATCCTGCGAAGGTTTTAGCTCAAATGGTGATCTGAGAAAGTAGAAAAAGGTAAAAAAACGTCACGTTTTTTTTTGCACCATTCTGTAGTGTAAGAAATAGTTTATGACTTGCGATTAATGAACTATTTGTCGAGGTTTGAGTGAAGATTTCTAGGAAAGTACAGCATCCCAGACCGTAAGATTTCAACATGAGGATTCTATCATGACCATCTACAAACTGTGTAAATTAGAAGGAAATCTGTGGACATTGATGTTTTCCGATCTTCCCAATGTTGTATTGGGCCTTTAACTCAATGTTTTGGAGAGTCTCCTGAAGACGTGCAGAGCACACGCTATCTGAAACGTTGGGTTACTGGCTCTTCTCGGAGCCATACTCCTTCTCAAAAGAGATGACTAAGATGATATCACTGCAAAAAAATATAAATAAATATCCTATCTTTTTCAAATTTGATAGGTGGTTACTATGTAAATGAAGGGGTTGTTCATCGCGGTGGTGTAGATAAGTGGAAAGGGTGATCAAAGTCACGCGATGTGTCGTTGCTGGTGGCGACGTTTCGGTTGCTAACTGCTAACCTTTGATCACCCTTTCCACTTATTGGTTACAATGTATTTTCTTCAAGATTTAACAAAGCGACTCTGTGGGTTTAAAGAATTATGATTTATCCAATATGATGTTTGAAAATATACTGATTCATTAATATTATCAATAATGAATAACTTTATACAACAAGATAAAACAACTGAACTTTTTAAAAATGGATAATGGTATCACCTAATAATAATACCATGTAACAATAAGATTCTACCGTATTAGGGTTTTTACTATGAATTAACCATATATATACACATATATAACAAAACAATTAACTGTATATCAACTAGTAATTTACCACAATGAAACTGACCAGTGATTTTTAACAAGTTCACTGTAAAACTAAAGTGTAAGCTAAAATGTAACTTTAAAATCGAACTTAAATGGATAAAATTAAACAAATTTAATTAATCATAATTTGGTGGGAGAACACATTTAGTGAGTAATCAAATCAAAGGGAGTTTAATATTTTTCAATTTGAACAAATTGAAAAATTGGCCAAGAAAACTTTCTACCGGACTGGGACCTCTGGATTAACGTACCAGCGCTCTTCCATCTGAGCTATCCAGCCCTTAGATGGAGGCCTTCCCTAATAGTCAACTAGTCTTTGCCGGGGTGGGGGCGCCACATTTACTTTGATTAATACTTGGGAGATGCAAAACGAGAAAAGGGATGGAAGGCGTTAAATGTCATGGATGAGATACTTTTGTTGCTATAAACGTTTCACTTCACCTTCTGAAAACCAGAGAAATACGTCCTGTGGTTTTGAGTTTGGAGCCTTTGTTCAGTACGTGTTTCATATCTCTGTGTTGAAAGTTTTGTTGAAATACTATTGATTTATAGCCACTTCGCACCGGGCTATATTTCAGTGCCTATGACCGTCACACATGTTTTGTTTTGTTCAAAAACAATGTGCCATGTTCAGGACTGACAAAGCAATTAGAAGAAATAAATACCTGTGAAATAGTACACTGTGATGTACAAAAATCTTGCAAACTGCATACTGACTAAAATTACCAAAATGTAAATCTCAACAGAAAACAGAAGTTTTGTCCGTGTCATTTTGCCTTTGAGAAAGGTCCTGCTAGGATCGAACGTCAGGCCCACTAAATTTTGAGAAGAGTGGACTGCCTGTACCAGCGAGTCAAACCTGGGACATTCGGACATCTTGTGTGGCTTTTGTCACGCTGCGTGTTGTTTTGGGGGTATGGCTGGAAAGAGTCTTTGCTTAAAACTTGGACAAAAATGGTGCCCGGATTTGGAGGGCCCGGCGCCTAGCAACACCACTGGAGTTCTGAATACGGAGGTCCCGGCGCGAAGTGGTTGAACACTTTCATTCTATATGTCTCTCATTCACTTACTGTAGGTTCTTTTCCATTCTCATTATGTGAATACCGTACTCTTATTATTTGCACTTTTTTGTGTGCTAATTTTATGATTAATATAGGAAGGTTTGCGGTGACACCATGTATCAGGTCTCTTAAAGGAAGAGGTTTGGTTCTGAAAAGAAGCTGAGTGGTAACTCGATGTTTCGACCAGTATGCTCTGGCCGTCATCAGAACGTTTTCAGAACCACACCTCTTCCTTTAAGAGACCTTATACATGGTGTCACCGCAAACCTTTCCGATATTGATTCACCCACCATGCAAAGCCTTAAGTCTTATTTATTTTATGATTAATTTTTTTTGGGGGGCAATTAAATAGTTTTCCATTCCCCTCCTAAGATCTTTCATTTCTACGCTTGGTGTTGATTCATGGCTATGGTTTCCGACTGCAAATTGCCTTTCCATCCTAGGTCACCATGATTTCTTTAGAGGTGAGATGGGGGAAGGAGGGGGGGGGCCTTGCATCTTGGTTCCCTGGTTCCCGTTCCATCGTGTCTGCTCCGGGAATCATTGCTTTCGCAAATGGGATTTTGACGAAATCAATCCCTGGTATCTTTTCCGTCATCCGATCATTTGCTCCCTCTCAATGATTTTCTCATTTCGTCAAAAGAAAAAAAAATCTTCCCTTTTTTTTCTTCACTCCATTACTTGAATGTATTGAGAAGTTGGTGTCGTAACTCTTTGATTTTTATTTTTTTATTTTTTTTGTGGGGTTGCCGACTTGGCTGCCGATGTAGCATGTTGGACATGGACAAGGGGTTCGTGATCCTCGTTGACCGGCGCAGCAACTCCTGGAGTGATGTCAAGGCTGCCCTCCTCAGGATAGCGGTAAGGTCTTAAAGATTGACGGAGAAAAATCCCACCTCCTTCCCCAAACCTGTCTCACCATCTCCCTCGTCCTTTTCCTTGTACTCTGCCTTGGCATCGAAAGAGCTTTTTTATATTCATAGTTCAAAGTTAGCAGTTGTCCCTGTGGCCAAATAACAGTTGACATTAATAATAATAACGGACATTTCTAGAGCGCCAGAATCCGTCTGCAAAGACGCTCAAGGCGCTTAACAACATTATACAGAATCAAAGAAAAGACTACATATACTATTAATTAGGAAAACTATGATCGAACAAATATGTTTTGAGAGAGGATTTGAAATCCGATATGGAGGACATACTACGGACTTCCTGAGAAAGAACATTCCACGGGGTAGGACCAGCATGGGAGAAAGCCCGCTCACCCCATAAATTATGGACGTGTGCGACTGCAAGTATCCGATAATCTGAGACATCTACCGGGTTTGTAATACTTTAGTAAACAGCTGTTATATTGCGGCGCAGCACAAGACAGGGAGTGAGATATGGGGACAGGGAGTGAGATGTAACATGATGTTTGTGTCGAGGGCTTGCCCTGCAAGGAAGTTTTTCATTGAGGGTTTGCCCTTGAAGTGCATTCACCTCGGACGCAAACATCCTGTTATAGCTACGATGCAATGCCCGTACTTACATGTAATGCTATACATTATTCAAATCCATCACCAGCTCGGTTGTCAATTGGTTGAGACAGATGTCGTGGGTTCGAATCCTGCCCGAGCTGCCTGATTTTTTTTCATCAGGCTTTGGGCAAAGCACTGTGCATGCAGGGTGTGAATCTAGCAGTGGCCCTGCAGCCAAATGACAGTTTGAAATTGTCTGGGGCCAGTTGAAGGCCATTCTGTATGCAGGGTTTTAAGCTAGCAGTGGCCCTGTGGCCAAATGACAGTTGGGAATTGTCTGGGGCCAGTTGAAGGCCATCCTATATGCAGGGTTTGAATCTAGCAGTGGCCCTGTGGCCAAATGACAGTTTGAAATTGTCTGGGGCCAGTTGAAGGCCATCCTATATGCAGGGTTTGAATCTAGCAGTGGCCCTGTGGCCAAATGACAGTTTGAAATTGTCTGGGGCCAGTTGAAGGCCGTCCTATATGCAGGGTTTGAATCTAGCAGTGGCCCTGTGGCCAAATGACAGTTTGAAATTGTCTGGGGCCAGTTGAAGGCCGTCCTATATGCAGGGTTTAAATCTAGCAGTGGCCCTGTGGCTAAATGACAGTTTGAAATTGTCTGGGGCCAGTTGAAGGCCATTCTGTATGCAGGGTTTGAATCTAGCAGTGGCCCTGTGGCCAAATGACAGTTTGAAATTGTCTGGGGCCAGTTGAAGGCCATCCTACATGTATATGCAGGGTTTGAATCTAGCAGTGGCCCTGTGGCCAAATGACAGTTTGAAATTGTCTGGGGCCAGTTGAAGGCCATCCTATATGCAGGGTTTGAATCTAGCAGTGGCCCTGTGGCCAAATGACAGTTTGAAATTGTCTGGGGCCAGTTGAAGGCCATTCCCAACTAGCCCTGCTGGCCAGTTTAAAGAAACAAACAAACAAACCAACATAGGCAGTCTCAAATATTGTTCCCATTCTGTAAATGTTCATATTTTTATACTTGCAATATCATTTTCTTGTGCGTGCTTGTCTATGTCACCTTTTGTAATACACTGTGATGTACCGGTAAACATGTAAGAATGCTGTTTCGTATTGCATATGTTATGTGTATCTGTTCAGTGTCTTTCCTAGAGGAGACGACCACACCGTCACTACAACACACACAAAGCTATTCCCATGTGGTAATAAACGAAAAATAGTGCGAAGTGATTGCTGATTTTACAGACGACCAAAATGCGAGTGTAGAGGGCCCGACGTTTCGATCCCAGCAGGACCTTTCTCAAAGGCAGAAGGCCACATTCGAGAAAGCTGCGATTGAAACGTCGGGCCCTCTACATTTAAAAAAAAAAACAGACAAAATTTAAGACGGGACTGGAGCTACACTCTCAACTGAGGCACAGGTCGGAAAAGGACTGTTGGTCTGCAACCTATCGTCAGCAATTTTCTCAAAGCGATGATTCTTTGTCCATGAAGTATATAAAAAAAAATGTTGCAAATGGCTCACTGACTAAAATGACCTGCAATACATAGAATCTCAAAAGTAAGAGGGCCTGAGGTTTCGATCCTAGCATGACCTATCTCAAAGCCTTTGAGAAAGGTCCTGCTAGGATCGAAACGTCAGGCCCTCTAACTTTTTAGATTCTTTTTTCCAGTGTAAAAATCACCTTTCGGTATCAATTCGTGTTATCAATCTAACAGATCGTCATATCGCAAGAGCACTTCCACATTGCCTATCAAAAAGACGGGCGGAAAATGTGACCCCAGAAATGTTACCAACTTTTCAAAGAGCGATTTTCAAAAAACAACAACGTGCCATTCCTGCTGCGTGGCTTGATTCGCCGGTTAATTTGTGGAAATGCTGACGATATGTACATTGTTCCTGCACTGTGTGCCCTAGCTATACAACCAGCTTTGACCTCGTTTATCCTTTCGTCGTTCTTTTCAGAAGCTTTTGGTTTCGTCCGTCTGTTCCTTCTCTGTAAGCAATGCGACGTGGTGTGATGCTTGGCATGCCTGTATCCATTCTTAATTTGTTTTGCTTTCTTTGTTTTTCTCCCACTCCTTCTCTCTCTCCCTTCCCCTCCCTCCCTCTCTCTGTTTTGCCTCCTGCCAAATTCACGTCCTGTTTTACGAAATCTTAAAAAAAAAAAAAAAAAAAAAAAAAAACGGCCTTCTAAATCTTGTGTTTGTTTAATTTTGTATCACTCACTGCATCATTTTTTTCACGCACAAAAATGGTCTGTAATCTGCTTTGTAATTTGCCAATTTCCCCTTCCTAAATCCTTGCCATTTATTGCCTGCTGCCCGCTTGCCCTTCCCCGGTTCTCTGCTTTCCCTCCCCTTAATCTCCACCGGTTCCCCGCCATCCTTCTTACTTACCCATCACCGGTTCCCCACCTTCCTTCCCTCTTACCCTCCACTGGTTCCCCGCCTTCCTTCCCCCTTAACCTCCACTGGTTCCCCGCCATCCTTCCCACTTACCCATCACCGGTTCCCCGCCTTCCTTCCCACTTACCCCCCACTGGTTCCCCGCCTTCCTTCCCACTTCCCCCTCCACCGGTTCCCCCCTTCATCCCCCCTTTCTTCCCCCTCCTTCCTTCCCTCTTACCCATCACCGGTTCCCCACCTTCCTTCCCCCTTAACCTCCACTGGTTCCCCGCCATCCTTCCCACTTACCCATCACCGGTTCCCCGCCTTCCTTCCCTCTTACCCTCCACTGGTTCCCCACCTTCCTTCCCCCTTAACCTCCACTGGTTCCCCTGCCATCCTTCCCACTTAACAATCACCGGTTCCCTGCCTTCCTTCCCACTTACCCTCCACCGGTTACCCGCCTTCCTTCCCACCTAACCTCCACTGGTTCCCCGCCATCCTTCCCACTTACCCTCCACCGGTTACCCGCCTTCCTTCCCACCTAACCTCCACTGGTTCCCCGCCTTCCTTCCCCCTTACCCCTTCACCGGTTCCCCGCCTTCCTTCCCTCTTACCCTCCACTGGTTCCCCCCTTCATCCCCCCCTTTCTTCCCCCTCCTTCCTTCCCCCTCCTTCCTTCCCCCTCCTTCCTTCCCTCTTACCCTCCACTGGTTCCCTGCCTTCCTTCCCCTTACCCCTTCACCGGTTCCCCCCTGCCTTCCTGCCCTCTCATCCTGCTGGGTACTGCGGTACACGTCCCGGTCTTCTCACTGGCCCCCCGTCGTCTCTGCCTTGGCCTTCCTGTAGCAGGGATATTTCCCCGGCATCATCCAGGGGGTCTACGTCCTCAAGCCAAGCAGCTTCTTCCAGAAGAAGCTCTCGGACATTCGCTTCCACTTCGCCAAGGAGGAGTTCAAATTCCAGGTGAGTAAGAACTCTGGCCTGCGTCCACAATGGAGATCATAGTTTAGAGTAATTTGTAAGAAAAAAAAAATGTTGCAAACTGCTTACTGACTGAAATGACCAAAATGCAAATATCAAGAATTAGGAGGGCCTTTTCTGCCTTGGAGAAAGGTTCTCCTAATTTTAGATTTTTGCATTTTGGTCGTCTTTGTCAATAAGCAGTTTGCAACATGTTTCCAGTTGCTTTCAACTAGGGTAGGCCATTGCTACCCCTTCATTACCCTTCGTTACCCCCTGTTACCACTAAGTTACCCTCTCTCACCTTAGTACCCCCTTGTTACCCCTTGTTACCCCAAGTTACCCCCAAGTTAACCTCTCTCACCTTGATACCCCCAAGTTACCCCAAGTTACCCCAAGTTACCCCAAGTTACCCCAAGTACCCCAAGTTACCCAAAGTTACCCCAAGTTACCCCAAGTTACCCCAAGTTACCCCAAGTTACCCTTTGGTACCCCCTAGTTACCCTTGTTACCCTTTGGTACCCCCTAGTTACCCCTTGGAACCCCCTAGTTACCCCTCGTTACCCTTTGGTACCCCCAGCATTTATTTGGTTCTGAGTTTAGATACAAAATCAATAAAGTGCGAAATGTGAACAGTCCTTATATAAATGTAACATTTCAGGTCTGAACTTTTCACTCTGCCCCCCCCTTCTTCCTACGACTTGTTGACAATAATCCTGATGTCTTGGTGACTCATGGCATCAAGGGGCCTCCTTCTTTTCCTCCTGCTATGTCTCACTACACTCTCACTACCCCCTCCCCGACCCCCAATGCCTGTCCCTCTACTGTGAGTTTCTCTCTCTCTCTTTCTCTCTCTCTCCC
>OX465116.1:13946971-14006971 GCA_949987565.1 Luidia sarsii
TGTTTGGATCAGCAGATTATTTAGTGGATTACTTTAGTTAGTGGATCATGTTGATAAGTGGATTGTTTCAGGATACTACATGCAGAGTCACTCTTTTCAGAGCCACACTCCAGTCTCAAAAAGAGATGTGTTACACTGTTTCACCGCAAACCCTTCAACTTGAGTACACTCACAGAGCCCTTGGGTACCGGTAGCTGAGGATTTTTTATATTTATATTTATTTCATTTTTTGGGATACATGTATTCACATCATAGCACACTCAAATAACGATCAAGTGGAAAACAGGAATAAATCAATACTAAAAAAAAAACAAAAAAAAAAAACCAACAACAGAAACAACATCCAATTAACTCCCGTAGGATTGCCCAAAAGAAACTAGTTTCTTTCAGGGGGCTCTACAAACTAATTGGATGACATAAACAGAAAATCACCCCCGATACTCATGATGGAGCTTGTACTAAACCCGCCGTGGATATTGATGGTGCGACCGGCTGACTCACTTCAAGCCGGTGAGAAAGGCCCCGACGAGTTGCTGGGGAAAAAAAAAAAAAAAAAAAAACACCCCGACCCAATCCGACGGCTTAAAGGGTCTCTGCAATAAATGTCACAGTCAGTTTTCTCCTGTCATCGAGGGATCTGAAGTGAACAAACTTTAGCTTCTCTTTTCTTAGTTGAGTCAGAAATTTATTTTCCTTTAAAATACTCTGCTGCGAACAGAGCATACTGTTCGAAACGAAACGAGTTCCTCCATTTTTTTTTTCAGAACCACACATACTCACAATTAAGGAGAATTTAGGTCCTGCTAGGATCGAAACATCAGGCCCTCTAACTTTTTAAAAGATAATTTAACATGGTGTCACCGCAAACATACTCCTGCTAATCTTGCCCTGAAAACCTTCAAATCTCATTCACAAATATCCTCATAAAAATTGGGGCTAAAGAGCTTGAGGATTGTGAAAAAAAAAGATATTAAAACCTAAAAAAAAAAAAAAACATGTAAAAATCACAAACTCAAAGTGGGACATCCTCCCGTGCGCTTTTATAAAACTATGATTCAGTGTCTACCGAAAAACGGTCAGTGACGAGCCTATGAGTACATATACACAGTGCACTAGGCCTAGGTACGGCTGACGGGCTAGTCGTGGCACAATCAAGGTTGCCCTGGCAACCGCTCTGACAGACACGCAATCTGGATCGTTCATCATCGCGATGAGCACATGGCGTGGAACGTTAGCAGCGGGGAAAAAAAAAAAAAAAAAAAAAAAAAAGAGTTCGAGAGAGAGAAGAAAGAGAGTTAGAGAGGTGGCCCGAAATCCAATGGCTTAACGTAACCAGGTTCTGGACAGGAAATTTAATAGAAAGCGGCAGTAATCGGATACGTAATGTCCAGCTCCATGACTCCCCTCACCATCTATTGATAGTGCTGTGCCGTCAGTTTTGCATGCCTTGTCAACGGCGCCCACTATTCGTGTAGGCACTAAAGCCCCCGTGAGCCCCTGTACAAGCCCAGGGGTGGATTTCACAAAGCCTTACGACGCATCGCGACCAAACTAATACCACAGACAGCCCATCGTACGTTGCGATAGGATTCTCTAGAAGCTTTGCCCGTCATCTGGCGATTGATCGCAAGCTAGAGCAGCAATTTTAGTCTGGTAGCAGCATCCCTTCAGTATCTGCCAAGAGGTGCTGGACATACTGCAAAGTACAACGTGCGAGGCCGTCCCGGTTTGCTCTTCCCACGTTGTGGAACATAAAGAGCAAATTCTTTCACGAGCTCTTCATCTTCGAGACGGAGTATATGGCCCAATAATTTGAGTTGGCGTGCCATGACTTTTGTGATCAGTGGGGCGGTGTTGGTCAGATTACAGACGGTCTCATTTGGAGTCTGATCCACACGCCATGATGTTTAACATGACCCAGTAGAATGATGCTGCAAAGCCACTGATCTAGGTTCCCATGTCATTGTCAGTGACCCAATGAATCAGGCAGAGCACTTAGCATACAGTGCCAAGCTAGTCAAGCACTCGTAGAACTGGAACACGGTCCCAAACTGGCTCCTCATGGCCCTACTCTCAATAACTGTGCCACAGATTGTTTACACGACTCTAGCCATAGGTCCGTGTTCTTGACCTTACATCGAGACTGTCCTGCATTGCCGATGCAGGTCATGTCGGGAACAAATAAACCTGGCGATGGGCGGATATCAATTAACGTTCTGAACGAAATCTTAAAACAAAACGAGGTGATAATGAGATTTGCGGCGAAGGATTGTGATTCATTCGGAGGAATCACCCCTTGAAAGTGCAGACTATTTTGAGCACAAACACACTGTTTATGTGTGTGTGCAGTCAAGGTTCCTTGCTGGCTCTGATGATAACTTGTGAGATACTTTAAGCTTCAGTTTTCATGGAATCTCTTTCCCTCTCTCTCTTCCTCTTTTGCTCTTTCTTATTCCCTTCCCTGCTCTCTCTTTCTCTCCCGTTCTCACTCTCCCTCCCTCCCTCTCTCTACAACTGTATCTTTCTTTCTCTCTCCCCATCTCCCTCTGCCTCTGCCTCTCCCTCTGCCTCTGCCTCTCCCTCTGCCTCTCCCTCTCCCTCTCCCTCTCCCTCTCCCTCTCCCTCTCCCTCTCCCTCTCCCTCTCCCTCTCCCTCTCCCTCTCCCTCTCCCTCTCCCTCTCCCTCTCCCTCTCCCTCTCCCTCTCCCTCTCCCTCTCCCTCTCCCTCTCCCTCTCCCTCTCCCTCTCCCTCTCCCTCTCCCTCTCCCTCTCCCTCTCCCTCTCCCTCTCCCTCTCCCTCTCCCTCTCCCTCTCCCTCTCCCTCTCTTTTCGAGCCGGATAAGTTACCTGGGAGGAAAACTTCCTGGACTGTCCGCACTGGACTTAAAAATGGTCAAGTTACCCATTTGCTCAGTTAGTTTCCCCAAAAAAGTCCAGTGCGGACAGGGCTTTAGACTAACACGGCTGTCATTACATTGGGAAAAAGGCACGGGAAAAAGCAACAATGCCTCGAAGGAGAGAGAGAGAAAATCGCCTTCAAGGAATCTTCAGTAGCCGTAGAAATTCACCATGAATCACAGTTTCCTCGGAAATGATTACAAGACCAGCATCCAAGTCGGCCTATGAATCAGAGGTTTTGACAAAGCTTGGGGTGCCTTCCAATGGGCTGCCAGCTAAGTCAAGGCACAAAATCTAGCTCAGCAGCTTCAAGTCCAATGTGATAAGCGGTCAGTCATACAAACAAAGGAAAAACTGACTCAGAACTTTTGAACAAATTGAAAAATTTGCAAAGAAAACTTTGACCGTACCTGGACTTGAAACCGAGACATCTGGATTAATGTACCAGTGCTCTTCCATCTGAGCTATCCAGCCCTTAGATGGTGGCCTTCCCAAATAGTCAACTAGTCTTTGCCAGGGTGGGGGCGCCAGCCAGAAGCATCCAACCATCAAATGCCGTATATCTCCAGGGATCACACCCTTGCTTTCATTCGGATGCAAACAATCAATGGTTGTACAGCAGCTCGGGGATCACACAAAGTGGATGCAGCTTTTTCAATTCAAGTCAAACAAACCAAGGAAAAAACTGAGTGGGAACTTTTGAACAAATTGAAAAATTGGCAAAGCAAGATTATATATTACATCTGATCCGATCGCCGTCTCTGCTGAATATTCAGTTTCCATTCGAGGTCACTGGTCTCTGGATTCCCCCCCGGTGCCCCGCGCCAGGAGGCCTTTTGACTGTGTCTAGACCACAGGATATTTCACTTAAAACTGCTGCCGGTTACCGGCCAACCTCGTGTATTGAAAAGGCATGACTATAGTGTGCCGTGCAATGGATGGCGTATGTGTGTGTGTGTGTAGGAAGGGAGGGGGATGGGGAAGGGGAGGGGCATAGGATGAGGGGGCGGGTTGGTACTAATGTCCTGGTCATCATGTATTTGGCTTCTAATTTCTGTGAATGTCCGGATTAATTTGGACGTCTTGTCGACCTCGGGAAGTGGTCTCCTTCACCCGTGTCCCTAGCCCTCTGTCGATTCCTGGACAGTAAAGTCATATACCTTCTGCTGCCATAGCTCCACCCCTCCCCCCTCCCCCTCTCCCCTCCCCCTCCCCCTATCTCCCAAAACAAAGTTGATTGGGAATGCATTGAGGGACTAATGAATATCGTGTGAGGGGATATCGCATTAGATCTAATGCTTTTCACGGGGACATCTTGAGATGCACATGTACATGGGCATGTGCATGTGTATGTATGTTTATGAACATGTACATGTACGTATGCTGTACATGTTCATCTACAAGCACATGCACATGTGGATACACATTCCCCGTGTACTGACATGTACATGTGTATTTACTTGCACATGTACATGTGTATTTACTTGCACATGTACATGTGTATTTACTTGCACATGTACATGTGTATTTTCATGCACATGTACATATGTATTTACATGCACATGTACATGTGTATTTACATGCACATGTACATGTGTATTTACATGCACATGTACAATGTGTATTTACATGCACATGTACATGTGTATTAACATGCACATGTACATGTATATTTACATGCACATGTTCATGTGTATTTACATGCACATGTACATGTGTATTTACATGCACATGTACATGTGTATTTACATGCACATGTACATGTGTATTTTCATGCACATGTGCATGCCTACATGTGCATTTATACATGTGCATGTATACATGTGCATGTACATGTGCATGTACATGTGTGTGCATGTACATGTGCTTGTGCATATGGATATGGATGCACAAATGGATGCTCATGTTCATGTGCATGTACATGTGCTTGTGCATATGTGTCTACATGCAGATATGGATGCACAAATGGATGCCCATGTTCATGTTCATGTGGTTGTGCTTGTGCATATTTCCTGTAGTCATTCAATACCTCTCTCACCCTACCCTAAGCTGTAACCTTCTCTCTCTCTCCCCCCCCCCCCTCCAATCCTCAGGCCATTGAACGGTTTGCCAACAACTGCCGAGAGCGTTCGGAGGCGGTGCAGGTCCTGACGACGGAGTTTGCCCAGACGGAGCTACCCAACGACGTGGAGTCGGCCAGCTCCCTCCTGATGGACCATCGCAAGAAGCGCATGGACCTGAAGGATGACCTGCAGAGTGCGCGGCGCTACGGAGAGACGCTGCTACGCTGCATGCGCCGACCGCTGGATGAGAGCCCTGAGCAGAACCCGCACAAGGTGGCCACGCTCTGCGGCATCGAGAGGTGAGAGGGGGGTCATCGGCTTGGGAGGTCATCAGGTCGTGATCTTATTGGGTCATAAGGTCATGAGGATAATGTAGGTCATAGGGCAGCCCTCATCCTGAGGTCAAACTAGGTACCATTATTGGTCAATCCAGTTCAACCCTGACTTGAGAACAAGGGGTCTCCAGGTCATGGAATCATGAGTTTACTAGGTCATGAGGTCATCGGGTCATGAGGTTATCAGGTCATGAGGTCATTGGTTCATAAGGTCATAAGATCATGAGGTCATTGGGTCATGAGGTCATTGGGTCATGAGGTCATCTGGTCATGAGGTCATCTTGTCATGAGGTCATTGGGTCATTGGGTCATGAGGTCATGGGATCATGAGGTCATTGGGTCTGGGGTATCAGGTCATGAGGTCAGCAGGTCATGAAGTTATGTCATGGGGTCATCAGACCATGAGGTCATCAGTTCAGGTCATAGGGCAAACCCTCCTTATATTACGCTAAGCCGATTTCTCTGTTTTTCCAGGCTTCTGGTGCAGATGGAGGAGACGGAGGAGAGGTTTGAGCAGATGTGGACAGGGCATGAGGTCAAGCTGGTGCAGTGCCTCAAACTCAGGAAATTTGAGGAAGACTTCAAGGAGGTACGGGAAGAGGTTCAGTTTGGAAATCAGCACCTCTGCGAGAACCCCTATCTCTAGTTACCGCATCTCTTGAAGTCGGCGATCAGGACTTGAAAGACTAAAACTCTAAATCTGTAAAACATGAAGAAAACCTAGAAGGACCTTTCTCAAAGGCAGAGAGATTCTGATTCAAAACATCATGCCCTCTCAATTTTTGAGATTTGCATTTTGGTCATGTGAGCAAGTTAAGCAGTTTGTAACCATTTTGTAGTACCCTATGTTGGAATGGAATTAAAGGGCACAATGTAAAAGAAAAAGAAAGTATTTGAGATGTTATTTTGATACTTTAATTGATGTGTTTTTTGGGGGGGATTGAATGGTTTTGCAGGCGATGGTGTTGCTGGAGAACATCTCGGAGAAGTTGGCTCTGGCTACGGACAGGGGCAGCTCGGTGCTCCAGGTGGAGAGCCTCCTGAAGATCCACAACGAATTCTCCACAGAGAGCCAGGTCAGTCCAAGTCTTGAAAAACCAAAGGGTAGACCTTAAAAAACCAACATGTAGATCTTGAAGACCTTGAAAGACCAAATCTTAGACCTTGGAAGACCAAAGCTTAGACCTTGAAAGACCTTGAAAGATCAAAGCTTAGACCTTGAAAGATCTTGAAAGATCAACGCTTAGACCTTGAAAGACCTTGAAAGATCAAAGCTTAGACCTTGAAAGACCTTGGAAGACCAAAGCTAAGACCTTGAAAGACCAAAGCTTAGACCTTGAAAGACCTTGAAAGATCAAAGCTTGGACCTTGAAAGACCTTGGAAGATCTAGGCTTAGACCTTGAAAGACCTTGGAAGACCAAAGCTTACACCTTGAAAGATCAAAGCTTAGACCTTGAAAGACCTTGAAAGATCAAATCTTAGACCTTGAAAGACCTTAGAAGATCAACGCTTAGACCCTGAAAGACCTTGAAAGATCTAGGCATAGACATTGAAAAGACCTTGGAAGACCAAAACTTAGACCTTGAAGTTCTTCCCCGCACACGTCACGCCCGCCCATCTCCAGAACGCGCTGACAAATGGCAGGAAAATCCAGGACATCGGCATGGAGCTGATGGAGGAGGACCAGTACGGCGCGGACAGCATCCAGCCCAAGTGCACGGAGCTGAGCCAGGTCACGGAGACCCTGACGCAGCGGCTGGCATCGCGCACGGTGGCGCTGCAACGCTCCCTGGAGCTCCACCAGCGCATCGACAAGGTACGTGCAACAGCAGAGGGCGCTCTGATGCTCATTGGAGCCTCATCAGCTGCGAACTTCGAGCTGTGGAAACCGTTTGTTGCTACGAGGCGCCGACAAGTGGCAGGAAACTTGCGACAGTCTGCCGGAAGGCAGAGGTCAGGGTTGTAAATCATTAAACAGACTCCATGGAGGAAGTGAAAGGGTTACAAGAATGGATCTGTGGGATGTTCTCTTGGAGAAGGGGGACGCTCCCTCTTAGCCGGGGTCAGGGAGTTTGATTAGTCCGTCCTTGGTCAGTTCCGAGGGGGAACCTCGTGGCTTCTCCTAGGAAGTAGATTGGGGTCATGATGGTCATTCATTCTGTTGTGGAGTTGATGCACAATTCTATGACTCTTCCCTCCCTCCTTTCCTCTCCCCTCAATCTCTCCCTCCCCTCCCCTCCCCTCCCCCTCCCCTCCCCCTCCCTCTTCTTCTCCTCCCTCTCTCACCCTCTCCCTGTCCCTGCCCCTCTCTCTCTCTCCCTCCCCTCTCCCTCTCCCTCTTCTCCCTCTCTCTCCATCTCTCTCTGTCCCCCTCTCTCTCTCCCTGTCCCCCCTCTCTCTCCCTCTCTACCCCTCTCTCTCCCTCTCCCTCTCCCTCCCTCTGCCTCTGCCTCTCCCTCTGCCTCTGCCTCTGCCTCTCCCTTCTCCCTCTCCCTCTCAGGCCCAGACCTGGTGTTCAGAGGGCATGAAGCTCCTAGCCAGCCAGGAGATGGACAAGTGCCAGTCCAAGGCCGGGGCTGAGCAGTACTTGCAAGCCATCCGGAGCTGCCTGGAGGGGGCCCGCCAACTCAAGCTCAGCGACCCCAAAGAGTTCCGTGACATGTTCTCCGACATACTCACCTCCGAAAGCAAGGTAAGGCCCTCCCACCCCTTTCCATCTCTCTCCCCAAAATCAAAGCAAAGTTACCTCACAAAATAAAGGAGAAACTCACTCGAAAAGTTGACACAAATTGTGAACAAAAAATGAAATTGTCAGCCCCAAAAGAGTTTGTGGGCGTGTGAAAATAGTGACGTTTTGATCAGTATACTCTTTTCGTCCTCAGTCTCCTGAAGACGAACAGAGTACACTGTTCGAAACGTCGAGTTCCTCCGGTTCTTTTCAGAACCACACACACTCACAAAAGAGAAATGGCACAGTGTTACCGCAAACCTGTCACTTATTCTGCTACTTTCACCAAGAAAATCGTCAAATCTCAAATGATTTTTCTTTTACTCAGCACGAGGGCCATTCTGACTGCATAGTCCTTGTCTGTATTCTTTGACTCTTCCTCTACTGCACGAATATTGCTCTGTGTCTCTCTGAAAAACCTAGTTCATTATAAAGTTGATTACTTTTGGCAGAAGCATAGTATTGTCCTGTATGGAATCCGTTGTGTGGCAAATGTGCTGTGACTTTTTCAATTCGGTCAGAAAAGTCTCCGTAATTTGTGCATGATTGTTGTTGTTGTTGTTGTTGTTGTTGTTGTTGTTGTTTACACTCTTGGCTTTGTTTGTTGTTGTCCCCTTCACATCCCCAGGAGCCTGATTTTGAGGTTTGTAGGCAAACCCTTTTTTGTGTGTACTCTCGGTTTTGTAAAAATCTGAAAGCATTGTGGAATGTGCATCTGACTGGTAACTTCCCAACAGTAGAGGGCGCTACAGGAGATCACTTATTAATGAAGGATTTTTTTTCTTCAAATTTGTCTCTCTGAAGTGTTTGACTTTCCTTTAAAGTGTACTGACTGAGAAATTCATCTCTGAGACTTAAATGCGAAAAAAAAATCTGGAGCGCCCTCTAGTGTTAGGTTATGGCAAGTTATTAAACATGGCTTCTATTTGCCCAGTGCATGTTGGTCGTTGTCTGGAAGCAGTGCACATTAACATGGAGCGCGGCCTGAGGGGGCGCCAGACTACAGTTAACCGACCGCACCCCATACCTCCTAGTGCATCCCCAGTGTGCCCATCTCCGTCACTGCTTCAGAATGGGGGATGTAGTTAGGTCATACCCCTTTCCTCCCAAATTATCCAACCCCCCCCCTCCAGCTCCACCCAGATCCCCTAGTGGCATCTATAGGGTGCCCAGTCATGACCCTCCAAACTTCAGAGTGGGTACATGCATGTACCCACTTCCAAATTCTGCCGCCCCCGACCCCGCACCCTTACACACCCACACCCATCCCCTTGGCCCTATTTGGGATGTCTTATATATAGGTGTTAACCGGACCTGTAGATTACCTCTCCCTGACCCTCTCTGCCCCCCTACCCACTACCCTCTCCCACACCCCATGGATATGATCCCCATATTGCAAATGAGAGAATTGTACAAACCTATGGGAATGCTAATAAACAAAAATAGCAATTGGTGTTTTGACAAAGTGGTGAATAATTTTTGCATGACCACCTCAAATTACTACTACTTTGTGTTGTTATGCTCACACATGCCTGTATCACTAGACCACTCTCACACTAACTAAAAGACGGGCAAAAACATGTTTAAAAAAAAAGAATAAGACTTAAGGCTTTGCTTGATCAGTGAATCAATATAGGAAGGTTTGCGGTGGCACCATGTATAAGGTCTCTTAAAGAAGAGGTGTGGTTCTGAAAAGAACCTGAGTGGTAACTCAAGGTTCCGGCCAGTATGCTCTGGCCGGAACGTAGAGTTATCACTCGGGTTCTTTTCAGACCCATACCTCTTCTTTAAGAGACCTTATGCACTCTGCATGGTGTCACCGCAAACCCTCCTATATTAAAAAAGAAAAGAAAAAAAGAAATGTGACTTTCAAAGCGCTATTTTTTAAATGAAGTGTGCAACATTATAATGCATATTACTCATCAAAAATACACTTTTTATATCTAAATGGACACAAATTAATAACTTTTATTTTCAGACAAATAAAGGAAAAACTAAGTGGGTAGTTTGGAATAAATTTAATAATGGCAACTTTTTACTTTGTGAATAAATGCATTCAGCACTTGTTACGTCGAGCAGGGAAAACCCTCATTGAATTACCAACGACTCAAATCAGCAAAACGCTAGACAAAACAGACACAGTTGCGCTGCCGTTTGAGCGTTCGGCTCGTACGAGCAAGGGGAATATAAAATAGCAATAAGATTGTTTTTATGTCACTCATGGTGGGCTGTTTTTTTCTTCTAGAGGCCGACTTTTAACGACCAGAATAAATAATGTGCCCACCTCATTAGTCCAGCGGAATGTTCAGGTTTGCATGTACGCATGTCCGACTCTTTGTACAAGCGCAGAGGAATAACAAACTCACGACCGAGATAGTACAAATAGCATAGCATCAAGGATACGTGAGAACTGTCTGTGCCGATAAAGAAAAAAAGATCGGTCTGTCCGAGACAGTTTTTTTTTTAGGTTGACAAACACAACAAACTATGGTCCTCTTTTTTTAATTGTTTTTTTTTTATATAAACCTAACTCCCCAACCCCGACCCCAGCTCTCCCCCACCCCGAAAAAATAAAAGAGATTGAACAAAAAAATAAATAAACATACGGACTCTGACCCGGAGGACTGTATCTAACGGACTTCCTGCATATGTGGAATCAACAGGGGAAGAGAAATCAATACTTCGGAGGGGATGTGCATTGACAGAGCGGACCATTAAAAAAAGAGGACAGAGAAAAAAAACCCAGATTACTGAATGAGTGACCACAAGTTGCTGGCTTTTGCATGACCTTTTTGTTACCTCAACGGGACAATAGTTTTCACGGTTCACTGACGTGGGAACTTCCAACTGTTGGGTTTTTCTTTGTTAGGGGGGGGGGGTCATTGTTGAATTTGTTCGGGGGATTGGAGCACATTGCTATTCGTTAGAACTTGGCTGGAGGTGCACTGTTACCGACGGTCGTGTAAACCGTAGGAAGGAAGGATCAGAGAAGGAGTTTTCTTGGTGTCGGGGTTGTTGTTTTGTTGCCTGCTGTGGGATGTTAGTCGATCGAACGCCACGTCTGCTTGATTAACTGGACGAATGTGAGAGATGGTCCCCTGCTCTAGGTGAGGATATTATTTTGCGGGGGTTTTATTGGAAGGGAGCTTTATGAAGGGATTTGAATGAACTCATTCGGTGAAACTTTGGTTATTTGCTTTTGGAGTTGTTGATTTTTTTTGGGGGGGAGGAATGGTTGATTCAAATGTGAGTTGTTATCAGATTCACTTTTTATACAGACTCTCGATAGATGTACACGTTCAACCGATGTAGATTCGTAAAGATAGCTGTGTCCGTCTAACCAATGAGTCTTAGCATGGTCTGAGCAGCTTATGGATAGGGCTAACAGACTAACTAGTTGGGAAGGAGTGCATGAGGTTTTTAAGTCGGTGCGCTGTTTGCGTCATTTCAGTGTCGAAAGCAATTTCCAAACAAGAAAAGAAAAAGCATTGGTGAAACCTTCACTCGTTCGATGCTGCCGTTTGGGGCTTTTTGTAATCCCTCCCTCTCAACCTCTGCTTAGATCTTCTGACCTTTAAATCCGACAGGCCTTCCTTCCCCCCCTCCCCCTCCCCCCCAAAGAAAAACAAACAAAACTGAACTGTACATAAAACCTACAAGGCTCCTTCCAGCTCCCCTTGGAAGATCTGGTTTCAGACCCTCCGCTATAATCTTCCACCTCGAGTAAGGGGAGCTTGTGTAGGATTCCATCCTGTTCTCACTTCCCTTCCTTGTTGGGCAGACTAAAATGACACAACCTTCCCCCAAGTAAAAAAAACCCTCCAAAACCCAAAACATGAAGTAACAGCTAGCAGTGAGTCCCCTGGTCACCGAAATGCAGATTTTTATTTTAATGATTTTATTTTAAAATCTTAGAAATCGGACAAAATATGGCAGTTTACGAAATGAAGTCTTCAGGTTTTAGGCTCGGACTAGCACTTCGGTCGTTACCCGTTTTAATGTCCCAGGCTTCTAGAAATAAGCCCCAGTTTCTTGGCGAATACTCTGTACTTACCCGGCCATCAAAACTACAAATTTGGCGATTAACCATGATAACCGCAACCTGAATTTTCAGGGTTTTGTCAGTTGGAAACGAAGTCTGAGCCCAAGATGATTCATTCATCTGTAAAGTGCCTATGTATCTAAATGCCGACTGACCAAATAAAAATTAATCAAAAGTAATACCATGATCACCCAAATACAGCCATTTTTCTTTAATTTTATTTTGAAGTCTTATAAACCAGCTAGAGTAACATACAAACAAAAGTGGCAACCTCCTAATTACTGACTTAAATTACCAAATATTAAAAATTAGGAGGGTCTGACATTTTGATTGAAACGTCAGACCCTCTACATTTTGACTTCAAAAAATAATGCAACAACAGATCTCCTCCAAAGCACATTTTTGAGGGGTCAATTTGATAGTTTAACACTTTCTACCTTGCTAAAATGGAGAGTGGTTGTTATTCTTGATATATATATATTTGTTTTAATTAAACAAATAGTGCAAATTGCTTACTGACTAAAATGACCAAAATTCAAATTTCTAAAATTTGGATCTTAGCAGGACTTTTCTCTCTGCTTTTGAGGAAGGTCCTGCTAGGATCGGAACGCCAGGCCCTCCTAATGTTTGATAACTTTCTGAATTGCGTTAGCCTCCTCAACCTTGTCACCCTTTTCCTGGGTCACATTGACTGATTGAGGTCAGTTTCCTTCGGACACACACCCATTCGGGGGAAATCCGGGCTTCCAGAATGTCCAAAAGTGGCCTAGCCGAAGCTTTACAGTTCAAAGGCCAAATCCATTTGATACTCTTCCGCTTTTTCTTCTTCACAATGACGTCGCTTTTCCAGAAATCAAAAGAGATGGTGTCACCGAAAACTTTTCCATGCAAAGTTTGCAAACCTTCAAATGGGATCTGACATTTGCATTTTAGCACTTAATTTTGCACACAGGCTAATTAGCGAGGAAAGCTACACGAAAGTTTGTCTGGTTGCAGACTTCAATTAAAGATCTCTGGTCTAATGATCAAGCACTGGTTTCCTTAAGCCATAGGTCTCTGGTTCAAGTCCCACTACAGATAAATTTTCTTACATTGTAGATATATTATTCACCAAATAAAAAAAAATAAAAAAAAATAAAAATAAAAAAAATAAACAAAGGGAAAAACTGACTGGGAACTTTTGAACAAAATTAATTTAAAAATTGGCAAAGAAAACTTTGAGTGCGCCGGGACTTGAACCCGAGACCTCTGGTTTAACGTACCAGTGCTCTTCCATCTGAGCTATCCAGCCCTTAGATAAAGCCCTTAGGGAAGGCCACCGTCTAAGGGCTGGATAGCTCAGATGGAAGAGCACTGGTACAGTAATCCAGAGGTCTCTGGTTCAAGTCCCGGTCCTGTCAATTTTGGTTTTGCCATTTTGATTTTTAATTTTTTTTTCTTCAAACATAGGCAATAAAAACTGATTTTTTTTCTTCTAAACAATGTACTTAAAATTGACTGGATTTGAACTTAGTCCTCAGGTTAAATATGCCAGTGCTCTAACCTCCTTGGTTATCATGGTTATTCGGGCCCCCTTTCCCAAAACCCGGTGTAGGCTCAGGCTCCGGCTTTGTCTCCATTTCTTTCCTCCATTTCAAAGTACAAGGCATGGAAATGGGAGGCCTTTCTGGCTTCGTTTTTGAATGTTACACCGCGTTTTGAAAACAAGAATCAAAAACTTCAACAAAGAACTCCCAACCTGTGATTTCAGCTTTTGGATATTAACAGAGACGAAGCCAGAGCCGAAGCCTTAGCCGGGTTTTTGGAAAAGAGGCTCAGGATCTTAGGGGTCAGCCTCCGTTTAATAAAGGTCACCCATCCTTGACTGTGTCAAGAAGCTAACTATCACAAACCACCCGATTTTTTGATTTGTTTTTATTTTTGAATTGTTTTCATTTCAAGGGGAAAAAATCTTTCAGATCTGCGCTATTATGATAATCCATAATTCCAATGTCAATCTGTGATGCGTACTTGAAGATACACAGTCATGTGACTCCCATGTGACCTGCACACCCCCTCGCTTGTGCACAAATGACCGAGAAATTTTAACAAAACACTAACTATTTTTCTTTCTATTTGATAGGATATTAGACTATTGACGTTCATCACAAAAACAAATACCCAAAGGTCACTGATTCTTTTTTTTCTTTTTTTAATTCAGTTGGAAAAAAAATGGTTCCTTTACAAAAATACTTGATTTATAGAACACATCCCATGAAATCATTGAAGATTCTCATTTGCATGTTCAGACTGTATATTTTTAAAAGATTAATTTGAAATAACATTAGTTATTGCAAGATAAAGGTCATTCTATTCAGGGTATCTCCGCCAATAGTTTTGGAGGATTTCTCCCAAAATCCTGCCTGTTTTTGTTTGAAATTGGTCTTTATGAGCATGCCATGAACTGTGGATATTTATTTAAAATTGTTTTAATTTCTCGTTGAGAACTAACAACCTTTAATAATCTTCCCAAGGATACGAGGGTTGAAGTTGTCACTTCCTCTTTTGGAACTGTGTTTAAAAAAATAGGGAAGGGCCTCACGTGAAGTCAAGTCGGTTTCGTTTTTAACAAGGGTAATTGGTTTTCTCATTTCTGCATTTGGCCGGTGCCAAAGAAGTGTTGCAATCAAGACTTCAGCTTTAACTGGACGTTCAAGCAATAATGGATTGCAGGAATGGCTCAAGCTAACTGCTCTCACAGGAGCTTCCGTGATCATTTTCTTTTCGTTTCTGGGGATGGTGTGAGTCGGAATCTAGGCTCTTTGATTGGGTAAGGTCTGGACTTTGACTAAGTGTCACTTTAAAATTGGTGCTAATCATACCTCTATCTCCCACTCCTCCCTCCCTCTCTCTTTCTCTCCCTCTCCCTCTCTCTCCTGCTCTCTCCCTCTCTCTCTGCCTGTCTCTCTATTTCTCTCCCTCTCTCTTTCTCTCCCTCTCTCTATTTATCTCTCACTCACTCTCTCCCCCCCTCTCTCTTTCTCTCTGTCCTTCTCTCCCTCTCTCTGTCTTTCTCTCCCTCTCTCTTTCTCTCCCCTCTGTCTCTCTCTTCTTCTCTCTCTCTTTCTTTCTCTCTGTCTGCCACTCTCTATTTTTGTCTGTCTCTTCTCCTTTTCCTCTCCTTCTGCATCTCCCTCCCCTCTCTTACTTTCACTCTCCCCATCTCCATCTCTCTCCCTACCTCCCTCCCCTCCTTTGTCCATCTCTCTCTCAACCCCTCCCCTAACCCTAACCCTCCTCCCCTACCTTTTCCTCTCCCTCTGCCTCTCCCTCCCTTCTCTCACTTTCACTCTCCCCCATCTCCATCTCTCTCCCTACCTCCCTCCCTTCCTTTGTCCATCTCTCTCTCAACCCCTCCCCTAACCCTAACCCTCCTCTCCCCCCTACCACCACCACCACCACAGGCCATTGTCCACGAGGCAGTGGCCAAGATGGAGGACGTCAAGGGCATGTTTGAGCGCCGCCAGGACTCGCTGCTCAAGGTCATAGCCAAGGCGGACCGGCCGGTGCAGGTGGTGCCGGCCGTGCCAGTGCCTGCCCCGCCGAGGGCGCGCTCCCCCGGCCTGTCCATCATGACCTCCGCCAACGGCTCGCCCGGCGAAGGCCGCAAGCCCAAGAACAAGAAGGTCAAAGGTTACAACACCAAGGTAAGCCTGGCAGAATCCAACCTTGGGCACTTCCCCCCCCCCCCGACCAAAAAGCAACAACTTAGGCTCAGGCTCTGGCTTAGACTCAGACTCATGCGCTTGAGCTGAGACCCTTGCCTGGGCTAAGGCTCAGACTTGAACTTGTCCTCAAGCTCATTATCTGACTTAGGCTCTGGCTCTGGCTCTGGCTCAGACTCATGCGCTTGAGCTGAGACCCATGCCTGGGCTAAGGCTCAGGCTTGAACTTGTCCTCAAGCTCATTATCTGACTTAGGCTCTGGCTCTGGCTCAGACTCAGACTCACGTGCTTGAGCTGAGACCCTTGCCTGGGCTAAGGCTCAGGCTTGAACTTGTCCTCAAGCTCATTATCTGACTTAGGCTCTGGCTCTGGCTCAGACTCAGACTCACGTGCTTGAGCTGAGACCCTTGCCTGGGCTAAGGCTCAGGCTTGGACTTGTCCTCAAGCTCATTATCTGACTTAGACTCTGGCTCTGGCTCAGACTCGGACTCATGCGCTTGAGCTGAGACCCTTGCCTGGGCTAAGGCTCAGGCTTGGACTTGTGCTCAAGCTCATTATCTGACTTAGGCTCTGGCTCTGGCTCTGGCTCCAGCTTCGTCTCTTTCACCCAAAAGCTGAAAAACCACAGGTTGGCGTGTTCTTTGTCGAAGTTGAAGCTTCAAACTTTTCCCAGCAAACACATCCCCTAGTCCCCCCCCCCTCCTCCCCCAAAAGAAAAAACCCACCCAGAATCATAATCAAAAGGTTTGTGACCAAGGAATCATTATCGTACTCAGACTCCCAAACCACCTCCCAGCGCTCAACAATTCTGATGCTAAGTTCAGGTGCTAAAGCACTAGAGTATACCAAGCCCAAAAAGAAAAAAATAGAAAATAAAAAAAGTCCCATTTTTTTTATGTACATCCTGTCACATTGCTTATCAACGTAAACCATTGATCGCTTCCTCCTGAGAAGTGATAGTTACATGGGTCAGCATTGCACTGCCAGCCGCAGACTGATTTTTAAATCACCTCAGATGAGCTCGTAGCTTTACGTTGATTTTTTTTTTTCATATCCGCATTTCCTTGTCCGTTTTTCTCCTCTGTGTTGTCGTTCGCAGTCGTGTGATTCTTCCTCATTTAATTGAAGTTATTTGTCTTGTGGTTTTGTTTTTTTTTAAATGAAAGGGAGATTCCCTATGTGGTTTGATCGTGGATTGACGAAGGGCGTCAATGTTATGGGAAGTCCCTTAGATCGTTGCTTGGTTTGGGGATTTCACCATCTTGCCTGTACAAAATCTGTTGGGAAAAAAAAAATCTTAAAATTTAGTGGGCCTGACGTTTCGATCCTAACAGGACCTTTCTCCCCCCAAAAAAAGATCTCAAAAAAATTTCAGAGGGGTACAGGTGGATTTCACAAAGCCTTACAATGCGTCGTAGCTCAACTTACGATGGATGACGCACCGATAAGTTGTGATAAGTCGTATGGTGTTCGTGTATCGCTCATTTTCTTGCGTAATTTGACGATTTTACGATTTTGATGAAACCGATGTTTCGATCCAAGCTAGACCTTCCCGAAAAGGCAGATTTCTGCAATTTTGGGAAGAGTTGGATTGAACCGACAGTAGAGGATTTTTGGTCATTTCAGTGTAATTCATGGGAGGAGTTTTTACCTAGGAAATCGACGTACAACTTGCACTCTATGCTCACTAACGTTTGCCCAGTAGCAAAGCAGGCGTTGATCAAGTAGTTTGAACATCTGCGCCTGAAAGCAGGAGTCTCTCATTTTTTTATGAGAGCATTTTTTAAAAGATTATCCGTTTTTTTTAAAGATGGCAAACCGAAAAAAAGACTGGGTCGGCGGGACTCGAACCCGAGACCTCAGGCCGTAACCTACCGGCGCTCTGACTGCCTGAGCTGTCCCGGCCTTTAGGTCGATGGCCTTCCCACCTGGTCAGCTTGTCTTTGCTTGGGAGGAGGGTCATGTTGGTCGTGAAAGCCTCCAACCATTAATTGCCGTAGGCCTACGTCATCAGAGATCGCACCCCTGTTTTTCATTCAGATGCCAAGAGCAGTGGCATAAAGACTTGAAGGTTTGGATGGTGTAGGTACCGAGTGGAAGGTTTGCGGTGACACCATGTAAATCATCTCTTTTGATAAGACTTGAAGGTTTGCATGGTGTAGGTACCGAGTGGAAGGTTTGCAGTGACACCATGTAAATCATCTCTTTTGATAAGACTGGAAGGTTTGCATGGTGGAAGTACCAAGTGGAAGGTTTGTGGTGACACCATGTAAATCATATCTTTTGATAAGACTGGAAGGTTTGCATGGTGGAGGTACCAAGTGGAAGGTTTGCGGTGACACCATGTAAATCATCTCTTTTGATAAGACTTGAAGGTTTGCATGGTGTAGGTACCGAGTGGAAGGTTTGCAGTGACACATGTAAATCATCTCTTTTGATAAGACTTGAAGGTTTGCATGGTGGAAGTACCAAGTGAAAGGTTTGCGGTGACACCATGTAAATCATCTCTTTTGATAAGACTGGAAGGTTTGCATGGTGGAAGTACCAAGTGGAAGGTTTGTGGTGACACCATGTAAATAATCTCTTTTGATAAGACTTGAAGGTTTGCATGGTGGAGGTACCAAGTGGAAGGTTTGCGGTGACACCATGTAAATAATCTCTTTTGATAAGACTTGAAGGTTTGCATGGTGGAGGTACCAAGTGGAAGGTTGGCGGTGACACCATGTAAATCATCTCTTTTGATAAGACTGGAAGGTTTGCATGGTGGAGGTACCGAGTGGAAGGTTTACGTTGACACCATGTATAACATCTCTTGTGGGAAGGAGTACGATCTCGTGATGATGGGCAGAGACATTTTGTGTTGGGGCAGTGGCTTTTTATTTGTCGGTCCAGGGTTGAGCAATGTGTGGATGAGCAGGTACGTGACAAAAAAGGAGGGCTGTTATTTCCCCATATCACCCTGCCTCTAACCCCCCAAGCCCCCACAACCCACCCCACCCCCCTCCCCCTGCCCTGTCTTAACAAAGTCATCACCCCTACCCTATACAACTACATCTATCCACTCGAACCTGTCAAATTGAAATGCGACCTAAATCACCTCGTAAATATCTCAGTGCGCTTTGAAAGAATCCCTCGATCTCCCTCCCAAAGAAAAAAAAAAACAAAAAAAACCAAGGTCGTGGATTTGCGAAAGGGATTAAAGCGTCGGTCGGTCGGCCAATCGGAATCCATCCAGGCGACCCGCGGCCCGAATTAGTCGGCAGGAAGTGATCAATGAGTGTGCAGTCGGGCTGAGGTCACCGCTGTCCAATCAGAGGGCGGGACTGCCAAGGCAGGAGGTCGGGACTTGTTGTGAGGTCGACTCGAGGTTAGGACGAGAAGGAAAGCGAAAATAAGCCCCGGCGAGATAACACCCCTCTTCCCCTAGCTCCCTTGGGGAAAAAACATAACTCCCCAGTCCGCCTCAAAAGCCGAGAGAATTAAATCAACACGCTGCGGTACAGAGAGACGGTCGGAGCTTTTTTGGGGGCGAGCTAGGACTTGGAATTTTTTTTTTTTTTAGAGGAGGCCGCCACGAGCTGTCTGGGCGTGACGGGGGTGTGTTGGGCGTGGGTTTCTCTGCCCGGCTCTTTCTCCCGTCATGGTTGGGCCCAGTCTGGCCGCCATGCACCGCAAATTCTCTTGGCGACGGTCTTTCCCGGCTCCTCTCAGAGTTGTCTTCACATCCACAGATCAAGTGAGTTCCGAGTTTCATAGATATAACTTGATGTTTGCGTTGCCTTGCTTGACGTAATGGGCACTGAATGCCCAGTGCTTTGCCCAATGCCTGATGGAAAACATTCAGGCAGCTCGGGTGGGATTTGAACCCTCGACTCCTGCTTTCTAGTGCAGACGTCTTAACCACTGGACCACCGAGCTGGTCGAGGTCGTGTGGCGGATTTGAATAATGTATAGCGACGGGTACCACGTTGCATCATAGATATAACATGATGTTTGCGTCGAGGAGAATGTAATTCAATGAGGATTTGCTTTGCTGGACGTGATAAGCACTGAGCGCTCGGTGCTTTGCCCGATGCCTGATGACAAAATTTCAGGAGTTACGAGTTGTTGGTTTGTCAGATTATCTGTTTGTTTGTTTTTTGTCCTCTTATGGTGTGGTCCGTGAGGTTTGTCAGCCTCGTAATACTCCATTACGCTGTCAAAGGTCACTGCGTCACGCTGAGGTCAAACCTATCATAACCATGGCAACTGTTCATGCTATTTTACCAGTGCTTTGCTACGGACTGTCTTGAAAAAAAAAAATAGATATAGGTTTTTTTTTAAATGGTTGGTATTTTTTATCTATTTACAAGATAAGCAGCAATATCAAGTTGTCTGTGAAAACGAAAATCTTTAATTTTCCTGTTCTAAATTCATCCTTACTAACTATTTGCCTAATCATACTAACATTATATTGATCTTAATATCTGCATGGTTGTCGGCAGTGGTTTGTAAATCATACTAACATTACATCAATCCTGACATCTGCATGGTTGTCGGCAGTGGTTTGTCGTTTGCCATCATGCCTTCTATTGTACAGTTTTTCTGTTCTTTATTTTTAAAAAGAATTTTATTTTGCGTTTATTTTTCCCGCCTGAAGTACGCTGTGCAACCATCGCACCAGTTTTACGTTCCTCTACCACACCAGGTAGTAATTGTCGGAGAGAAACCACTGCAAATTATTCAGTTTTGTGCTCTCTCTCTCTCTCTCTCTCTCTCTCTCTCACTTGTTGGCCTTCCGTTTTTGGTGTTTGGGAATCGTTTTTTCTGACTGATTTGACTGACTGTAGAAGACAAAGTAATGGCATGTATGGTGGTGCTCATTATATGAATATGTAGTGTGTTTACGCTGTTCTCTTTCCAGTGGGTGTATCCGCCCCATCTTGGACTCATTTGTCTGTTTTCCTTCTCCCCTTTCCCGTCTTTTTTCTGTTTGTCTTTTGCTCCTTGCATGTAGGAGGGGAACTAACAGCCAACCCTGCCCTTCCCAATCCAGTGGGGGTGTAGTCAACAGTTGGCAAGCTAGCTCTTACCTGCACAGTGCACACTAACCCCATTTGCTGCATGATACCCACTGCAGAGAGAATGTCTTGTTTCCGGCTGCATGACGACTTTTTACTTGGCCCTTCTCAATCCAGTGGGGGTGTCCAAGCTCAAAGCCTATAAACCCCCTGATTTACTGCTAATACCCCCTGGAAAAAGAATGCTTTTAAGCTTATCAGGAAAGCATGTTTACATGAATGTTCACTTTTAATATTCAGTAGGGTCCTGCTTACAAGAATCCATTTGGTATATTTTGGAACAACCATAGGACAGAAAAACCGATCAAGATACATTTTCAAACAATTTTGTTAACATTGCAAAGAAACTTTGACTGAATGGGGACTTGAACACGACCTATGGTGTAATGCCGATACGTTAAACCGGATGTCTCAGGTTCATGACTCGGTCCAGTCAAATTTTCTTTCCAATTTTCACAAATTGACAGATTTCTGCTTAACGTAAAATTCAGTGCTAAGCAAAGAAGAGACGCTACGTGATAAGATTCTACCCAATTGGACAAGCAAAAATATTTTTCCGCTGATAAAATTGAGCAAAGCCTCTGATATCAATGATCAGAATAGTTTTTATAAAGACTTGTTAACACAGCATACGGCTATATTGATTGGACTATATTTGTTTGTTTGTTTTTTCTCTTAATTTGTACCAAGTTAGAGGATTTCTTTTAATACGTGTATTGCGTTTTGTAAACTACATATTTTGTAAACAGAGACATACATGTATGCAGGGAATTGCAAGCACATATATTTAAATGCAGCACATGCTTTATGTATAGATTTTTCGTTGCCAAAATATTATGTGGACAACAAAGTTTCATTTGGGTTCTTGTTCAGTTGGATTCAGTTTTAAAAGTTAGGAACATGTTGGTAACTTCTTTTATTTAACTTGGAGTGCTAATGACAAATAATTATCAAGGCCTACTTTTTCTCTGAATCTAAAAATGCCTTTTCCCCCTTTTTTTTCAAAGAGTGTAATTTTCTTTATTGAAGACAAAATTCAACTTTGATTTTGATTAAATATTAGGGTTTTTACAGTGAAAAGCATTGTGCATGTTGAGCTTTGGTTTCTGTTTGTCAGATTCACATTTTAATCTTTCAGAGACTCAAGTTTTAACAAATTTTTACTTTCTGCGGTGTGGCAGTAAAACTAAGGTTGACAGCGCAAAATGGTTTAGCTGGAGAGTAACTTTAAAGGTTGAATGATGGCGTTGAGAGCAATGGGGGTTAAGGTTTTTGTCGAGTTGAAGTTAGCATATATTTAGTGGACTTCCATTGCATAGGCAGTGCCAGTGAACCAGTCGTACTGTCGGTGTGTGTGTGGGACACACAACAAGACCGCGGCTTGTTATTGCACCCTGTGGTTTGGGCCGTTCTTATTACTAATATCCCGTGCCGGTGATGTTTGTGAGCCTGAAATGAGGACAGTGGCCAGCTCACCAAAGATTTATTGCTGCGGAATGTCAATGCTAGCGGTCACTTGTGGAAGCTTTTACTTTACTACATGAATACCTTAACGGCTGTAACATAGCTGCCAACCATTCCTATTTTGGAGGAATCATTCCTCATTTCGGGTAAAAAAATGTAACAGCTCTTGACAACAGATTCTGATTTTTGGCTTGGAAATACACATGTATGTATTCCTGTGCAGTTTGCTCTGCGATTACTCATTTTTAGCAGACGTAGTCCTAATTTCCTTTAAGATAGGTTGGCAGCCATAAGTCTGCAAATGCTGTAACTCTGTCCGGTGGTGCAGTGACTAGCAGACCTGACTATTTGTGGAGAGGGGTTTCTGACAGAGACATCGCTAGATCTACCGGAAGTAATGAATGACCTCATTGGGTATGGAGACGGGGTATTTTTAGTAGTAGGGGTTGTGCATTTGCCACCGCTTTAATGAGAGCGCGGTGCTCCGTGCGGGTGCTGAAGGTTCTTTGTGTCTGGAGCAGCGATGCTATAAAGGTCGTCTGTTGCTGCAGATTAGCCAATTAATCATCGGCTGATGAAACATGGTTTGTCAGTTGCCAGAGCCCATCTCTCCCGGTTGTAGCGCGGATTACCGCCCCCCCCTCCGAATTCTCATCCTTGGTGACTTTCCCTTGGGAGCATGTCTGTCACCCCTACTCTCTCATCCGTCCTCTCTTTGATAATTAGACTATGGGCCAAAATGTACTCTAGTAGCTCATTACATGAGTCACAAGTTAAAAGTCCTGTCAAAGGTCAAAGGTCCCTGCCTCCATTATTTTTTTATTTTTTTTAATAAAGATGTCCAACTCGGAAGAGCAGTTTTTCAACAGCTGTGGCATTGGAACCAATAGAGGTTTTTCAGTCACGTCAGTCATTCAGATGTACGTGGAACCCGCGGGCTTTGGAGTCATCAAAATGTCCAATGGAAATACTCATATTTGACATTTGCATGCGGGACGCTCCTGCTGACATGCTAATCAGCCTTTGAATGTCAAGTGACGCCATGTGGGAAAACAAAAATCTCTATAGTGGATTTGCGACTCACTGACAGCGCCTCTTTTGTGCTCTTCACAGTGAAGCTGGACAACCATTGTCCGCTCTACGAAGGACGCCTTCTCCAACGCTAATACACTCTGGTTTACCCCCGTTGACAGATTGACAAGAGGATAGAGATCGTGCGAGGGGACAGCCCGGACATTGGTCTCACCATCAACACGGACAACGGCGATCTGACTTCACTGGCCGCTAAGAGAAGGTGAATATTGGAAGTTGCACGCAGCCCCGATCAAAATAAATGACATTTGCAGACCAGCAGCATCCCCTTCCCCTTCACAACTAATTCTGTTGTGTTCTGTTCTGTTGTGTTCTGTTCTGTTGTGTTCTGTTCTGTTCTGTTCTGTTCTGTTCTGTTCTGTTCTGTTCTGTTCTGTTCTGTTCAGCCTATTTCGGTCCACTGTCATACGAAGGCCTCTTAACCAATTCTCCAAGCTAGTCTATCTTCGGCCAGTTGTTTCCACTTTATGCCACCACCATGCTCCCTGATGTATTGATGTATTGATGCATTGGTATATTGGTGTATTGGTGTATTGGTGTATTGGTGTATTGATGCATTGTCTGTCAGTTCTGTTCAGCCTATTTCGGTCCACTGTCGGATGAAGGCCTCTTCACCAATTCTCCTAGCTAGTCTATCTTCAGCCAGTTTTTTCCACTTAATGCCACCACTGTGCTCCCTGATGTATTGATGTATTGATGCATTGGTGTATTGGTGTATTGGTGTATTGGTGTATTGGTGTATTGATGCATTGTCTGTCAGTTCTGGTCAGCCTATTTCGGTCCACTGCTGGACGAAGGCCTCTTCACCAATTCTCCAAGCTAGTCTATCTTCAGCCAGTTGTTTCCACTTTATGCCACCATGCTCCCTGATTTCATCTCGCCACCTTCTATATTGCCGTCCTTATTCCCTTACATGTGACCTTGGTGTCCAGTCTGTTATGTTGTTGGTCCGTCTATTGTCGTGTCTCCTAGCGAGGTGCCCTGCCCATCTCTCATTTCTTGGTTTGGATCTCCTTGATAACATCTTGAATGCTGTAACATCTTGAATCTGATATAATTCGATATCAGATATGAGTGCACTGGGCATAGAATCCCTTGGTCACCTTAGTAATGCTTAGCCGTGAGAAAATGTGGATGAAGCGTCTTCGGACTATTCAACCACATGGTCTCAACATCCAGGAGGGTAATGACTAACACCATGCAGCTTTCTGATAATCCTTCTTTTGTGTTCACTCCTCCACACTTCTCTCTTTGATCTTTCCCCCTCTTCTCACTAATCCCTACCCTACTCCTTGCCCTTCCCTTTGATCTCGCCCTACCAGCTTTACTCTTTGTCCTTTGTCTCTCATCCGTGTCCTATTCACTCTCTTCCCCTTCCTTCGTGTACAGTACATGTATCTGTTTTGTCCTTATAACTCTGCCTTTGAGAAAGGTCCTGCTAGGATCGAAACGTCATGCCCACTAAATTGTGAGATCTTGAATGCCTGGTTTATCCCGTAGGTCTGTGTCGGTAACTCTGTTCTTCTTGGTGACCCCTATCACTACCCTTTCCATTGCCCACACTGTAGCTCTCAGCTTCTTCTCTGTGTTGTTAGTTGTTGTCCATGTTTCTGCTCCGTAAGAGAAGACTGGAATTATGCACTGAAATGGGTCCTCTGTCGTCCGATCCATTATTCCAAATGGCAGAGTGATCGAAACCTCTTTGTAAGGACACTCCCCCACCCTTCCTCTCTTCCGCCCGCCAGACATGTCATCAAGGAGCTGATTGAGACGGAGAAGCTCTACGTCAACGAGCTCCACGCCGTGCTGCGAGGCTACATCCAGGAGATGGAGAACCCTGACCTGATGCCCTTCATTCCCGAGGCCCTCCAGAACAACCAGGATATTCTCTTCTCCAACTGGGCCGACATCTACCAGTTTCACAGTCGGTGAGCTCTCAATCCGGACACTATCCCTCCCTAACTCCACATACATAAGGTCTCTTGTCAAAAAGATGATCGGTTGAGTGCCGGTTGAATTCATCCGACCGATAATATTTCCCCCGGTAGAAAGCTGATTGTACTGGACTCTGGGGTAAAAAATACACGATGGCTATCCGGTGGATACGTCATCGGACGGGTCAAATCATCTGATATTCAACCGATGATCTTTTTGTCAAGAGTCCTAAATGATCTTTTAATTATTCGGCAGTTAATGGTTGAATGCTTCTGACTGGCGCCCCCACCCCAGCAAAGACTAGTAGACTACCGGTATTTTGGAAGGCCACCATCTAAGGGCTGGATAGCTCAATGGTTGAATGCTTCTGACTGGCGCCCCCACCCCGGCAAAGATAGTTGGCTATTTGGGAAGGCCACCATCTAAGGGTTGGATAGCTCAATGGTTGAATGCTTCTGACTGGCGCCCCCACCCCGGCAAAGATAGTTGGCTATTTGGGAAGGCCACCATCTAAGGGTTGGATAGCTCAATGGTTGAATGCTTCTGACTGGCGCCCCCACCCCGGCAAAGATAGTTGGCTATTTGGGAAGGCCACCATCTAAGGGTTGGATAGCTCAATGGTTGAATGCTTCTGACTGGCGCCCCCACCCCGGCAAAGATAGTTGGCTATTTGGGAAGGCCGCCATCTAAGGGCTGGATAGCTCAATGATTGAATGCTTCTGACTGGCGCCCCCTCCCTGGCAAAGACTAGTTAACTATTTTTAGGAAGGCCATCATCTAAGGACTGGATAGCTCAGATGGTAAGAGCACTGCTGCGCAAAAACATGGGTCTCAGGTTCAAATCCCGGTCCAGTCAAAGATTTCTTTTGCCATTTGTAAAAACTGCTCAAAAGTCCTCAGTAATTGTTTTCCTTTAATTGTTTGAACGTAAGGAGCTCATTTTCTATTTCATTTTTGTATTGGTTCTTCTCCTTTCAGAACGTTCCTCGTCGAGCTAGAAAGCTACATCAACACTCCCACGCTTATCGGGAAATGTTTTGTCAAAAGGGTAGGTACCTCCTACAAAGCAGGAGTTTTGGGTTTGAATCCTACCCGAGCTGCCAGTGTTAGTTAATTTGCTTGTTTTGGGGTTTTTTTTTCAAGCAGGGCAAAAACACAGGGCATACGCTATTAATTGTTTTTTCAAATTGGACAAATCCTCACTGATAAAAGGGTTACATATATATATCTTTCATTGTATGCTTCCCCGGTTGCTATACAAATTCGCCCTGTGGTTTTCCAAAATGGCAGCTTCCATGACAGTTGCGCTCTGGCGCCCTCTGTTGTCCGTCTATAGGTTATCTGTGAGCTCATCATAATTGTGACCCGGCACAGCATAATGAGGAATAACCCCCACTTTTGAGATTTTGAGGTTTTCTAATGATGTGAAAGAGTATACTATCAGCTTTCAAATGATATCAAAATATAATATCCTCTAATACTTAAAATTTCCGAAAATAAAACAAAAGAAAATTGATTTGTAATCGAATTGTGAAAACACTTTAACTTCAGGCGTTGTTTACTCAAAAAGTGTTTTGGTGGGATATTCCTCATGTCGTTGTGCCGGGTGACAATTATAGTCCGTTCACTCCAAGTTTAGCTCGACCCCGGCCTCAATAGTTGCCATGGCAATGCCACCCTTCCGGCAGTCCACCCACAGCTGGGCTATCAGGAGTCATTAGAAATGACCTGGGTGATGCCAAAATCCGGGAGGCAGCTTGGACAATAGACCAGACTGGTGTAGTGAATATTCTCAAACTCTTCTTATGTAAACGGACGTTAGATTGGAGCATGTGAATGAAGTGAATCATCCTTTCTTGTTCTCTTCACTCTGCTTTTGAGAAAGGTCCTGCTAGGATCGAAACGTCCGGCCCTCTTTACTCTGGAAATATTCGTCTCAGTTTTTTTCTCGCTGTTGTCTTTTGCAGAAAGAGGAGCTAGACAGTTTATACAGTACCTACTGCCAGAACAAACCGCGCTCGGAGATTTTGAGACGGGACTGCGGGAACGATAATCTTTTCTTCCAGGTACGCCAGCCTTGAATTTAACTCTTCCTTCCAGATTGCTTTTGGATAAATCACAAGCCTGTTTGTGAACCTTGGTCAAAGGTATACAGAAATAGGATTTGAAAAAGGAGCTTAAAACTCTTCTTAGGTAATTGGTTCACAGGATTGATTTCTAAAACTTTTGCCTAATTTTGCCCCAAAAACTCCATGTTTGCCCCGCCCCCCAAAAGTCCCCCTGTGAGCATGTGACGTCACATACAGACCAAAAGCAGCCGAGCGAGGTGATTGAAATGCTGAGATGATAAAGTGCGCTACTGCGCATGTGACAAAACGGTATTTACGGCTGATAGACAATAGAGACAATGCAGGGCCAGTGCAAAGCGCACGACCTCAATGCTGACCACACATTCTGTATGTGACGTAGTATGTTCGTCTCCAAAGTGGGGCGCACAATTTTCGGACCAAAATATAGATTTTTTTTTGCTAAATTAATCATTGTTGGTCTCAAAAATGATAGACACTTTTGGTTTTATAACAATACCAATTTATTTAACCCCAAGTTAATTTTGATTTCTGTATATCTTTAATAGACAGAGGATGCAATGATCCTATTCAGTTTGTGCACAATGGGCCATTCAGTGCTCCCATTCACAGTCACAGCTGTGGATGCAATGATTTGGTCTGCTATCATACCGTCATTGGTCTTTTGTTCACAGGAGTGCCAGAGGTTACTGGGCCACAAGCTACCACTCAGCGCATACCTGCTCAAACCAGTCCAGAGAATCACCAAATATCAGCTGCTTCTTAGAGTGAGTTGCAAATACTGTCCGCCTCTGCCTCTGCCTCTTCCTCTGGCTCTGCCTCTGCCTCTGCCTCTGCCTCTGCCTCTGCCTCTGCCTCTGCCTCTGCCTCTGCCTCTGCCTCTGCCTCTGCCTCTGCCTCTGCCTCTGCCGCTGCCTCTGCCTCTGCCCCTGCCTCTGTCCCTGCCCCTGCCCCTGCCCCTGCCCCTGCCCCTGCCCCTGCCCCTGCCCCTGCCCCTGCCCCTGCCCCTGCCCCTGCCCCTGCCCCTGCCCCTGCCCCTGCCCCTGCCCCTGCCCCTGCCCCTGCCCCTGCCCCTGCCCCTGCCCCTGCCCCTGCCCCTGCCCCCGCCCTTGCCCCTGCCCCTACCTCTGCTTCTGCCTCTGCCTCTGCCTCTGCCTCTGCCTCTGCCCCTGCCCCTGCCCCTGCCCCTGCCCCTGCCCCTGCCCCTGCCCCTGCCTCTGCCTCTTCCTCTGCCTCTGCCTCTGCCTCTGTCTCTGCCTCTCCCTCTCCCTCTGCCTCTCCCTCTGCCTTTCTCTCTCCCTCTGCCTCTCCCTCTGCCTCTGCCCCTGCCCCTGCCTCTGCCTCTGCCTCTGCCTCTCCCTCTGCCTCTCCCTCTCCCTCTCCCTCTGCCTCTGCCTCTGCCTCTCCCTCTCCCTCTCCCTCTCCCTCTCCCTCTCCCTCTCCCTCTCTCCAGTCTTTTATCTTTGGCTGTTCCTTCCTCTGCCCAGGAAATGTTGAAATACTCCTCGCTGGAGCCAGGCTCTGAGGACCTGCAGACGGCACTGGACTGCATGCTGACAGTCATCAAGTACGTCAACGACACCATGCACCAAGTGGCCATCACAGGCTTTGAGGTAAGTGTCTTGGGAAGTGTACATCCAGGCTGGTCAAGCCTCATCATAATATCTCCTCTTCTGGAACACAAATACATGTATCTAATTTTTTTATCGGGAAGATAGTCCAATTATTTACAGGTGGATGAATTTCAGATGCTGGTTTGGGTATTTATGAATGATTTTTTACAATTGTTTTGCTGTTTTCCAATCAAGAAATGGGATTTGAATCTACCTCGCCTTTTCCTCTCTTCTTCTTCCACTTCCCCCTCCTCTTCCTCTACTTCCTCCTCTTTCTCCTCCTCTTCCACTCCTTCCTCCTCCCTTCTACCCCCTTTCCTACTCCCTCCATCCTCCTCATCTTCCCTCCCCTCCTCCCTCCCTCCTCTGCCCTCCCTCCTCATCTTCCCTCTCTCCTCTTCCCTCCCTCCTCTTCCCTTCCTCCCTCCTCTCTCCCTCTTCCCTCCTCCTCCCTCACTCCTCCCTCTTCCCTCCTCCCTTCCTCTTCCGTCTTCCTCTCTCCCTCCTCCTCTTCCCTCCCTCTTCCGTCTTCCTCTCTCCCTCCTCCTCTTCCCTCCCTCCCTCCTCCCTCCTCCCTCCTCCTCTTCCCTCCCTCCCTCTTCCATCCCTCCCTCCTCCCTCCTCCCTCCCTCTTCCCTCCCTCCCTCCTCCCTCCTCCCTCCCTCTTCCCTCCCTCCCTTCTCTTCCCTCCCTCCCTCCTCCCCTCTCAGGGCAAACTCTCAGAGCTGGGCAAGCTCCTCATGCAGGGCGCTCTCTTCATGTGGGTGGACCACAAGAAGCGCAACCTGAACGACATCCGGCAGCGCAAGATGCAACGCCACGTCTTCCTCTACGAGAGGATGGTGCTCTTCTGCAAGAAGCGGGGCGACATCAAGGAGAAGACCTGCTATGGCTACAAGAGCGCCCTAAAGGTAAGCGCTCCTCAGACCTGGAGCATCGCACAGAAATGTTATCTGGGCCAAGCCTAGAGTCAAATACGGTCAGCTAGTCTATAGTTGGTTGCTATCGTAGTTTTTTTTTGTTTTTTTTCCTTCTATTTTAAAAATTGGCAAAGAAAATTTTGACTGGATCGGGACTTCAAACCGAGACCTCTGGATTAACGCACCAGCGCTCTTCCCCTGAGCTATCCAGCCCTTAGATGGTGGTCAAATAGTCAACTAGTCTGAATTGCTTCTGACTGGCGTCCCCACCCCGTCAAAAACGTACACTGCAATCACTGTTGGCTCGCCTTGTGTGTGACCTCTAAACTTTAGAGCCTTTAAAAAAAAATGTTTTAAGTGGTTTCCGTGATTTATTATTTCTCGCGTCTTAACTTTGAATTTCGGCAACGTATGGAAATAACTTTAATGTCATTGGAAAGCTAATGAGGTACTTTTTGCAGTGGTGGGAAAATCTTGAAAAATCAAATTTGGACGAGAATCCTCTTTATGGCGTACCGGGTCACATATGTACGTGTGTTGTCCCTTTGATTGGCAGGTCTCTGGGATTGGCGTGACGGAACACATCAAGGGCGACAAGAGGAAGTTTGAGATGTGGTCTGGGGGCAGGATGGACGTCTACACATTCCAGGTATGCTTTGACCCTTTCTTTTATCCCCCATCTGGTGCGGTCCAGCCAGCCTCCTCCATATGTGCCCATAGACATATTTAACCTATAGACGGTCAGCGTCTATTAGAAACGACGTCAGGATACTGTAATGCCATGGGGGACCTGACTAGTGTCAAACTATGGGCGGAAGTAAAGAGCACTGCCACCATAGACATAACCTGTAGATGGTCAGCGTCTATTAGAAACAATGTCAGGATACTGTAATGCCATGGGGGACCCGACTAGCGTCAAAGTATGGGCAGAAGTAAAGAGCACTGCCACCATAGACATATATAACCTATAGACAGTCAGCGTCTATTAGAAACGACGTCAGGATACTGTAATGCCATGGGGGACCGGACTAGCGTCAAAGTATGGGCGGAAGTAAAGAGCACTGCCACCATAGACATATATAACCTATAGACAGTCAGCGTCTATTAGAAACGACGTCAGGATACTGTAATGCCATGGGGGACCTGACTAGTGTCAAACTATTGGCGGAAGTAAAGAGCACTGCCACCATAGACATATATAACCTATAGACAGTCAGCGTCTATTAGAAACGACGTCAGGATACTGTAATGCCATGGGGGACCCGACTAGCATCAAACTATGGGTGGAAGTAAAGAGCACTGCCACCATAGACATATATAACCTATAGACGGTCAGCGTCTATTAGAAACGACGTCAGGATACTGTAATGCCATGGGGGACCTGACTAGCATCAAACTATGGATGGAAGTAAAGAGCACTGCCACCATAGACATATATAACCTATAGACGGACAGCGTCTATTAGAAACGACGTCAGGATACTGTAATGCCATGGGGGACCCGACTAGCGTCAAAGTATGGGCGGAAGTAAAGAGCACTGCCACCATAGACATATATAACCTATAGACGGTCAGCGTCTATCAGAAAGGATGTCAGGATACTGTATTGCCATGGGGGACTAGACTAGTGTCAAACTATGGGCAGAAGTAAAGAGCACTGCCACCATAGACATATATAACCTATACATGGTCAGCGTCTATTAGAAACGATGCCATGTGGGACCGGCGCCCTCTGTTGCCTGTCTATAGGTTAGTTTCTTGTATATCTGTGAGTGCAGTACTGACTTGCCTAGCGCCCTCTTGTGTTGCTCCAACTGACAGGCTTCTTCGGAGAGTGAGAAGACGGCGTGGGTGAAAGCCACGAGGCAAGCTCTGCTTCAAAACCAGCCTCCGGATCTTTCAGGTAAAATGCTAAGAGCTTGTCTGAAACCATTAGGTACGGCTTCAAATTACACACGAGTCTATGGAAGCTACACACACACAAGTCTATGGCTAGCATGCAGCTGTAGCCACTTACCATAGCCTTTGCTTGAATTAATTGGCTACGGCTTCAATTTACGCACGAGTCTATGGAAGCTGGGCTAGCATGCAGCTGTAGCCACTCACCATAGCCTTTGCTTGAATTAATTGGCTACGGCTTCAATTTACACACAAGTCTATTGAAGCTGGGCTAGCATGCAGCTCTAGACACTTGCCATAGCCCTTGCCCGAATTCATTGGCTATGGCTTCCAATTACACACTAGTCTATGGAAGCCCATTTCAGCCAGTCAATTATGACAAAGCCTGTCAAACAGTTAGTTACTTTGACATATTTCTCTGAAAAAAGGAAGAATATTTTGACCTTGTAACTGGTCCGCAAAACTTGAGGTCTCGGGTTCAATCCCGGTCCAGTCAAAGTTTTCTTTGCCAATTTTTCTATACGGTTGTTTTTATTCAAAAGTTTCCAATCAGTATTTCCTTTATTTGTTTGAAATCAAAACCCAATCACACAAATTCCTCTCAATATTGTTTTCCCGACTGTAGGCAAAGCTGTGCAGAAAACAAGCAGTTTAGAGGGAAGGTAAGTTGGAGTAGGGTGCATGGACTCAAATCGAATCCTAAGTCATCTCTACCTTGTACAGGGAGATAAGACTTCGGGAAATTTACGGATTTCTGGATTTCTGGATTTCCGGAAATGGCGGGATTTGCTTTCTTAGGATTTTCGGAAATGCCGTGATTTAAAAAAAAAAAAATAATAATAATTAACATTTTTTTTTTAACCCTAACCGGCATTGAAACCACAATTAACCACACATGGTTTTTCCTGTGGGAGGATAAGGGTCATGCACCAGGTCATTCCACAGCGTGGTTTTTGTGGTGTCCTGTGGTATGTGAGCCTGCACCCCTGTGGGCACTGTGGTAAATGTGTGTCCTGTGCGGGAGGTGCAAAGCGTTCAAACTGGTATCTCAAACTGCTCAATTTTATCTGTTAAAACTCTCATTTCTCTTCCCCCCTCGGCCCAGCCTCGCCAGCGACATCTCCACCTCCAACGGCGGTCCCCTGCCCTCCCCCACGGCCAGCGACACCTCGTCCACGGGCTACGGCAGCGCCAACCCCTCGCTGGCCAGCGAGCAGTCGCTGGAGTGCGAGGAGGAGGACAACGAGGAGGGCTGGGGCAGTGGCGAGTTCAGCGAGTCGGACGACGACACCCTGGAGGACAGGAGGGAGTCGCCTTTGCCTCAGGTGAGGCCTGGGGGGGAAATCTGCCTCAAAACCAAGTGGAGCCGCTAGACTGTGGTGTGGGGTTCAACTAAAGTACTTGGATCAACTAGACTGTGGTTTGTGGATCCACTAAAGTGCTTGGATCCACTAGACCGTCCAGTTTATGGTTCAACTAAAGTGCTTGGATCCACAACACCGTCCGGTTTGTGGTTCAACTAGAGTACTTGTATCCACTAGACCATCTAGCTTGTGGACCCACTTAAGTGCTTGGATCCACTATACTGTGGTTTGTGGATCCACTAGACCATCCGGTTTGTGGTTCAACTAAAGTCCTTGGATCCACTAGACCGTGGTTTGTGGTTCAACTAAAGTCCTTGGATTGACTAGACATCTAGCTTGTGGACCCACTAAAGTGCTTGGATCCACTATACTGTGGTTTGTGGATCTACTAAAGTGCTTGGGAATCCACCAGACCGTCCAGTTTGTGGTTCAACTAAAGTACTTGGATCCACTACACCATCCGGTTTGTGGATCCACTAAAGTCCTTGGATTCACTAGTCCATCTAGCTTGTGGACCCACTAAAGTGCTTGGATCCACTAGACTATGGTTTGTGGACCCACTGAAGTGTTTGGATCCACTAGACCATCTAGCTTGTGGACCCACTAAAGTGCTTGGATCCACCAGACCGTCCACTTTGTGGTTCAACTAAAGTACTTGGATCCACTAGACCATCCGGTTTGTGGATCCACTAAAGTCCTTGGATTCACTAGTCCATCTAGCTTGTGGACCCACTAAAGTGCCTGGATCCACTAGACTATGGTTTGTGGACCCACTTAAGTGTTTGGATCCACAAAACCATCTAGCTTGTGGACCCACTAAAGTGCTTGGATCCACTAGACCGTGGTTTGTGGATCCACCAAAGTGCCTGGATCCACTAGACCCTCAAGTCTCTTTCCTTTTCTTGTTTCTCTGCGCCCTGGAAATCCCTAGCCGGTCACGGAGAACCAGTACGTCGTCCTGGCCGAGTACAATGTGGTGGAGGACGGCGAGATGGCCGTCAAGGTCGGGGACGTGGTCAACGTCCAGCAGGTCGGTAAGGAGGGCTGGTGGCTGGTCAGTCAGCCGGGCTCCCTCCAGCAGGGCTGGGTGCCCGGCGGCTACCTGGAGCCACTCTCCAATCACCATGCACGAAGCGGGCCTGGTTTGAGCAGTCAAGGTTTGTGTTAAGCATTGTGACCACACTTTTTGGTTTCTGTTATTTTTATGGGTTTCATATCGTTGTTTTTGTGTTGTTCTCAAAAAAGTACACGTACGTCAGAGGGTCCAAGGTGCAGATCCTAGCGGGATGGTCTCTGAGGGCTATCTGAGGTTTAGATTTTAGTGGGACATTTCTCGAAGGCGTTACGCCTTAGTTTGAGAAATGTCCCGTTAGGATCTAAAGCTGAGGAAGGTCCTGCTAGGATCAAAACTCCGGTTAGCATCTTAGAGAGGTTCTACTAGGATCCAAACTCCAGTTAGCCTCTTAGAGAGGTCCTGCTAGGATCCAAACTCCAGTTAGCATCTTAGAGAGGTCCTGCTAGGATCCAAACTCCAGTCAGCATCTTAGAGATGTCCTGCTAGGATCCAAACTCCAGTCAGCATCTTAGAGAGGTCCTGCTAGGATCAAAACTCCAGTCAGCATCTTAGAAAGGTCCTGCTAGGATCCAAACTCCAGTCAGCATCTTAGAAAGGTCCTGCTAGGATCAAAACTCCAGTTAGCATCTTAGAGAAGTCCTGCTAGGATCCAAACTCCAGTCAGCATCTTAGAAAGGTCCTGCTAGGATCCAAACTCCAGTCAGCATCTTAGAAAGGTCCTGCTAGGATCAAAACTCCAGTCAGCATCTTAGAAAGGTCCTGCTAGGATCAAAACTCCAGTCAGCATCTCAGAGAGGTCCTGCTAAGATCAAAACTCCGGTTAGCATCTTAGAAAGGTCCTGCTAGGATCCAAACTCCAGTCAGCATCTTAGAAAGGTCCTGCTAGGATCAAAACTCCAGTCAGCATCTTAGAAAGGTCCTGCTAGGATCCAAACTCCAGTCAGTATCTTAGAAAGGTCCTGCTAGGATCCAAACTCCAGTCAGCATCTTAGAAAGGTCCTGCTAGGATCAAAACTCCAGTCAGCATCTTAGAGAGGTCCTGCTAGGATCCAAACTCCAGTCAGCATCTTAGAAAGGTCCTGCTAGGATCAAAACTCCAGTTAGCATCTTAGAGAGGTCCTGCTAGGATCCAAACTCCAGTCAGCATCTTAGAGAGGTCCTGCTAGGATCAAAACTCCAGTTAGCATCTTAGAGAGGTCCTGCTAGGATCCAAACTCAAGTTAGCATCTCAGAGAGGTCCTGCTAGGATCAAAACTCCAGTCAGCATCTTAGAAAGGTCCTGCTAGGATCCAAACTCCAGTCAGCATCTTAGAGCGGTCCTGCTAGGATCAAAACTCCAGTCAGCATCTTTAAGAGGTCCTGCTAGGATCCAAACTCCAGTCAGCATCTTAAAGAAGTCCTGCTAGGGCCAAAACCTCAGACAACCCTTGAGATAGATTGTGCTCGATTCAAAACCTCAGACAACCCTTGAGATAGATTGTGCTTGATTCAAAGCCTCATGGAATGTGTGCATTTCACATAGGTCCATTGTCAGTCATTGTGCATGTTCCATCTGCATTGTTTGGTCGTAATTTTAGTTTTTTTCCCAGCATGTAGCTCAGGCATGCAGCTCAGTGCACGTGCTTGATTATCATGAACTACGTGTTTGATTTTAATCTTCTTTTGGGTGCCTTCCCAATCTGTTTCATTCTGTGGCCCTTTATGAAATGCGGGCTTCGTTCTCTACATTTCGTCAACTGAATGTTTTACAGAGCCGCTTGTATCAACAGAAGAAGCCTTTGACCACAGTTTGTAGATTGAAACAGGACAACCAAAATCCTCTTGCGGTGGCACCATGTCTCTTTAGGAAGAGGTATGGTCCTAAAAAGAATCTGAGTGATACTCGGAATAATACCTCTTCCTGAAGAGACCTCATACATGGTGTCACCACAATCCCTTCCGTGATTGTTTCACCGTCCATGCGAAGCCTTCAGTCCTATTTTAAATCTTTGAAGTCGGTGACAAGCCACAGCCAGTTTGATAAGATTTTATGTGTGCCTGGGACAAAGCCAGAGCCTGACCCTAATCTAGGGATTCGCAAAGGTCCTATGTTAATTTTTTTTTTTTTTTGGGGGGGGGGGAAGGGGGGTTAACCACTTCACAATGGGTCCTCTGAAGATATGAAATGATGTTTGCGTCGAGGAGAATATAACTCAATGAGGGTTTGCCCTGCTCGACGTACTGCTTTGCCTGATGCCTGATTAAAAAAAAAATATCAGGCAGGTTTGCCCTGCCCAGTGTGATAAGCACTGAAAGGCCAGTGTACACGTTTGAATGGAGTACTTGGAGAATTTGGAGTGCCGTCGAAGTTGCTGTGGCCCAGTCCCGCTGAATCTGGGAACCACCATTTTTTTTTACCAAGTTTTTAAAGTGAGACTCTTTTCAGCCTACCACCTATCGGCCAGGCTACCTTATCCAGCCCAGGATTTTTGAAAAAGGGATTTTTTTTGGGGGGGGCTCAAGATTGTCAGCTATGCATGACCATTAACCAAGCATGTTTGTGTGTAGTCACCTCCTGTTCACCCTCGTTATCTTCCTTTTTTTCATCATCAAACCCCTCCTCCTCCCCCTTTCCACCCCCATCCCCAACATCCTCTCTCCCAACATCCACCCTTCAAATGTACAGGATTTTTCTTTGTTTGAGCCTGTTGTTAGGGCGCAACCATTTTCATTTGAGGTAAGATTTTTGTGGGTGCGACTGTAGTCCATAATGGCTTGAGCACTCATTATTTTTCCCTCAATTTCTCGCACTTCTGTAACAATAATCACCCAAACAATACTTTCCCTGCAAATCCAGTGTCCATTGAAGTCTTGTGAAGTTGTGATGTAGCTTTTGTGTCTTGGCTGCTCAAAATAGACTGAAATTTGAATGATCACTTCAAAAAATGTTTTAAACTCCTTTACATTGTTTATTTAGACTCAAATGTAGGTCAAACAAATAAAAAAACATTGAAACAAATTGTGGGAAAAATCTCGAAAAAAATGGATTTTTATTTTTTTATTTTTTATTTTTTTAAATAGACTCAAATTTGATAAAAATCAAGATTTCTTGTTTGATTTTGTGATAGAGATATTCTGGCTTTAAAAACGACTGCTAGAGTTCAAACATGGGTTTCTGAATTTACTTTTTCAAATTTGTGAAAGTTGGGTCATTTGAACATGTGAAGACTTTGCAGCATTTTCTTATGGTTCAGATAAAAAAGAAGGGAATATGATAACTGTTGGACAAAACAAGAACAGAAATTGCGAGTCTCCTTCACTCCCCCCCCCCTCCTTCCCCAACTCATTAATCCACCATTTCCACCCTGCCATGACATGACTGAATGCCGTGATGCCGTGCCTCCAATATAAACCCCAGTATTCCCAGACGAGCTAGCATCTCCCAGCCCAGATACCTCTCCCGTCATTCCCTCGTGTCAAACACTCTCTCAAACCCTGTTCCCCACAGATTAATGCAAGTTTAGCTAATGTGGCTGTGGCTGTGGCTGAATGGCCAGAGAGCCTCTCAGTGCAGGCCGATGGTGCACTCTGGCACTTAGCCATATCCATAGCCAGGTCATTCGTTCAACCGTTTCGCTGCTGACAAGCACCATTCTAATCAAGCCTGTCCGCTGATCGAGAGTCAAAATCCCTGCCACCATGTCTCTAAACAAGCTTGAAGTGCTTTACTAATGCATGGAGTTTGGGATGTAGATGGGGCCCCCTTCCCATGATTGCAAGACTAGGCAGCCCTAGTGCTGCACTGACTTCAGGGTACCAGATCTCAATCGGTGATGGGTTCTATTCTATGCTTGAATTGCTCACAGTTAAACTTAACAAATTAACAGGCTGTGTAATAGCCACAGTTTTTTTTTTGGGGGGGGAGGTGGCGAATATTGAGTATTTTCTTGTGTTCTGGCCACGCCCGGTTTTTAGGTGGAGACCTGTGACAGTGCCCCACCTGCTGTGAATGTCACGCCCCAGCTTTCGCTCTCAGAGGCCGAGCCAACGCCCGCGGCCCCACCCATGAACCAACCTGAGCCAATGCAAGCCGTGCCCGTCATCCAGCCTAAGGGCCAGCCTGTTACCCCACCCAAGACCAAACCCGTGGCCCCGCCCAAGACCACACCTGTTGCCCCTTCAAAGACAACACCTGTGGCCAAGTCCAAGAACAGACCTGTTGCCCCACCGCCAAAGAACAGACCTGTTGCCCCACCGCCGAAGAACAGACCTGTTGCCCCACCGCCCAAGACCACACCTGTTGCCCCGCCCAAGACCACACCTGTGGCCAAGGCCAAGACCACACCTGTGGCCAAGCCCAAGACCACACCTGTTGCCCCGCCCAAGACCACACCTGTTGCCAAGCCCAAAACCACACCTGTGGCCAAGCCCAAGACCACACCTGTGGCCAAGCCCAAGACCACACCTGTGGCCAAGCCCAAGACCACACCTGTGGCCCCGTCCAAGACCACTGCTGTGGCCCCGCCCGAGACCACACCTGTGGCCCCACCCAAGACCACACCTGTGGCCCCGTCCGAGATCACACCTGTGGTCCCGCCCAAGACCACACCTGTGACCCCGCCCGAGACCACACCTGTGGCCCCGTCCGAGATCACACCTGTGGTCCCGCCCAAGACCACACCTGTGGCTCCGTCCAAGACCACACCTGTGGCTCCGCCCAAGACCACTCCTGTGGGCCCGCCCGAGACCACACCTGTGGCCCCACCCAAGACCACTCCTGTGGCCCTGCCCGAGACCACACCTGTGGCCCCGCCCAAGACCACACCTGTGGCCCCACCCAAGACCACACCTGTGGCCCCGTCTGAGACCACACCTGTGGTCCCGCCCAAGGCCACACCTGTGGCTCCGTCCGAGACCACACCTGTGGCCCTGCCCGAGACCACACCTGTGGCCCCGTACGAGACAACACCTGTAGCCCTTCCCAAGACCACATTTGTTGCCTTGCCCGAAACCACACCTGTGGCTCCAACCGAGGCCCCACCTCTGGTCCCGCCCAAGACTCCAACTGCAGCCCCGCCCAATGCCCAACCTGTTACCCTGCCCAAGGCCCAGCCTGTAACTCTGCCCGAAATCCGACCTGTGGTCCCACCCAGGGCTCAGCCTGTGGACCCTCCCGATACCCCACCTGCAGTCCCACCCAGGGACCAGCCCATAGCCCCGCCTATAGCCCAACCTGTGGCCCCGCCGAGGACCCAACCTGTGGCCCTGCTCAGGACCCAACCTGTGGCCCCAACCAATGCTGAGCCGATGGTCCCGCCCATGATCCAACCTGTGGCCCTACCTAGGACCCAACCTGTCGCCCCACCCAAGTCCCCGCCCGTGGCCCCGCCCGACCCCACGGACACCAAGACCGCAGACAGTCAGCCCGTCTTCATCTCCCAGGCGGTCATCCATGTGAGCGGCGGCGGCGACGACGACGAAGAGCCCGAGACCCCGCCCGCCCCGGTCACCACGCCCATCACGGTCCCGGCCCCGCCCGCCCAGGCAAGCGACGGGGAGGGGCAACGCCGGCGGCGATCCGCCAAGAAAGCGGCAGCGGCATCGGCCCCCCTCTACGAGGTGGCCTCGCTGGTGGCCAGCGAGACGGGGCCCAAGCCCCTGATAGAGATCGTCATCCAGCCGGTGACCAACCCGGAGCCACGCTGGCCGGCGGAGTCGGAGCCAGAGGCCGACGCCCGCCCCGTGATGCGCACGGGCCGGACGGCGACAAAGAGAACCACGACGTCCATCATATTAGATGTGGGACAGCTCCCCTCGTTCCAGACGGAATAGACCCTTTTTTTAAACGCAGTGGCTGTTGTTACGGCAGTCGTCCGTGTGGTTCCCTGACTTCACAGTATTTGTCAGGATGTTTACCTCTTGGAACCAGACTATCAGCTAATAGACTGGTTCAACCAGCCTGAAATGCTGACGAAATACAATCAAGTCAGGGAACCAGACGGACGACTGCCGTAACAGCAGCCACTGCGTTTTTTAAATGATTCATTTTTTATCCCGCAATTGACCGATTGCGCCATTTGACCAACAGTGGGTATCAAACAATAAAAAAAAAAACATGGCGGCCCCCACATCAAGGTGCCGCTGTTGGAAAGTACATGATGATTGTGGCACTTGTTTGCTCGATCAAGGCTTTATTTTCTCGAAATCTTTGAAGAACATTCCGGTGTTTGAACCCCGAGATCTTACCGGAATACCCACTGTAAGTCACGCGATGACATGGCGTAATCGGCCTATTGTTTGTTCCACAATCATTTACCCATCCAAGATTGTTCGAGATGTGGAAGGTGCACTGTAGCACTGTCGATATTAAAAAAATTAGTCAAATGCTAACTTAGTGACCTGTCCCTTTGGGGACGCTAAATAAATTCAATTGATTTTCATTGTCTAGTGTAACCAATTACTTGTCAAATACCAACGATGATTCGGGGCTTGAGAAAGGTCCTGACAGGAACGAGAAACGCCATGTCCTTTTGTAATTTCTGGCTTGATTGAAAATCTAAATTGTACAACAACAACCGCAATGGGTTGAAGTGACGGTCACAGGACACTGTTGCCTAACTTTGGTTGGTAGACGCGCCCATGCATAGTAGCGGACGAGGCATGTGTTCTGCCTAACTATTGACCAGCTTGCCACTTGTATGTTTTCCCACTCGGCCAGTGGGCAGGCCAATGCCGAACTGTTGACTTTTGCCATTTCATTTCCCACTGGGGTCGTGGCCACATCGGTGTAGCATCTACGATTTGAAATCCTTCAACATTTTCATAAGAGGATAGGTACTTCTACCTATGACGCGGTTCAGTGACAAAGTAACAAGATGGACGTACCTTCCAGGCCTCCGTACACTGCATTTCGTCCACTGCGCATGGGCACTTTACCTTATCCAAGCCGAAGCGTCACAAAACGTCATCTAAAGCAAGAAACACGTTTTGCTAAGCAGAAACAGGTAGGTTACCAGCCTAAAGGCAACTGCCGTGCACTCATCATCCCTGGTACTCGGTAGTTTTTGTTGCTCAGCACGAACATTGTTTTGCTAAGCAAAAAAAGATCCATTCTAAGATAATTTTCCCGAAAGGCATTTCATTTAAACGCCTCCATTATACGTGTTAATTTTATCAAAGTAATTTTGTTTTTCAGTAGACAGCTGTATATACATTTTAGAGTTATGCAAAAATGTAATTATGTAAAAAAAATTGACTAAATTAAAACAAATTATCTATTATGTACATGTATGAATGTATCATGGTGCATTATGTAAATATATATTCATGAACGAATGTTTTATGAATATGTATGAGCTCATACATAACTATGATGGTATATACATGACATAGAAATTAATTATATTTATTATATGACTTTTCTTCTTTCACAGGATATTACGCACAGCGTCATCAACTAATATCTGTTTCTATCATATTTTTTTATATTATTGTATTTTTATTCCTATGGGTCTTTTTTCCCGTATCGGTTTCAATGGTACGAATTGTTGCCGTCGGCAGCAGGGGTAGAAGTTCTTTGAGCAGAGGAGAATGGGATTTCTTTTTTGGGAAAGCCACGTGCAACGAAAAACAAAAATCTTATTGTCGAAAACGAAGACTGAAACTTGATAGGTTAACAACGAGTGAGGACAAACCTTTTTTCTTTTTCTTTTTTTTAATGTGAAGGTGTTTCAGATGGGTGATGCCACAGCGATCACAAGTTTTTGCCGTCAGACAAAATTAAATGTAAGTCATCTCTATCGAGGAGGAGTTTGGCTCTGAGACTAACGGTCTCGGTAAAAGATTCGTGAACATTTGCTTGGAGGAATCACAGTTTGGAAGGGTTGCTGTTGGACCATATCTCTTTCGAGGAGGAGTATTTCTCTGAGAAGAGCCGGTATCTTCAACGAAACCACCTTGATTGAATCCCTCTCCCAATTATTGCCCCCGTGTGACGAGGGAAATAGTTAATAATATCCCGCTGTGGAATATTGCACCCCTGTCATCAGACTGTATAGGCGGGGAAGAGGGTAATAGTCGATTAGCCAACGCCGTGATCTCGTGGATGTAAGTTCGACTTTAACGAAACCAAAAAGGGCATTCAGTTCCATGACGAGCTGTCGAAGAAAGAAAAACCTTTGGACACGCGTGTACATAATAAAATTGTAAATAAGAATTATCAGTGCAAAATATTGACCCGTGCTTGAGAACTATATCCCCCACACCGCTGGGGAGATAGTGTCAACTATTGACACGTGCTAGAGAACTATATCCCCCACATCGCTGGGGAGATAGTGCCAACTATTGACACGTGCCAGAGAACTATATCCCCCACATCGATGGGGAGATGTGAACTATTGACACGCGTGCTTGAGAACTATATATATATCCCCACACCGCTGGAGAGATAGTGCGAACTATTGACCCGTGCTAGAGAACTATATCCCCCACACCAATATAAATATACACCAGGCTATCATAGCTTAAGTTTGTGGGCGTGGTCCATTCCACCGACCCATTGTAGTAATAACCCTCCTTTTGAGGGTAAAATATAAAAGTCAGACAAAAAAGTGGATATCGGGCTTAAAATAAGGCTTTAAATAACGTCGTAATTAATTTGGTTTGATTTGTTCGTTTTAATTCACTCCCTGTTTTGAAACCAAGGTAAGTATATTTCCTGTCCCTCTCTTTCGAGTTTTGCATTTTATCTGGTCGTAATTTTGAAGTAGCAAAAATGATTCACACGGAATTTCAGCGGGTGATTGCGGTATTGCCAGGCGGGCAGCCCGCGTCGTTTCCCCCGCGTAGGACCGGTGGTTTTCCACGGTGGTCGGATATTTTGGACCCCACGCTTATGCGTGGAAATTGTTTTTTTTTTGTGCAATGCTTTTTTTTAATGACATTGAATTATGAATAACCCGATCTAATTATTGTACTTAAATGACTCATGTCAGTGGTGGCGTACTTTATTCTAAAAAAATAAAATAAAAAAAACAGCATCCAGAAAAAAAATTCGAACATACACATGGTGCAGTTATGTGGGCATTGTGTCTATAGCTTTTCAATAAAAAGTAAAGAGAAACGGAAACAAGATCGTCATGGTTTATTGTCGTCTAGCTCCGTTCAGTTCAGCCCTGCCGTGTCGTGCCCTACCCTCCCACATCTGCCCAGTCCTGTCCTACCCTGCCCTGTCCTGCCAGGTTGCCCTACCTTACCCTGCCTTGCCCTGCCTTGCCCTGCCTTGCCCTGCCCTGCCCTGCCTTGCCTTGCCCTGCTTTGCCCTGCCTTGCCCTGCTTTGCCCTGCCTTGCCCTGCCCTGCCTTGCCCTGCCCTGCCCTGCCCTGCCCTGCCCTGCCCTGCCCTGCCCTGCCCTGCCCTGCCCTGCCCTGCCCTGCCCTGCCCTGCCCTGCCCTGCCTTGCCCTGCCCTGCCTTGCCCTGCCCTGCCCTGCCCTGCCTTGCCCTGCCCTGCCCTGCCCTGCCCTGCCTTGCCCTGCCCTGCCTTGCCCTGCCCTGCCCTGCCTTGCCTTGCCCTGCCTTGCCCTGCCTTGCCCTGCCTTGCCCTGCCTTGCCCTGCCTTGCCCTGCCTTGCCCTGCCTTGCCCTGCCTTGCCCTGCCCTGCATTGCCCTGCCTTGCCCTGCCTTGCCTTGCCCTGCCTTGCCCTGCCTTGCCCTGCCCTGCCCTGCCTTGCCCTGCCTTGCCCTGCCTTGCCCTGCCCTGCCTTGCCCTGCCCTACCCTGCCTTGCCCTGCCTTGCCTTGCCTTGCCCTGCCTTGCCCTGCCCTGCCTTGCCCTGCCCTACCCTGCCTTGCCCTGTCCTGCCCTGCCTTGCCTTGCCTTGCCCTGCCCTGCCTTGCCCTGCCGTGCCGTGCCCTACCCTCTCGTATCTGCCTAGTTCTGTCCTGCCCTGTCCTGTCCTGCCAGGCTGCCCTGCCTAGCCATACCATATACCCTGCCCTGCCCTACCTTGCTCTGGCCTGCCCAGCCCTGCCCAGCCATGCACTGCCATATCTGCCCTGCCCTGCCCTGCCCTCACCTACCCTCCCCTACCTTACCCTACCCTACCCTACCCTACCCTACCCTACCCTACCTTACCCTACCTTACCCTACCCTACCCTGCTCTGCCAAGCCATTCCCTGCCTATAATCTGCCCTATCGTACCCTGCTGTTGCGTGCCGTCTCACTTGCATTGGTCAATCGCTGGAGTTGTTAGTGGAATGCCAGCGATTACCGGACCACAAACTACCGCTGGAGGCATCCCTGCCGAAACTCGGCCAGAGGAAAATGGAATACCAGCTTCAGAAAACCTAGTATCTACTGAAGTCGCCCATATTCTCCATAGTCAGTCACTCTCTCCCTCGGTCCCTATATGACAAGAAGGTATCAGAACAGCTTCTTCCCACGTTCAGCTTGTCTTTCTGTTTCTCACCTTCACATGATCTGGCCTGGCCCGTTGAAAGAGAAAAATGCCAAATGACTTTGTTGCTTTTTCAACTCCATGAAATTGGGCCCTGGTGAAGTTGTCCGTTAGATTTGATATCGTGCGACAGTTGTCGTCCAGATTATTCAACGCACCACCATCTTGCCCCCACCTAACCCTGACACGAACGGTCGGCCTAGTTTGAGGTGAGAAACCATTATCGCGAATCGGTCTGCCGTTCGTAATCTGTGGCGAGTTCTATGCTGTCGATTATCCCTGGTTCGTCGGTGTCATGCGGTCTTCGCCGAACTGCCGAGCCTTTCGAAAACAAAAACTGTTCAAGGCGCAGCTCGAAAATCGTGACCATTCACGGATGCGCAGCGATGCGTGCGCATTGGAAATCACTGAAGGTGGGCTCTTTAAAGAAGCCGTACTCCCTTCTAAATCTCTTTCAAATTTGGATATGGAATTTGTCCGTTGTTGAATTATATTTCAGTTGGGAAGCTTCTAGTTTGCTGTTAAACTGTATAAGTCGATCTGCGATATTATTATTAGTGGGCCAGATCGAATCCTGATCGAAATATAACTAGAAACAAAAAAAGAGGGTCTGACATTCAGATCATATCCGGACGTTTGCCTTTACCTCTGGCTCTTTCTCTGCCTCTCTCACCCCTCCTACCCTTCTCCCCCTCAGCTCCCTCTCCTCCCTCCCTCTGTTTCTCCCTCTACCTCTCCCTCTGCATCTGCCTCTGCCTCTGCCTCTGCCTCTGCCTCTGCCTCTGCCTCTGCCTCTGCCTCTGCCTCTGCCTCTGCCTCTGCCTCCCCCTCTCCCTCCCCCTCTCCCTCCCCCTCTCCCTCCCTCTCTCCCTGCCCCTCTCCCTCCCCTCTCCCTCCCTCTCCTTCTCCCCTCCCCCGTTTCCCTCGTGACGAATTTCTCCCGACTTTCAGGGACCTTTCAGGAAGCCTTTGCTTCTGCCATCCGTTCCGAAGTAAAAAATAGTTGATAGAACACAGCTTACATCTTTAATGGCAAATATTTTTCCCTTTATAAGAAGGCTTATACTGTGACGGGAGTCAATGTTTGGGTAAAGTACCGGTACCTTGATTACTTAAGGCTATTCATGGTGGTGGACCTATATAATAAACAGCATAGGTTTGCGGTGACACCATGTACGAGAATCTCTTTTGTGAGTGAGTGGTGGTTCTGGAAAGAACCAGAGGGTTACACTCGACGTTTCGGACAGTGTGCTCTGTCCGTCTTCGTGGGGGGGGGGGTGCAAGGGTTTTGTTCAGTGCGAAAATGGAAAGATTCGTTTTTGTTTTGAGAAAGGGGGGGCGATGCTGTAACTTGGACGAGAGACCCACGCAAGCATTATCATGTTTTTGGGGGCTTGTCGGACCGCGAACGTGAACGCCTAGCCTACCGAGCCCTGATTTTGAGGGCGGGGTGGGGGGATCCTGCTCCGGCCTGTCAGATGCCTGTTTGGAGATCGTGATGATCATAATACCGCTTGCGACTTCCGGAATAATATCCGTTGCTGATTCGTCAACTTCAACTTGGCACCGGAGTGACTGTGTTGTGACACTGGATTGCAAAAGTTCGGTAGGCGGGTGCCATACCGCCCCAAACTCCCCCTCCCCGTAATAACACATTGTGCTATATGCGCCTCTCTTCGGTGGGATGCGTGGTACCAGACCCCGATACCACCTCACCCACACACACACACCCACACACACGACACGATCACCACTAGGTCGCTTTGGATTAGTTCCAAGGGCAGCGAGTCGCTATAGGTCGTGGGACCCAACACACACACAAAATCACAGCCCCAACAATTTCCCCGTCGTCGCGATTATATCGTCACGGCCGCCAAAGACCGGAGAGATCCCGACCGAGACGCGGGCTGAGCTAGCTGCCGTGCGTGGGCAAGATCACCCGATGACGGTGGGTTTGCCAAGCCGGTAAACTGTTCGGACAGGAGGCTTCTCTGCCTCCGTGGAGTGTCCTGCTAGGGACGAAACGCCGGGGGCGCTCTCTCTCTCTCGAACTTTAACGAAGATTTGCGTGAGACAGTCCGTATACCGGTGAGTGGGTAGGCTAGTTGGCTGCATCGCGGCATGATTCCGAAGTTCGCTCTTCATTCCAACACACAGGAGGGGAATGTATAACGCAATGCTACATCCTGCTGTGTTAATTTGCCCGGGACCTTTCAGACGGTTTTGAGATAAGCATTTTGGTTCAACAAGCAGTTTGCGACCATTTTTCGTTCACATTAAATTAATTCTAAAATTTAGTGGGCCTGACGTTTCGATCCTAGCAGGACCTTTCTCAAAGGCAGAGTGACAAGGACAAAACAGATACATGTACACGAAGGCAGGGGGGAGAGAGTGAATAGGACACGGATGAGAAACAGAGGACAAAGAGTGAAGCTGGTAGGGAGAGATCAAAGGGAAGGGCAAGGGGTAGGGTAGGGATTAGTGAGAGGAGGGGGAAAGATCAAAGAGAAGGGCAAGGAGTGGGGTAGGGATTAGTGACAATAGGGGGAAAAGATCAAAGAGAGAAGTGTGAAAGACTGAACACAAAAGAAGGATTATCAGAAAGCTGCATGGTGTTAGTCATTACCTTCCTGGATGTTGAGACCATGTGGTTGAATAGTCCGAAGACGCTTCATCCACATTTTCTCACGGCTAAGACGGACAGCATTACTACGGTGACCAAGTGATTCTATGCCCAGTACACTCATATCTGATATCGAATGATCAGGGAGATTGAAGTGATACCCAACAGGGGTGTCCATTAAATTAATTCTTTTACTTTCCCCTTGTTCAGCTCCTTCCCTACTGCTTGCCCTTCCCCAGTGATCGTACCCTGGTCTGTCTACTAGCTTTCCTCCTCTGATCCCTTCCCTACTGCCTGCCCTTCCCTTTGATCTCACCCTGGTCTGTCTACTAGCTTTCCTCCTCTGATCCCTTCCCTACTGCCTGCCCTTCCCTTTGATCTCACCCTAGTCTGTCTACCAGCTTTCCTCCTTTGATCCCTTCCCTACTGCTTGCCCTTCCCTTCGATCTCACCCTGGTCTGTCTACCAGGTTTCCTCCTTTGATCCCTTCCCTACTGCTTGCCCTTCCCTTCGATCTCACCCTGGTCTGTCTACCAGCTTTCCTCCTCTGATCCCTTCCCTACTGCTTGCCCTTCCATTTGATCTCACCCTGGTCTGTCTACTAGCTTTCCTCCTCTGATCCCTTCCCTACTGCTTGCCCTTTCCTTCGATCTCACCCTGGTCTGTCTCCCAGCTTTCATTCTTTGATCCGTTCCCTACTGTTTGCCCTTCTCTTTGATCTCTCCCTGGTCTGTCTACCAGCTTTCCTCCTTTGATCCCTTCCCTACTGCTTGCCCTTCCATTTGATCTCACCTTGGTCTGTCTACCAGCTTTCCTCCCTTGATCCCTTCCCTACTGCTTGCCCTTCCCTTTGATCTCACCCTGCATGGTCTGTCCACCAGCTTTCCTCCTTTGATCCCTTCCCTACTGCTTGCCCTTCCCTTCGATCTCACCCTGCATGGTCTGTCCACCAGCTTTCCTCCTTTGATCCCTTCCCTACTGCTTGCCCTTCCCTTTGATCTCACCCTGGTCTGTCTATTAGCTTTCCTCCTCTGATCCCTTCCATACTGCACGCACTTCCCTTTGTGTTCGTAGCTCTATGATCTTACCCTATTCTGTCATTAAGGATCTCATACGACACACGCAAGTTTCATTCTCATAAAATTATTTGCCTGAGTGCGTCTAGCAATACATGCTGTTCGGTACATCCTTCCAGACCCTCACTTTGTGCACAGTACACAGTCATACCTGAGTTGATTGAATGTCCTTCTTGTAGAATGTTGTTCAGTTGCTTTAATGTTGTGGATGAAGCGTCTTCGGACTATTCAACCACATGGTCTCAACATCCAGGAGGGTAATGACTAACACCATGCAGCTTTCTGATAATCCTTCTTTTGTGTTCAGTCTTTCACACTTCTCTCTTTGATCCTTCCCCCTATTGTCACTAATCCCTACCCCACTCCTTGCCCTTCTCTTTGATCTTTCCCCCTCCTCTCACTAATCCCTACCCTACCCCTTGCCCTTCCCTTTGATCTCTCCCTACCAGCTTCACTCTTTGTCCTTTGTTTCTCATCCGTGTCCTATTCACTCTCTCCCCCCTGCCTTCGTGTACATGTATCTGTTTTGTCCTTGTCACTCTGCCTTTGAGAAAGGTCCTGCTAGGATCGAAACGTCAGGCCCACTAAATTTTAGATTTGCTTTAATGTTGTAAGAAACAAAGGCCAAGGTGGCTACTCGATCCATTACAACATGCTGTTCTCATTTTTCTCTGTAAGTCACTCTTTCGTCACTTGGCGCATATTGCGCTGCTGTGGCATGGATGAGATCAGGCCAACCTTTCCCATCAACTGCCAGATGGGATCTACAGCTGAGTAACTCAGTCCTACACTCTTATTTCTATCTTAAAGCCAAGATGTTGCAGGTCTACCTCGACGCCTTTTGCCTTCTATTTTCCCAGAATAAGTGTCTTTTCCATACAATTTGGTCTAATCATAATGACCAGTCCAAACAATCTTAATTTCCTTACTTGTATATCTTTACGAATCTTTGAACCAAGCTTTTTCAATACCCATTCATATGTTTTGTGTGAACTTCTTTCCATGGAATTGTTAACACTCTAAGAAGGCACCACATTTCGAAAGCATCCACTTCCTTATAGTCTTGCCTGTTTTATTTGCCCACGATTCGCAATCGCAGTCACATTATGTTATTGGAAGTAATTTTAGTCACAACGCGACTTTAATTACAAGGCAAACTTATACGCCTCGGTCCGATGGGTTGGAGCGGAGCGCTTGCCCCTCGTTGACCCGTCAGATGAGCTCTTTTAACGGCCGGCCGTTCGACGTAAACACGGCTCCTCCTCTCGTGTTGACAAATTATTGTTGTCGCCACGCCAGGCGAGAACCCCTTCAAGTCTAGTTCTTGGTGGTAATTTATGACCGCAATGTCAAATGAGCCACAGCAAGATGGAGAGAACGTTTTTAGAGTTCTAAAAATACACTTGTGTGTTTGTGTCATCAACATGTAGAGGAACATTTGGAATGTTTCCTCCAGTAATTCAAGAGCAAAGGAGAATCTCAACTGGCCGAAATTCTCTGCGATTTGGGCTTTGTTTTTGTGTGTGTAGAGTGTTAATTTTGATAGGGGTCTTGGAGCCTTGCTGGGATCGAAACCTATTTTATTATTCGTTGGAAACTACACATTATCGTAACGCATTGTTCCAGCTTCCAAGCCAGACCTTTCTCAAAGACAAAACTAGTTCGGTTTTGTTTTTGTTAAACACAGGAATTCAACTAATTTTGTTCACTGCTTCCGTAACCCTTTGACCCTCGAAACTCTCTATCTCCCGATAGTGTCTCCACCCGATGAGATGAGATGAGATGAACACTGCAAAAACCGAATCTCCACTTGCTAAAGCCTCACCAACAAAAGAGCGAGCCCAAAATCTCAGTCTCCTAAAATGCACCCTGATAAAAAAGACCAGTCGACTAATTGGGAGGCTACCACCTAAGGGCTGGGCAGCTCAGATGGGAAGATCGCTGGTACGCAAAACCAAAGGTCTCGGGTTCAAATCCCAGTCCAGTCAAATTTTTCCTGGCCAGTTTTGTTTTTCAAGTGGAAGGTTTGCGGTGACACCATGTAAAACTTCTTTTTCGAGAAGGAGTGTGGCTCTGAAAAGACCCGCTAGCTCAACGTTTCGGGAAGTGTGTACTCTGCCCGTCGTCTCCTGGCATAGTATACACAGTCTCCTGACGACGGGCATGCAGAATACACGCTAGGGTCTTTTCGGCACTTTTCAGAGCCACACTCCTTCTCGAAAGAGAAGTGCTACATGGTGTCACCGCAAACCTTCCACTTAGTACTTCCAACATGGAAGTGTTATTTTACGTTCAATTCAAACGCTAAAAGAACGTGCACTATATAGTTGAGACCCCATTGCTTTATGTGCACAATTTGGCAGAAGAGGAATACTTCGTTGATGTATCGCACATGTTATTGTGTCCTTCATTCGTTGCCGATATTCCTTCTGTTCTTCTCCTGTTATTGTCACCTGGCAAATAGACAATCCTGCTGGTGATGTAACGATTGTTTGCAAGTAAAGTGTTGCGCGCACGGGGCTTTGAATAATTATGCGCAAACTCGGATCAACAAACAGAAGTCCACGGAATTTTCGCGAAGGACTTTGGCTTTACGGTACAGGACGTATCGCCATAAGTAAACATGAAGGGCACCAGGGGAGAAACTATTCAAAGCGAAGAAAGCTTCAAGTCTTATCGAGCCACTATGTGAACAGTTGGCGATGACGACCGTGCACGTCATCTCTTCCGAGAAGGAGTGTGACTCTGAGAAGGGCCGGAAGGCCTAACTCGGTCAGGTAAGACTTGAAGGTTTGCACGGGGGAAGCACTAAGTGGAAAGTTTGGCGGTGGCACCACGTGAGTCCTTCTCTTTCGAGAAGTATGGCTCTACGAAGATCCAGTTACTCAGGGCAAAAAAGTTGTCTTATGAGAACGAGGTTCTCGATGGTCACAGTAGCCTGCCTAATGCGTTCCTCAACCACCTCCTCCCTAGGTAAGAGGTCGAGTAGTCTTATCGGCATGCATTCGTATTTGTATTTCAAATAACTTGTTTTTCTACTTCACCGTTCGCGAACAAGACAGACGGCAGAACGTGTCGATTCTATCGGGGATACCGAGTATATATAACGTCCCGAAGCCGAACCTTACCGCATACTGGCAACAGCGCATGCGTGGTTGGCAGGCATCGCATGGCATCATGGGAAAGGTCGCGACCTCGTTGAAATAAAGGTGCGGCAAACTGCGTACACGCGCCTATCAATTGTATTTCTTATCGGTTTCTTCTCTTCGAACAATCTTGATTCGATGTCAGAACCAATCAATGTCTGCATTTTGAGCTGGGATTAATGCTGACGGCTCGTCGATCGACCGGTTAGCATCCAATCTGCCCAGTGGACAAAATGTTTCATTCGTTTATTTCGGTTGTCGTTCAGTGACTCATAGCGTCCTTGACCGCTATGTACATTCGTCGTGATGTGTGGTGAAAAATGGGGGTGTGTTTTTTGGCAATCATACCTGTGGCTGAATTGTTGATGCTGTGACGTCACAAACGTGGCGCCGTACACCAAGCGTGGGAGGAGGTAGAACAATAAATATTTGTAACCCACGCTCCCTCGTGAAATATATGGCGGCGCCTCGCGCATGCGTGGTTCACGCTCGGTTGTCAAGTTAGCGGTCCATATTATTTTCTACACGATACGAACACGATTAATCACTGCATTGTGGGTCGACTAGTCAACAGAAATTTTCTTTTTTACCCTTTTGCAAATAAACACCTGTATCATGCTTACGCCAATCGACGACTCCGTTTTCATTTCTAAACAAATGAAATCTTTCCGAAGTCGATCAGCCTGGTAAGTTGCGGAACTTCTTGATTCTTCAAGTAATGCCAAACATTTTGAAATTATGTCAAAAAAAGAAACTTTGACTGGACCGGGACTTGAACCTAGGACCTCTGGATTAACGTACCAGCGCTCTTACCGTCAGAGCTATCCAGATGGTGGCCTTCCCATAATAGTCAACTAGTCTTTGCCAGGGTACACTGAAAACAAATAAAGTAACCAAAAAAAAGTAATAGCGGAAACGAATCTCCGTCTCCAGTGAAAAATTCAATTTTGGCTCTACATAATTGCAGTACATTGAACTGACCTGGAATAAAAAACAGTGTAGAAGGACAAAAACTTTCCTTCACTCGGAACGAAGCCTTGATTGAGCGCACCTCGAGATATCTCCGGTATTTGTCACGGCCGAACGGTTTCGCTCACTCCCAATAAAGAGAATCTTAAAAAACAATAAAACAAAATCGTATTTCATTTGACGAACGAGTGGGGATATTATGTCTATACAGTCGGTGCAAAAATAGCTTTTGCCTTCCTCGCCAAAAAAAAAAAAATCCCAGAAATGAGCGGGTTTGTCGTCGTGCACAAATTCCAGGATCAACAACTGATTGTAATCAGTTGCGGCTGCCAGTTAAAACGATTCCAAGCTGTCTACAGTAACAATCTGTAATTTGATTCGGCGAATCAAAGTCCTAGATATGTTTTTTTCCTTCTTCTATTTCACTTCGAAGCAGCACAGCGTGGCGTAGCGTCCTAACAGACGCGGGTCACGTATTGTTATGCATTTGATTGGATTGATTAGTTTGGGTTATTTTGTTGCCAAAGCAAAGGTCTATCAGATAATGCCGTGCGCTGGTTGCCGGCTGAGCGTCCGACAAGAGCGACAATGCAGTGGAATTGCTCGGGACGGGCCAATGGTAGTCTCTCTTTGATAGTGATCCGTTTGATATAGTCACTGTGATTTTGTAAGTTGACCTCTGATGAAGGTCCTGCTAGGATCGAATCGTTAGGCCACTAACTACAATTTTGCATTTCACCACAGGTCCAACGGGTTGGTAAGCAGTTAGCAACATATTTACACCTTTTTTTAAGAGAGAGAGAAAAAGAGGGAGAGAGAGAGACGAAAGACAGAGAGAGAGGAAAAGAGGGGAAAGAGAGTGAGAGAGAGGGAGAGAGAGAGGAAAGGGCAGGGAGAGGGAGTGAGAGAAGAGAGGGAGAGATGGAGAGAGGAGAGAGGGAGAGAGAGATGGAGAGAGAGATGGAGAGAGAGAGATAGAGAGAGAAAGGATAGAGAGGGAAGAGAGAAGAGAGAGGAGAGAGAGAGGGAGAGAGATGGAGAGAGAGAGGGGGAGAGAGACGGAGAGAGAGAGTGGAGAGAAGGGGGCCATACTACACGGTGCTGCACTGTTCTCTTTCTTTTATCAACGCCCGTCAGATTCCATCAGCTCAAGGGTTCAACGACCTGGGATACTCGCTCGGCTGTGGAGTCCCGCGCTCTGTACGTGAACAAAAAAAAGGGCTGGTTGCATTTCTGCTGTCCCTTGATGGGCTGAACTTTTCGAAAGCCGGGTCAGTTTGAGGCTGACGCAGAGAGCCGATCTTTGGAAACCGATTCCAATCGAGGCAAACGCCGACTCGTCGTCCGACGGGTGAACTATCCGTCACACATTGATTCCAATCTTTTGGGGAGTGTCTCTTGGAGCGCGGACGGTCTGACTGACACAAGATCGGGACGGTTCGGGAATTCAAGGGAGGACTCTTCAGAAGCTGCTGCTCCGTCGAGCTCCGAGGTTGAAGACTCGACGGCCACGGTATGGAGTTGGACGATGTTTGGCGGCACCTGGGCGACTTCGGCCGCTACCAGACCTTGGCCTACGTCCTGATCTCCATCGTGGGCACCTGGATCCCCTCCTGGCAGATCTTCGGCATCATCTTCACGGCCGACCGGCCGCCCTTCCACTGCCGGCCCTGGCCCAACCTGACCCTGGAGGAGAGCCTGCCGCCGGCGGCGTGGGACTCGGAGGGCGGCGGCGGCGGCGGCAACGCCACGGCCTGCCTGATGTACGGCCTGGCCGACGAGCCGTCGGAGTCAGCGGGCGCCGACGTGACGGCCGACGGGGGCTGGGCGTCCGGCGTCCCCGTCGTCAACACCAGCGACCTGGTGCCCTGCCCCAACGGGATCGAGTACGAGCCGCTGTACGGAGAGAATACGATCGTCATGGAGGTGAGCTCTCTCTCAGATTTGTTCCTCAGCAGAAAAGTTTGAAGTGTTTTTGTTAACGTCTGTTTTTTTGTTGGGTTTTTCTTTGAAAAAACAAAAAACATTTGGAAAAGTCACCGGTAAAGGTGGTAATCTTTGGAGATCAGTCTTCAGCGATCAATTTTCCTTTCCTTTTCAAGTTTTTAATACGAGATCTCTTTTTATAAAAAAAAAAGATTCTTCTTCTTCCTGTCCTCCCTGCATCTACTTTCTCCCGTCAACCTCTTCCTCTTCTTTCTCCCCTCTTATTCTTGCTTCTCCTGCTCCTCCTCCTACATCTCCTCCTCCTCCTTGCCCTCCTCCATCTCCTACTCCCCCTGCTCTTCCTTCTCTTCCTCCATCATCTCCTCCACCTCGCCTTCTCCTCCTCCTGCCTGCCTCCCTCTCTGCCTGCCTTTCCTCCTCCTCCTCCTCGCCCCTCCTCATCCACCTCCTCCTTGCCCCTCCTCCTCCTCGACCTCCTCCTCATTGCCCCCTTCTCCTTCTCACCCTCCTCCATCTCCTCCTCGCCCTCCTCCATCTCCTCCTCGCCTCCTCCTCCTGCCTGCCTGCTTGCCTCCCTCCCTCCCTGCCTTTCCGCCTCCTCCTCTTCCATCTCCTCCTCCCCTCCTCCTCCTCCTCCTCTTCTTCCTCCCCGCTACTCCTCCTTTTTCTCCTCCTCCTACTACATCTACTCCATCTCCTCCTCTACCTCCTCCTCCCTCTCCTCTCCCTACTCCCTCTCCTTCCCCTCATTCTCTCCCTCTTCTCCCATCCCCTTACCCTCCCCTCCCTCCAGCTGGACCTGGTCTGCGACCAAGAAATCTTGGCCAGCACGGCGCAGTCCATCCTGTTCGTGGGCGTGCTCACCGGGGCCTTCGTCTTCGGCCAGCTCTCGGACCTAATCGGCCGCAAGACCGTCCTCCTTCTCAGCCTGGTCCTGGAGTCGGTGGCCGGTATCGCCATCTGCTTCGTCCACCGGTACCACTGGTTCGTCATGCTCTGGTTCTTCGTGGGAATGTGTGAGCAGGTAATATGCACCCCACCCCCCCCCCACACACACACAGATTGCGTTGGTCTTGGTCCGCTGACGATTTTCCCGTTCAAAGCCCCTACACAACATTGGTCGAGGTCAAAGAATAGCATCCATACGTTGTCTGATCCAACTTATGCACGATTTTCTGGAGTCTCGAGAAAATCGTGAAAACCGCTTCATTTGTTTCGCGAAAATGCAGCATTCAACGCCGTACTGTTCCGAAAAAAAGTTTAGATCTCGTTGAGACGTAAACTATTTCTTCCACAAATACAACATTTTAGGCAGAACTATTTCAGTGAGCTAAAGGTTTCTACTATAACCATCTTCAAACTGTGTAAGTTTCATCTGTGAACATTTCTATTGTTCGATCTTACCAATGTTGTGTAGGGGCTTTAAAGTGCTCTTAGTTTTCTAGAGGGGTTTTGGTAGGTTGAAGGCATTGGTTTGTGTGTTGGTCGGATCACCAGGGGCTGTTTCGTAGACCTGATTGAGAACCGAAACCTGCTTACTGACAAAAATATATTTGAGGGATGATATCATGTCGCCAACTAAAATTCCCACAAATGTTCTGCTTAAATCGAAATACTATGTCTTTCTAACCTCTCCCTCTCCGTGAATAGGGCGCCCTCATTGTTCAAGGTGTATAATTGCTCCCTCCCTTCTACTGTACCCCTCTTTTCCACTCACGTACTCTCCCTGTCTCTGTCTCTCTCTCCTCTCTCTCCAACTGTATCTCCCTGTCTCCCTGCCTCCCTTCCTCCGTCCCTGCCTTCCACCCTCCGTCCCTGCCTGCCTGCCTCCGTCCCTCCCTCCCCCTCCCCTTCCCTCTCCCTAATCCAGGGCATAAACCTGTCGGAGTACGTGCTCATCATGGAGATGTTCTCGCCCAAGAGGCGTTCCATGGCGGGCTGCATCAACAACATCTCCTGGGGCGTCGGTGTGACCCTCCTGGCGCCCATCGCCTACTTCCTCCGAGACTGGCGCACCATGCAGCTGGCAATCTCTATCCCCTGCCTCCTGGCCATCCCGCTCTGGTTGTGAGTATACCGACCGCAAGGCATAAAACACGGGGGGAATGCGGTCCTGCCTGCCTCCATCTCTCCCTGCCTCCCTTCCTGTCGGCTTGCCTCCCTGCCTCCCTGCCTGCCTCCCTGCCTCCCTGCTTGCCTCCCTGCCTGCCTCGCTGTCTGTCTCCCTGCCTGCCTCACTGTCTGTCTCCCTGCCTGCCTCACTGTCTGTCTCCCTGCCTGCCTCCCTGCCTCCCTGCTTGCCTCCCTGCCTGCCTCGCTGTCTGTCTCCCTGCCTGCCTCACTGTCGGCCTCCCTCCCTGCCTCCCTCCCTCCCTGCCTCTCTCCCTGCCTCCTTGCATACTTTATTTCCTGCCTGCCTCTCCCTCCCTGTCTGCCCCTTCCCTCCCTGCTTGCATCCCTTCCTGTCTCTTTCCCTGCCTCCCTCCCTGCCTGCCTGCCTCCCTCCGATCCCTGCCACTCCCCCTGCCTCCTTGCATACTTTCTTTCCTGCCTGCCTCTCCCTGTCTCCCTCCCTGCCTCCCTGCCTCCCTGCCTCCCTGCCTCCTCGCATACTTTCCTGCCTGCCTCTCCCTGTCTCTTTCCCTGCCTCCCTCCCTGCCTCCCTCTCCCTCCCTGCCTCTCTGACTACTTCCCTGTCTGCCTACATACTTTCCTGTCTCTTTCCCTGCCTCACTCCCTGCTTCTCCCTCCCTCAATGTCTGTATGCCTGTCTCCCTCCCTGTCTCTTTTTTTCCAAACCGAGCCCAAAGGTATCCGTCCTCCATCCTTCTAACTTTAAATGGAAATCAATGGAGACAATACGGGAGCCAGATTCTGAGACACCTAGTGGCGATTTTCACAACCAACGACTTGGGCAAAGGCTGGATTAAATTCTTAAGCGTCCTAAATTGTAATCACACCCAAAGTCACGACACCAACATTTCAAACAAAATCAATTTTGTTCGATTCAGAGAGCTGAGAGGCCTGTTTGCAGTGGATTTTTGTTGTTGTTTTTTTCCCCGGTCGTAGCGTGTTGTACGAGTCCCCGAGATGGCTCCTGTACAAGGGACGCGACCGCGAGGCACTCCGCATCCTGAACCGCATCGGCCGGGTCAACCGAATCAAGCCCCCGGCCGGTGGCTACGTGCTGACCCACGACGGCAGGACGGTGCGGGAGTACGAGTCGGCCCCGCACGACGGCCGTGAGCCGGCCGGCGAGCCGGCGGGCGCGGTCGAGGTCCGGCCCGGCGGGGCGGCCCGCCCGACCGCGGCGGCGACCAAGACCCACACCTTCGTGGACCTTCTGAGGAGCCGGCGGGTCTTTGCCAACCTCCTCATCATGTGCTTTTCCTGGTAACGCGGTTTTTGTGTGCTTTAAAGTGACACCGAAATTGGATGATTGAGGGTGATGGAAGGTGGGCAGGAAGGGGGAAAGCTGGTTGACAGACCAGGGTGAGATCAAAGGGAAGGGCAAGCAGTAGGGAAGGGATCGAAGGAGGAAAGCTGGTAGACAGTCCGGGGTGAGATCAAAGGGAAGGGCAAGCAGTAGGGAAGGGATCAAAGGAGGAAAGCTGGCAGACAGACCAGGGTGAGATCAATGGGAAGGGCAGGCAGTAGGTATGTGATCAAAGGAGGAAAGCTGGTAGACAGACCAGGGTGAGATCAAAGGGAAGGGCAAGCAGAAGGGAAGGGATCAAAGGAAGAAAGCTGGTAGACAGACCAAGGTTAGATCAAAGGTTCAAAGGATCTTTGAAGCCTGTCTTAGTAGACATTTTTACCGTTGGCTCGCCACAGGTTTGTCAACAGCATGGTGTACTACGGAGTCGCCCTGTACAGCTCAAGGCTGACAGGCAATAAGTACTTCAACTTCTTCATCCTCGCTGTCGTAGAGATACCAGCCTACATCGTCATCACGTTCACGCTCATCAGGTGAGGAAGAAGAAAAAACAAACAAAGCGGCTACGACTTCCATTACGCTCAAGCCTACGGCAGTCCTTGACTGAGCCGGCCGCAGCCATGGCACTTTGGCAGTTGCCAAGGCGCTCGTCCCGTCCCTCCATCGACCAATCACGGAGAGCGTGCGGACCCCCTGCGGCGCGCGCGCGGTCGGCCCTCCATCGACCAATCACGGCACGAGTGCGTACCCACTTGCGGCGCGCGGTGTGAAGACAAAGTCATGTCCGCAATATGGAATAGAATAGTTTTGGGCAGAGCAAGACTTGTTTCGTTATCGACTTTACTGATTAAACGTTTGCTTTTTCTTAATTCCATTTCTATTTCCAAGGTGGGGCCGTCGGCCGTCCCTATTCCTCTTTCACTTGTTGGCGGGAATTGCCTGCATTATCACGGCCTGTCTTCCAAGAGATACCGGTACGGAATACCCCCCCCCAAAAAAATAAAAAAATAATAATAATGAATAAATAAATAAATAATGAATAAATAATGAATAAATAATGAATAAATAATGAATAAATAACGAATAAATAATGAATAAATAATGAATAAATAATGAATAAATAATGAATAAATAATGAATAAATAATGAATAAATAATGAATAAATAATGAATAAATAATGAATAAATAATGAATAAATAATGAATAAATAATGAATAAATAATGAATAAATAATGAATAAACAAAAACTAATTAGAAGAAAAAAATATAATAATTAAATAATGATAATAATAACAAATAAATAAAAATATTAAATAAAAATTTAAAATAGCAGCACGTGAGCAGTGACATCACACACAACAACCCAAACAACACCCACAATACTCACAGCTGCAGGAGCAATGAGCACAGCGCCACCAACGGCGACAACAACAGCCGTAGCAACGGCAGCCACAAACCAGCTACACATTGCCAGCAGGAACAGCCCACGATAACGTAACGTCATTATGCAGATTTATGTAGACACACGCGCATGCATATTCAAACATGTTAATTTGGTTCTCCCCCATGCAGAGGAGGGTTCGCCCATCGCTGTGGCGGTGTTGGTGTCGGCGGTAGTGGGCAAGCTCTGCATTACTGCTAGCTTCGGTGTGGCCTTTCTGTACGGCACTGAGATATTCCCCACCCCGGTCAGGTGAAAAGACAAATTAAAATCCCAATGGTAATAGTTTACACACCAGCACAAGGGAGTATTTCCCCTCTCTGTTTTCCGAGAGAAAGTATTTATACAGTGATATACTTCAATGGCCAAAATGCAATTCTAAACAGCATTTTTTTTGGTAAAACAGCATTTTTCTGGTTCGAGATTTTTTGTGACTTTCTCTGGATGTCCGAATTCAGCTAAGTTGCTTTACTTTAGTCGAACGTGAATTGGTTTGAAATCCTCGAGGCGGTTGTGTGCTTTTCATCTGTTCAGGAACATTGGGTTTGGGATATCGTCTTTCTTCGGTCGTGTGGGAAGCATCCTGGCCCCATTTATCGTGTATCTCGTAAGTATCAGAATGAGGGTGTAGGAGAGTACATCGACCCTGT